>JANVCC010000276.1:2906745-2970919 GCA_025345505.1 Todiramphus chloris collaris | reverse complement strand
AAAGCCCTGCTCCAGCTTTCCTGTAGACTCCATTTAGGTACTGGAAGGCTGCTATAAGGTGTCCCTGGAGCCTTCTCTTCTCCAGGCTGAACCACCCCAACTCTCTCAGCCTGTCTTCATAGGAGAGGCGTTCCAGCTGCAGGTGCTTCAGGAAGTGAAAAAAGTAGGTAAGATGCTCAACTGATTTAGTGCTTGCTATAGTTCATTCTTGTTTGCATATGTAATTTAGCAAATAAGCACAGCACATGCCATAGCAGCACAAGCTTCTTTCATACAGCTCCTCCTCCTCAACTCAGAAGCAGCAGCGTGAGGAAAGCAGAGTAAGGTATTTGTAACTTTTCAGGTTTAGAAGGAATTTCACTGAGTACGTGTGTCCAATTCCCCACTACCACACCCAGCATCCTAGGGTGGTCTTCTCAACTCCATTAGATGCCTTTTGCCATTGTGCATCCTGGGAGGCTCACTGAAAGCATCGATGCTCCATTGATTGAAGAGACCACGTGAGCTGCAGCACAGGTGTATTTCCAGTCAGTTCATAGGCATTTATTCTCATTGCAAAAGAAGCCTTCAACTTCTACACCTTCTGCACCTTTTGCAGTCTCACCCATCAGTGCTTCCTATATTGACATCTGTACAACTCTTTACCAGGAGCAGTCACCTTTGGACTGGTACAGCCCGGTCTTTGCCATCTAACAAGCTCACAGTTTCTATCTTTCAGTCTCTGGAAAATTTCAAGGCACCTGCCTGCGATGGCCTGGACTGCAAGAAGACGTATGTCAGAGCTGCTGTTCCATGATTTCACCTATAATAAAGTCAGGAGTTCACAGGAACAGTGTAAGAATGGGCATGTTTGTTTTGACAAGCTGGGGCTTGAAAAGGTGAGCGGAGGGCAATTTCTCCGATTTCTACCAGAAACACTGCAAAAACATTCATGTTTTCCGTCTATATTTAAAACTTCAGCCTTCACTTTCATGGGACTTGACAGAAGATAATCAAGTCCTTTGTTTATTGCATTTGCTTATGTTGCCCTTTTCTTGGGGAAGGGGGTGGGAAGAGAAAAATCCAGGCTTTGACATTTGTTTCTCTCTCCTCAGCTCCCCTGGTATTCCTTGGCACACCAGACCTGATCATGAAAGACTCCAACAAAATTGCTTGAGCGTTTTCAAGTATGTCAGATCACCATTACCACCCCTCACCCAGTCTGCCCTCCCACGCCCCAGGTAGAGCTATCCATTGTATAAACACCACCTGCTGAAAGAGTAGAGCTCACACAACTGATGGGATTTCATACCGTGGCAAGATACCTCCAGCCACTCACTTTCCTGTGGACCTCCAGGAAGGATGGCCTGCTTAGACTCCAAGCATGAGAGAAAAAACAAATCCACAGTTTCACATCAGCAGAACCCAGTGTTTCTTCTGCAGCAGGTAGTGTGAAGAAGACATTTCATAACAACTGCTGCTGGCCTCCTCCAGACTCCCAACAGTCACAGCATTTCTACCCAAGGGAAAGCCACTTACTTTACGGGAGCAAGGGGACACTAAGTACAGCTGTGGTCTCATGAGATCACTACAAGGGTCAGCTTGCATCTTGCCAGTGCAGACATACTTGTGAAGAAATTAAAGCAGCTTGAGTGCAAGGCCACCTACGCATGTGTGGAAGTCATAACTTGGCTCAGCGTGCTGAGGAGACCTACGTAATGCTAGCAAGCAGAAACGGGGGCCAAAGCCAGCAAAGCAAAGCGGCATTAGCGTCGGAGGGAAACCAGTGGTTAACACCTGCTGCTCCAAGCCAGACCCGCAAGTGAGCGAGGGTCCAGCCAACGGCTTTCCAAAGGCACACGCACCGTTTAACCGAGTCCTACAGCAAAGATAGGAAACCCTCCCATTTGTACGTTTCAAGCGTGGAAATCTGCTCCTTTCTACTCCACCATCAGATCCCAAAAGCATTTTCAGTGAAGCCAGTAAGAAGATAAAAAACAAACACGGGGGACAGGGGAAAGCTGCTCTCCTCGTTCAGCAGAGGCAGCTGCTGAAGGAAGGCAGAGCATCGTCCGGGGCGGAAGGAGAGGTATTGCCAAGATCAGCAACGCAAACATCAGAACAGCTTCAGCATCTCGTCCCCTGCCTGCTGGTGAGGCAGCTGCCCTTCTGGCAAGGCACAGGGAAGGTGAGCCATCGTACAAGTAATTGAAACAGAGAGGAACACTGGGGATAGATTTCCTCAAAGAGTCTCATTAGCAGAGTAACTAGAGCCTGATCTCCTCCCACTTTACTATGAAAACATACCCTTTATTAAACTCCACTTGCAAGTGATTTCAGAGAGACTGGGAGAAGGGCACACTTAATAACAGAACATGACTGGAAGGGCTAGACCTGATTTAAAAAGTCAATAAACTGTGTGTTTTCATTTAAGAAACAAAACTTAGTCATGGTTTTAATAAAAATCCAACCCTTATTTGTTTTGGAGGAGGAGAAGGGAGGTCAGTGTGCTGTTCCCCTTGCCTCCCCAATTTTCAATCCACCTCATTGCAAAATTCAGCTCATCCCTAGGTGAGGTTTGCTCCCTAAACGAGTGGGAAACCCAGGCACGTACTGGGTGGAGAGAGAAAAAACACTTGGAGATTCCTGCATTGCTTCAAAGATTAATCTAACGTTTTAATTTTAGACCAGAAGCAGCACAGCAAGATAGGGATTTTGTTTTTAAAAGGGCAATTAGAGCCTTCCCCTTCCATTTGTTCTTTCTTTAGAAGAAACGTTCTTATTGTCTTGATATTTTGGAAAGGAAAAGCCCCACTGTGTCTGTTTTACAGCAGTTATGAAATACAGCAGCCACACAATATGCAGCCCTAGGTTTGTGGTTTTGGTTCTGTTCTAGGTGCCCAGCCCGATCTGTGCAGGAATGAAATCATTTGCCCGACAGCTCAGCTACTGGTCACTTATCTAAGGAGAAAATCACTGATGACTGCAAACCAAGATAAACACCCTGATGTGCACAATGGAAGAACTCTGAAAAACAATACGCTCTTGTAAATCAGGCCTGCACATTAACGGCCCGTTGCTTTCCCACCTTAGTCACTGCCTCTACCATAATCATAGCTCAGTAATCAGCCTATTTGAGCTCATTTTACTCCTATGGAGGATATCAAAATATTTGCCTTACATGGCACACACAGACTAAGAACAAGTTATCCTGGAAAGTTTGCTGACCAATTTATAGTCTAAAAACACCAGGACAAATAACCATTACCTACTCTTCTGAAACGGCATCTGAAAAGCCATCTTAAAAGTCCTTTAATCTCTTGGGAAAACTTGCCAGTACCAAATGAACTGCAGTCATATTGCCTGCTAGCTAAGGTCAAGAGTTCTGCAACACATTGCTATATGATTTTATCAGGCATGAGAAATGCAGGGCTCCTCGTACGTGCCAGCAGCCACCCCACAAAACCTGCAGTGAAAACCGGCGTATACCAAGTGAGCAAAGAAGGAAGGTGAATTTTCTGTGAGCAGTTCCCTGAGGACATCTCGGATTCCTTAAAATCTTGGTAAGGTGCTCAATTTTTATGCAGCAAGATTGCAACACTTTATTTCAGGGTTTGAATAAGGAAATTTGGGGCAGCCTCAGTCAAGATACACTAGAACAGAAGCTCACTGCATTTTTCAAGGCAAGGTCCTTATTTATCACATACAGCAGTCATTAAAAACAAAACCAAGAATCCCCAGGATTTTAGCCTCAGTTTAGGGGGGAAACAAACAAACCAAACCAAACAAAAAAAAAAGAAAAAAAAAAAAAACAAGCCAGCAACAAACCCCACAAAAAACCCGTAGTTTGAATATTTGATTCCAGATTTCCCACAGTGATTAATGTGGTTCTAAAGAGCTCCCTGGTAAGGCTGTACTCGTCCAATCGATTTCACACCATGACACTGACAGCAAGACTCCTTCCTGCCAACAGCTGGCTCTTGCTAATCCTTCCATCCAACCTGCTGAAACACGACTTTGCACCCAAGGCCACATGCAAAAGCATCTGGCTCAGGAGCAGAAAGAGAAAGGCTGTTCAGCAGGATGAGCTCCACACCTTTCCTTTCTATCCCCATAAATGAACACAAACTATGTTTGATGCCAGATCCCACAGGCCCGGAGACGGAGGCAACAGCCAGGAAATGCTTCTTTCAAAGTGGGGGTAAAGGCATATGCTATAAATTAGGTACAGCTTACTGCAGGTAGCCACAAGGTTGTAATGCAAAGCAACCTTAATTTCAGATTGAATTAATCCTAAACCCAGAGATTCACAGCATGTTATTGAAGTCTCTTCTGCTTACGACGTAGAAGAGACTAAGCAGTCAAGATTCTGGTGTGAATTCCTCACGCCTTACAACTGCTGACATAGATACGAAGATCAAGGTGGTGAACAGCAGCTTCCAATGTAAAGTGAACTCCAGCAGAGAACATTTTAAGAAGTGAACAGAAACTAGGCTGGACAACAAAAAGTCTAAATTCGGGCAGATTCAAGGCACTCGAACCCTTTCCTGCTCTAACATGCCACATTCAAATGGAATCGAGTTTTTATGCCTCGATCCAGGGAGGATTTCCTTTTCGAGGACAGAGTAGCATACTATTTCCTTCCCTCAAAGGCAGCAAAACTAGGTCTTCTGACCTGAACTTGATTCAGCAATGAGTGCTGGTCAAACGACAAGGGAGAAACTTAAAAATAAAATAAATTAAAAAACCCAAGATAATAGTTCACTCAGTGACTACCCTTACTCTAAGACTCAGGAAATGGATGGCAGAAGTTTTATTATAACTAGAGGGGGAGCATTTTTCTTTAATAATCTCCACAACTGAAGTTACTCAGGTGTGTCTCCAGCAGACCTAGTCTCAGACACACTGCATAGTCAGAAGATGAAGTCATCATCGGTACAAAAACCAGTCTAGCCACCAAAGACAGAGGCTTTTCTCACACTCAGCTACTTCACAGCAAACATCTGGTGTACCTGAACAGAGCAGAGCATGGCCAACCACTGCAAGCAGCAAGCTCCCCAAGAGGAGGCAAGACAGAAAGCACAAGCTACAAGTCCAGTAACGGAGAGCCCCGTGAAAGACCTAGTCACTGAGCTGTGCAGCTGCATCATGCCTCCAACACTCCCAAAGGTTTCAGAAACCCTGACACATGTCTGCCTTGGAGCTGCAAAACAAGACAACTAGTGAGCCTTTAACACATTGTTCTCTCCTGTGTCAGGAGTGCATCCCAACCGCACACAGAGCAATTAATGGCTGGTTAATGGTCAGAATTGCTTCCCAAGATGGTCAAAGCCAAACTATACAGCATAATGAACTTGTGGGAGGTGTGTGCTGTCTGGGAAGCAGTGACCTTAATCCAGATTAGGCTTTATTTATTGACTATTCATATCAGTCAGTAATGCTCCTACATAGGGCAATTTCAAATGCTGGGGCGGAGAGGGAGGAAGAAGCAATATGCTCTTCTTTCTCCTAAAAAAGCCCCACAACTGACTTGCAGCTTTTGGTTTTCAGTTTTAACAGCAAGCAAGTAATTATACAGACGGTGTTGGGAATTGCAGCAGTGAGGTCATAATGCAAGAGCATTGCACAAGTCTAGCTGCACTTTCCAACATGACGGTTGTTTCTTATGTGAGGGAATTGGTAGACTTGGGCTTCAAAAGGTTGGAATAACACAACTCTTTAGATCGAGCATGCTTGAAAACAGTCATCCAGGCACACAGAAGGCAAAGGGTAAGGAGATCCATCTGTGAAGTCACAGCAGACTGCACCATGGGATCTTTAGCATATATATATAAAAACCCTGTTGTCCGGGAACAAAAACTATCAGTAAGATCGAGGAGACAACAAAAAAGTTAGCTGACTTGCTCCAGTGCTCTCACACAGCTAAGAAATTTGGACAGCCAAAAACTGTCTGCATGCACATTGTAGCACACAGAGCACCAATTCCTCCTGCATCTTGCTGACATAATAAAAGCAGTTCCCTCAAGGAAAGCTTGTGCTTCACTTCTAGTGGGTCCAGTCTTTGTAACGCTAACCTTTCTTACGCTGTCCTAAAGAAAATCATGCCTCTTCTTTCCCCACTTTGTTTGACTTAATCACCTTTCCATTTAAATTTGGCAAAACACTCAAAGACTGCAATAAAAGCGTACACTTCTCAATAACTCTGTGGGAGCACAAAGCACCTGAGGAAAGCTACCATGTACCACTTGTACAGGAGCTGGATATGATTTAGTGCAGTTCTCTATAGTGAGACAAAAATCAATTCTCTCCCCATAAAAGAGAGTAGCAAGATGATGAGAAAAGGGCTCCTGGCAACTTTCAATGGCAGTATGAAAGGTAGCTATAAAAACCAACAAAACCCAAATCAAAAAACCAAAGCCACGGGAAGGGAGTGTAAAAGTCTGCCACACATCTCCACTGGCATATGGGGGAAGTTCACCATTTCCAGCCTTCCGTCTGTCCTCACCACCACACTAGAGCTAGCTCTGCATGACAAGCAGCTCGGCCCACTTGAAGCTATTTATAAGCCCATGAAACAGAAGGTCCCAACATCCAGATTAAAGATTTACAAGGCTTTTACTTCAGACCAGGCACATCGAGTGAGACGGGTGGGCTTTGGGAATGCAGGCTCTGGTGGTGTTTTAGGTGGAAGGAGCTCAGCTTCGCATACCTGAACGGTGCTCTGCAACGCCAGCCAGCACGCAGGGCAGGAAGGACAGAAGTACCCTCCTGATCCAAATTAAAACATAGAAGGTAGGCATATCTATCTTCCAATGCCTTTATCCCACACCAGCGTCAGACCTATTTTCTCCTTCCTCAGTTCATCTGCTTAGTTTGTGGAAAAACAGAAGGAAGAGCTTCCTCAGCCTCTTTGTCCTCTTGCTGCTCACCTTTGGACTTTTCTTTCCCGAGATGAAGGGTTAACAGCAAAATAATTAAAAAAAAAACCCAAACCAAACAAACAAAAACCCAAACCAAACAAACGAAAAAAAAACCAATACAAAAAAACAAACCAACAAACCCACAAAAAAACAATCACACACAAAAACCCCAAACTAAACAAAGAAAAAGACACAACACATTAGAGGCTTCCCCTGTGCCAAGACGCTTCTCAGATGCCAGTGTGGCAGTTCCAACGATGCACGCATCCCAGCACACTGCTCTGTGCAGCAGGTCTTTCTGGGGCATTCACTAGTCTGCCATGGACCACGCTGGGTGAAACTACTGACAGGAAGATACAGCTACTTTTGAAGCAGCCTCCCTCACCTGCAGCATTTCTTCCCACCACTGGGAGTGGTGAGGGAGGAGGAAGACACTGCACAGAGATGCCCATCACAGGCTAGATGCCCATCACAGGCTAGGTGCTGGGCTGCTGCTGGAGCAGGGAGGGCAGTGGTAGCTGGGAAGCAGCAGGCAGGACAAGGACACTGGCACACAGGATCCAGCTGAGACTGCATACTGGTGGAGCGGGAGAGGTGGCAGCAGCCACTGGTAACTCAAGATCTCCCCAGCTGAGGAACCTCCCCCCAAACACGGACATTCTGTGCAGGGCCATAGGACAAGCAAAGCTGGAATACTCTGCTAGGCTGCAGAGTCTAAAAGCACAATTTAGCCCTATACAAGAAACTCTTTTTTAAAAGGGATTGTAACTTGTGGGAAGTTTTGGCAGAGGATGTAAATTCTTCCCCCCCATCCCCTTATGTGTCTTAAGAGCTTCAAGGAATAGTCAAAACACTCCCAAGACTTTCAGTTGTGGTCTCAGCTTAATACAGGACCATACACTTTTTCCCCTCCCACATGCACATCCTCCCCAGTCTTCCAAAGACCCACCTTTGCCAGCATGAAACCAGGCCCGGGTTACACCTCTGGGCACAGGGGGAACAGGGGGCACAAACTGCACAGCGGATCTACAGCAGCTCCTGGCAGCACCAAAAGGCGCCTGGGAAAGGCGAGGGGAAGGCACAAGGGGAACAGTGTGCTTTCCTCCACAGAGAGGATACAGAGTGGGAGAGGTTCTCTTCATCTCAAGGGAAAAAAACCCAATAAATTCTTATTAGCATGCATACTATAATTCAAAGTCTTACGAGCCTCAGTGCAATAGTGATGTGAAAGACATTGCCAAGCAGAGAGCTGCTATGCTGCAGAAAACTGGGTGCAAGTGGAAAAACTTCAGCAAGTAAGTTCTCCTCCTCTTCAGGAGTTTTACCTCAACACGCTGTCATTTTGTTTCCTCCCTCCATCACCCCAGTCACTGATGCTCTGGAAGCTGACAGCAGTTGCCTGCATCACTCTCCCCTGCTGGTTCAGGAAGTGATGACCAGGGTAACTTGGTGGGTGCAAAGTGAATCAAGCTAGGAAGACAGTGTAACAAAGCCAGACCCCTGAGCTTTCAGGAAGGTTTGCTTCTCTGCCCTCCAACAGCAGCCCCTTCTGTCCCACTACTCACACAGCCACACAGTTTTCCAGGAGGCCACCTTGCCTTTTAGTCTCCATGACTGTGAGTCATCGTGGAAGGACTGATGTTAGCCTCTGGAAACCAACACTTTCCTTCCTTCCTGTAATGCTCACTGATAGAGCCTATACAAAGTTTTCAAGAACAACTTGACCCTGGAGGACATGTGTTCACTCGCTGTCACCCAGTGACCCTTTTTTGGCACATAAAGCTGTATTAACACTGCTAAAGACCTGTTGACACCACATATGCTAGAAAAATGGAGGTGTAGTAGAGCAAATACCTGTTTATAATATAGTGAGTATCTGGTGCCAGCCACACATTGCAATTCCGCTCCTCCACCTCCCCACCACAAAAGAGGCCGTAGCACGGGGAAAAGAAAAAAAAAATATATAAATACATGTAGTTCTATTAGTTTATCCCTGGAGTGCCAAGGCCAAGGGCACTGCTCTCTCATCCTCAGTGGACAGCTGCTCTCCCAGCCCGCTCCAGACACCCGGCACAGGAATCTGAGTTTGGCACCATGCTAACCCAACTATGTGGCTTCTGGAGCAAAACCAGTTCACATCCTGCCAAGACAGCACAGAAGTGGCCAAAACACTACTGCCTGTACCACTGTCCATGCAACCAGGCCCTTAGATACTCGTTCTGCTTGGGTTTTCAGGTTGAAGTTTTTTTTTCCTTGGTAACTACAAGAACCAGATGACTGGCAGAAATGCCTCAGAAGTCAACCACAGGCTCTGTAAGCAAGGGCTTTGCAAATAAAAACACCCAGCATTGCCAGAGCTAAATAAAGCAACAGAAGTTTACCTAAATTCCTATGTTAACTATAACATTTTTTCTCGGAAATCACCGTTTCATTCTTTGAAGCTAAGAGCAAGAGTGTGCATCACAGTGCCATCTCCCCAGCCTGGACAGAGGACACATCCTCTGCTACTTCAATTTTCTACCCCGTGAGTTTTTCCTTGAAAGTCTCCTCCCCCAACACTGCATTCCCATCTATCCATCCCCAAGCACTTGGACTACATTAAGCCCCCTAAAAAAATCAAAGCCAGCTGATTATTTATTAAACAAACAGGATACATTTTTCTTTGGTAGAATCAAGCACTCCTGGTAGCTGTAGACTTTAAACTTTAAGGGGGGGGGGGGAGAAAGGAAGGAAACAGTGTTTCACTTTAGGAGAGCACACTGAGAAGTCATTATTTTACTTAAAATTCATCCGCCTATGAAATGAAACTGCGCACACACGTGAGGCAAACTATAAACAAGCATCAGCAGCAACACTCGTATTGCAGTGATAACAGCCAGCTTTGATCATGCCTCTTTAGACTACCCTCCCCTTCAAGCCATTTTCAACTCTCAGCTCCTGTCAAGCCCACCTCCCACATCTGCCGATCAGAGGAAGGAGCAGAAGCTGGAATTAATGGGGGTGCAGGGAGAGAGCTAGTGAGCTTTGTTTCTGTGCCAAGAGCTTTACCAGGATGCAGAGAGGTCTCTGACAAACAGGGGCCAGCAACACGTGCAACTGGCAAAAAAAAAAAAGGCCACAGTTATGTACATGGAAAGGCATTCCTAAATTTTTCCAGAGAAATTCTGAATACTTTGTTTCCTGTGAGAAAATGAGCACTGGACCAGAGAACTCGTAATCAGGAAACAGACACGTCAGGTATTTCTAGAATGCTAATGAACATACAGAACAGAGCAGGGATTATCTGCTGCCTGCCTCGGCTGACACCAGGGACTCTCAGCATCTGAACTCACTCCTGCTTTTATTCCAGTCACAGTTTGCAGAAAGATGTTTTGCATGAAAACAAAACAATACACAAAGTCAGTTCCCAAATGGATACATGTGCAGCTACAGGAAGACAGCTTAGAAGCCGCTAGCATCACAGATTGTTTTCTTCTGGTTGAGGGGAAAGGAGGAGGAAAAAAAAAAAAAAAAGAGAAAACATATCCAAGAGAAAAATGTGCAATAACATTAGATTAAGGAATGTTAGTCACTCCTGGCTTCCCCTCAAAACAGAAGTCAAAGATTTTCAGCCATTCATTCACAAGATGTCTAAATAGTGAGTCTTGCTGAAAGAATAGGGGAAAAAAAACCCACCCCAAATACTGAAAGGAGGCAAAGAAGGTTGCTCTTTGCAACCTACTAATAAGCTCCCAAAAGTGCTTTTCCTTCACCCGTGTGCTAAAAGCCAAAGCAATCCCTGCAGCATCAGCAGGCGCTGTGGTCAGGGCTGGGTCCCAGCCAGCCAAGAGTGCAAATACAGTATTAAATGCATTCATACTTTCCCACTGAGACAAAGCCTGAAAAGCCTGACCACTGCTCCATCCTCTGTGCTGCCTCTTCCCAGTTAAGCCTCCTGATACTGCTCCTAAATAAAAATGTCCCTGACTGCTTCCATCCATGTGTACACAAGGAAGAGGCTGAGAGTCATGGGCTGGAACAGCTGAGAAGAGCAGGCACATTGCTGCAAACGTGTCCACTCTTCTTTGGATTTGGCTTAGGTATTCAGTGGCTTTGCTGTTGCAATTTGGCATCCAGTGCGGTTCTCAGAGAAAGGAGGACTGTAATTGAAACCACCAAAAATAACCATTGGCATATGACACTTGTTATTTAGCATAGACCCCCTTCAGCAGTTTTCATGGTCATGATTCAGCAGACATGGTGGCAACACTCCAAAATAAGGTCTCTTTCTCCTTTTTCTGCAAAAGGACCACAGAGATACACAGAGCAGCCTAGGAGAGGACCTCATGCCCCAAGCTTAACCAATTGACCACCATGCTGCATCCCAAACTCATGAGAAAACAGACAGTAATGCAGCTGCAGAGAACAAATTGTGCTAAGCCTTCACAAAGCCTCTCCAAGGGAGCTTTTTCCCCCAACAGCAAAATGGACCTCGGTTGCTATTCCCAGCAGCTGATGAGTCAACTAACTTCATTATGAAACACTTGCTTAAGACTAGAGTTGTTATTTAAGGAGCTGGTATCTCACCTGCCTCACAAAGATAATACAGGTACCTGAGCCAACACACCCAGAATGCAGCTCCTCTCTTCACCTACAGAAGTGCTGTGCTCTGAAGCAGCTTTTCTTTGACTGTTTTAAATGTGTCACACTAGCACAGGAGTTGTTTACCCAACTGCTGCTGAGATAATAAAGCTGGGCATGTAACACCTCCCAGCAGTTGCAGAAGCTAGTGAATGTACAGAAGATGTAATGAAGAAAGAAGCTGTTGATCTTGGTGTTTGGGATTTGGTTTTTTGTTTTGTTGGGTTTGGGGGAGGTGGGGGTGTTTCTTGTGTTGTTTGCTTCTTGGGGTTTTTTTGGGGGGAGGGTGTTGTTTAATGAATGAAGTTAATTTAAAATGAAAACTGTTCATCTCAAATTGGGCCTGGCTGAAAAGGGGCCTTACTGAATGGCTACATGAGGTGAAATTTCTCTCCAATTTTTGCCACACAGAGCGCAGCAGGGAGTAACATATGCCCTGTAATTCTTGTAAATGTATCTCAATAGAAGAAGGATGCAAGCCACACAGTTTCAAAACAGCTGAAATAAAAGTCCCTCCCTTGCTATAAATCTGTGCTTAAGCTTCAGGCACAAGGTACCATATTTAGCATTTCCAGAGGGAGGCACAGAGATGACCACGAGGAAGACAACTGTGATTGCAGACTTACCTTAAAACACCTTTGTTTGCTTTGAACGCAGACAAGCACACTACGTCTGAAGAGAAGCAGCTGTTTACCAGCTGCCAACTTACACATCCATTGGGCAAGTGAGCTGCCACAGACATGAGGGGTTTTGTCTTGCACCGGCCATGTTAGATCCTCTGAGCTGTCAGATACAACCCCTTTCATATATGAGGACTCAGAAACTATTTAAACCCCTTTGGAGGAACAATTCTGCTTCTTAAGAGTCTTTATGAGGTTTGAATCGAACCTGACATCTCAGCTTTGAGTCTCATCATCCAAAGGTCCTGGCCATCACCCCTTTGGGAGGGCTAGGAATCAGGATACAAATAATAAGCAGCAGAACATAGCAGATGGATCATACTGCTGCACAGAGAGATAGAGAAAATGATAGACAGGAAACAGCTTTAAAAACAAAGGGTGGAACTGTGCCTTTGACAAGTTTGTTTAATCCAAGTAAACCACTCAGAGATGTGTATGTGTGTTCTCAGCAGATTACCCATCATAACTATTTTGAAGCCATTAGCTGGCAGCTAATTCCCAGATGATGTAGACTCCCAGTTAAAGGTTCACCAGACAACACACCTGAACTTTTTAGTTCCCCCCCCCACCCCCATTTTATCATTAAAAATAACTAAGTGTCATGGGATCTATGTGTCATTGAATGATTTCTTTAATCAAAAAGCAGTTCACACAGCTTTTTCTGATCTGAGATCTGAGTTAGGCATATAACTTGTCCATCACAAAAGAAAAGAAGCATTAAAAAAACAAAACCAAAAAAAAAAAGGAAAGCTCACCTCCCTGGAGCTGTTGGGAAAGCAGAATTCTGCAAGTTACAAATGCTCACACGCTTTACCATGGGAATGATTACATTATATAGGAGTGGCTGGTGACAGTGACTGTGCCACCACCCTGGCAGATACACCATTTGTGTGAACTAGCAACTTGGTAATCATCAGCCTCCCACCCTCCCTTGCCAAAAGAAGCATCATTCTGAATAGTGAAAAGAAAAGCTCCCTACAGAAGCACTACAATGCAAGGACATTCAGGGACTGTATTTCAGTAGCTCTATCCTTCCACATCTTGCAGCAGAACTTGTCTTACTTTACTGACATCCAAGCTGCCAAGAACTGATCTTGAGATTTAGATAACCATACCTAGATAAATATTACATGCAACCACCCTGTTTCTTCCAAGAGCCAGTATTCTCAGTGCCACTGACAGATAAAAAGCTCAAACCATATTCTGTACTTTACTACTTGAATTCAACATCCAGCCTACTTGGGATGTCCTCCCTAGTAGGCTGTCTCCAAAAGCTGTTTCAGACTGACAGCGAGATATAAGCTCCTTATGCCTCTCAAATTCCTGTACGGAACAGCTACTGTGTCTGCATATGCATTTTCAAGGCAGCTTGTTACAAACCCTGAATGCTATAAAGAAATAGTTAATATTTAATTTTAAATGGTTCATGTTTTAACTATATTATTATATATATGAAGGAAAAAAAAAGTCTTGAGGCAAAAGATCTAGGAAGTGAGGTTTTGCAGACAGAGTATGTGAATTTGGAACCCAAGGCCTTACTGGGTTCCTTTTTTGTTGTTTGCTTTGTTCACACACACCCACACCCCCAGTTCTCCCCCCATTTTTCCCCATCAATGTTTACAATTTCCTGTGTGTTCCCCTCTTCCTCTGATTTTTGAATTGCACTAAAACTTAATGGTTTTGGGTAGGTACGTTCTGGAATAAACCTCAGTAATACGAAGACTGCAATTTGGGGACCATGAGACCTCCTCCCCCAAGCTAACAAAGCAGCTAAGTTGCAAGTTAGGTGCAACGCAAGGCCAAAGGGACCCAAACTGCATCAGCACAGAGACAAGACTTGCCCTTCGATCCCAAGTTCTGCCCTGGTGCTCTGCACCAAAGCACATGGCTTCTGGTACCGAACAGCTCGCAAAGGGCACCTCTGGGCACTGCAGCCACGCACCAGTTCAGGAGAACAAGGATTCAATGGCTGCGTTGCATAACAAGCACCCGTGATTTAATTCATGGCATGACAGCTAATGACATAAGCAAATCTCATTTTCCTTGAAACAGTACGAACAGAGAGTCAGGAACCGTGTCTCGGCAAGGCAGCAGGAACCAAACCCGAGTAACAGCCCCCCGAAGCGCAGGGTGCAGAGCGTGAGCGTGCTCTGCTCTGCCAGCCCCTGCGAGCAGACGCAGCACCATCGAGCAGGAGGGATGCGAGGCCACGCCAGAGCCTTTGTGCACCTTACTGAGACGGGACAGCAAGCTGCCTTTACCAGCCTTCTGCACAACCCCAGAAGTTCTTCTAGCAGCATTCCCTCCTCAGCAAGGGTGAGACTTGTTGTTTCTATGTGCAGCCAGCTGTTCAGGAATACATGCTGCCAACGCTGACATCCCTAGCAGTGCCAGGAGGTCTTTAAGGCACTGATACCCAGTTTGCTGGAATTCCTCAGCCCACACCAGTTGCAAGAGAGCCACCAGGGAAGGGTACCATTCAGCAAGTGCTAGCAAGCAACTCGGCCAACCAGGTTCACACTAGCAAGGAAACACAGCTGCTGCTGCTGCACTTACAGAACTATCTTCTTCACACTTCTCTCTCAGCTTTTCTGGGACATCCACAGAGAGCTGAAGCGGTCTGAGACACAGGCAGTAACATTTCTGAAGAGAGATGGAGCTAGCGAGTCTGATTTTCCAAGATAAGCACAACACACCCATAAACCAGCCCAACAGGACTCAAGGGCATGCTGCCCACACACTATGACACCAAGGCACCCACACCACTAGGCAGCTCCAGTACTTCCTCATGATGCAATATGGCTCTGGGAACTTGGGATGCAACTTGTGAGAGGGCAGGTGTGGGACAGAGTCACCACTTACCCACCGAGGTACACTGCTGGGGAAAACAAAACAAACCAAACCAAACACTTAGGGAAATATTGCTGTCTAGACTTACTCCAGGCATCCAGAGGTAGGACAAGTTAGTTGCAGCGATTCTCTCCATATGGTCTAGGGTCCAACCCTGGTGAAGCCCACTATGAGACAGGGCTTTGTGCATACTTCAGCAACACCTTTCCTCTTGCTCAGCACCACTCCGTGCTTCCCAGAGCTGATGCAGATGATACGTACCCTCGCTGGAGGGCCATGCGATCAGAGGAAGCCAAGATCATTGCGGCAAGCTGTTTCCTGTGATCTCCAACCCATGAGGTCCTGTGGCCAGCTGCTTCTGGGAATTTTTCAGGGAGGGGATATGGGTTTTGAGGTACCGCCAAGCCACTTTGCCCACAGCAGCACATGTGAAATCACAACGGATATCCAGTTTGCAGCTTCTTCCAGCGTTCACCCTCTCCTCTCCGTCCCCTCTGGATGACACGGCATGCCTGAGATGAGCTTAAATACTTCCCCTGACCACAGAGTGCCCCACGATGCTTGTACAGCAGCCACTGGTGTACAGCAATGAACAACCTCCAACACAAAACCTGCATTACAACCCACAGGTACCATACGTCCTCATTACACCCTATGTCCCCTCTAAGATGACTGGGAAACCACGCACGTGGCAGTGGGAGGTGTGCTGTGGTATGGTAGCCAAAGAGATCAAGGAAGAAGAAATTAAATCCCACCTAAAGTGAAACACAACACAGGCCAGTGCTCTTCCAGAGGGCAAGCTGGGACCCTCAGGGCAGCCTGCAGCTTATTCGATTCCTCTCTTTCAGTGCAAGACATGTTAACACAAACTCTTTGCTGTGACAAGAGCTGCCAGGTAATGCTGTCACGTGGCCTTTGAAGTCAGCCAAAAACACAGGGAGTGGGAAATTCCGCAATACTTTCACCAGCACCTTTGCATCCACAAGCAAAAGGCAAGAGACCTGAACAGAAGACTGAAGTTAAGAAAGTTTCCTGTTTTTCATAGTCATGGCCCAGTGCAAGCACAGATACCTAGAAGAGGATGGAAAGGCACCAGCCACACAACTACTGAAGTCAACTAAACCAAAAAAGAATCTGATGGGCCTCCAGCCTTGTCCTATTTACACAAGAAAGGATCTAGTGCAAATCGTGACCAGAACTAGCATTTCCAGCCATTCTTGCAAACGTGAAGCTCACTGGCAAATCACCATCAGCACTGTTTGGTCTCAAACATTGTCCAACCAGGGGAAGCCCTTGGGATACCGCCCTTCAGATTCAACAAGCTGGTAAGATGAAGACATCATGTGGTTACCCACTGAAGGACCCAAGTTCAGCTTAATACTGGAAACAAGGGTCTCACATTTTGAGAGGTACATGTAAAACCAAGCATGAAGAGGTCATTTGTAGCTTTAAAGACAGTTCAGGCTTGAAGAAAGATCCCGTATCAGAGCTTGATGCATAAACATTATGTTGGCTTCCCATATACTTCCCACTCCTCTCTCAAACACTCAGTTTTAAAAGCACAAGTTTTAAAAGCAACAGGTACATTTCACAAATGTCCAGTGCACTTTTAAGTGACCGCGGAGTAATGAAGGCACAGAAGACACCATGACTCCTCCTGCTATTGATAATCTGTCTCAGCTAAGAATTCCTCTGAAGAAAAGTTTTCTAAACATCTTCTTGCATACTGTACTCCAAATGAGCTATACTTTCATTTTTTCCTTTTACAAAAGGACAAGGCACATTAGGATCATGCAACTTCAAGGAACGCAAGCTTAGGGAACTCCATTTTTCCCTCACTGCTAGCCACAGAGGCAGCACTACCCCTGGACTTCTTTATGGGCTCTCTTAGAAAGCATTCATTTATTCATTCCGATTCTTGCAGTTTGGGGGGGAATTCCTTCTGAAGCTTTATGGGTTTCTGGTTAACATAATGTGCCTTTTCCTCCCCTTCGCTCATGCCAGCTGCATTTAAAACTAGACCTCTGTAAGTACTCGAAAGCAAGAATGCAAAGATTACAGTATTTTGTAAACAAAAGCACTGCATCTACTGGATACATACTACTAAAAGTACCAAACTGCTTGGCAGAATGAAAACGAAGCAGCAACAAAAGCAGGCTAATAAACTGAACAAACAGGTCGCCATTAATGTCCAACCCCAGGTGATAACAGAGACCTCCCCTCCCCTTATCATACCTTAGTGGCATCCAGGGATGAAGCAAACAGCTTTAGGCCTTTTCAAATCCTCAACTGGTGCTTCAGCTTTAAAGGAAATGAGTTCACCCACACCTCTGGCCATCTGGGAGTAAGCTGGGGAGCCTCGCAGTGCCCTCGCCCTGCAAAGACTCTGCTGCATTCCAGCTCCCCAACTTCCACGGACACCAGGCAGTACATCATTTTATTCGTACATATATTCAAATTGAATACACATTCTCCTTCAAAATTTCACAGTCTTTATTTCTTTTAAATGCTCAACTCCTCATTATTTTTAATGCAGATATAATCAGAGAAGAAAATGAGTAAGTCTAAGACCCAGGCAGTTTTTTTCCTCGCTAATCGCTATTTCCACACCTGCTCTGTCACTGCTGCTCCACCGATGCCCATGTTCTCCAAGCCTCCTTCTAGCACTTGGGAGTAAAAGTGGCACCAGCACCTGCCTGCTTTCACCTTGCACAGTGAGAGACAGCCTTGCAGAGTAATTAAAAAGGGAAGGAGTAGAAAGCTGAGGGATGAAATGAAAAAAATAAACCAATGGGATAAAGAAGGGAAACAGAAAAGAGACAAGGAAATTGGGGGTGGGGAGGTGAGTGCTGTAGAAGTTGTTCATATAAAGTTTTAAGAGGTTACTTAATGTCAGCATAAGGCAGGGGACTGAAGAGCAAGAAAAACAGTGAAGTTTTCTAGGTTAATAGTTTCCTTAATATTCCCACAGGATTCTTTGCTACTCTAAACATAGCACAGAGGAAAAAATAAGATTCAAGCAGATCATCATCAGGGGCAAGTTCAAGAATGAGTTCTTTCAACATCCCCCAAACCGCTTTCTCTCCTTGAGCTGAAAAATATCCAGAGTTCTTACGCAGTACTAATGCTGACGTTTAAATTCGGAGCGCGCAATCCCAATACAAAAGAGGTGCTTTGTCACTTCAAAAAATGGCTTGAGTTGTACTTGTAGAGTTGTATTTCCAGTAAATTTTTCAGTGCTTACTATAAACACCTACCAGAAATGTCCTTCACCGTATGCTTGCTTTCAGTGCAAGAGTCTACTCATTAAGCTGTCATAAGCTCTCCACTGTACTTAAGTTTAGAGCACTTCAGAAATTAAGCAGAAAAAGACTATTCCTGAAGGCCTGAATCTCAAGTTAATATTTGTATTTGCTTTGTGCTATCACTTCCTCACTCCATGAAATGTAGTTTGAGTTTGTGAGGTCAGTGTCAGAGAAAAGACTGTCAAGTGCATTTCGTTATTATCTGCACATTGTACTTGTTTCTATCACTTACGGAAGGGAAATGACAACCAGGCACAACAGGAAAAAACCTGAGCTATGAGAAGGAAACAGAACCTCTTGTTTTGACTACTAAGGTAAAGAAAGATAACTAGTGGAAAATTCCCCTCATAGGAACCTTAACAGAAGTGGATCATTTGACAAGTCTTCCTCACCACTGTTTTTATATGGTCATGCCACCTATTAGAGCAGCTTCACTATCTTAAATAAAAGAAGGTCAGACCAAGGAAGAAAACAAGAAATAGTTTTACCTGAGACTATCTTTGAATAGACATAACTCAAGGGTTCTTCTGTTTTGCTTTTCTTAAGTGCCGCCAGAGCAGCAACCTGCAACTGTATGACAACAAACGGGAGTTTGAAGGGACAGAAGAGTGCTTACTTGCTTGTTCTTGTGTGCGTTCCCAGCTAAAACTAAGCATGGAGTTGAGTAGGGGACTATTAAATAAAGGCTGCAGGAGTTCCCACTGTAAAGAAGTTTCCTTAGTCTAAATTCAGCAGAACATGCGGTATCAGCTTGATGCAAGTTTTAAGAAGGATCAACTGTCAGAGTTTATTTTTAATACCTTCAGTTATGTTTATTTAAGTTATTGAATATTGAAACTGAGACCACATCCCACGTAGCTTCGACACAGAAGCGCAATAAATGTTTGCTGCCAGTGACAGAACAGCAGCATTTTTGCCAGACTTCTGTTCCGTGCCTACTATACACTGCAGCTACTAATATTTATGCAGTGCATATTTCTGCAACAGTTCCCACTATCAGTTATCGACCAACTCTACAAATCCTATCTGTAGGCTATTCTCTTTCCACACACTTTCCTCTCCTTTTACAGAAAATTCTTACTTATCAGCAGTTCTGGTTGCAATTAAAGTAGCTGGAGATGAAAATCAAGTATCCTCATACTCTACAAATGATGGTTTCAAGGAGAGAAGCAGCCTTGCTTTGGCTCTGCTTAGCCACCAGGTATCAAATCCAGGCTGTCTTGTGTTTATGTCTGACAAGCCAGATAAAACATAATGCTTTAAAGATACTTAATAAAGTAGCTGAAAGATCACGATTACCCAGTCTCATCATTTGCACATGAAAGGCAGAGCAGAAAAGTTACAGTAATTTGTTGCCAGAGTTCACTAGAACAAACAGCTGCGTTTTACTTATCTTCAGATATCAAAGGGCTTGAGTGGGACAAAGATTACTTGGCTTGACAAGCATTCAAAGACCCCTCCAGCTCAAAACCAGAGATGTTTCTGAGGAAAATCATGAAAGGATTTAATTTAAGCCTAGCAGCAATTCCTATTATACTAGTATGAAATCTACCACCATCCTCTAATCTTGTCAAAGCTGAGACAAGATGCTTTGCCTCCTTTCCAAATACAGTGGCCTCGCACGTTTCCAAAGGCTGTAAGGAGACAAGTCCTTCCTCCCAGGGTGCAGAGTCTTCACGGCAGAGTTAAGCTGCTTTAAATCTGGTGTGGTCCTGCCCATCCCACACCAGCTTCAACTCAACTTGTTTTCTGACAAAGAGCTGGCTCAGAGAGCTCACTGGGTCACACCGGTGACAGGGCAGAGGAGACAGGGTAGCAGCCCTAGGACAGTCTGACCAACAGCAGAGCTGCATCCTCCAGCACGCCCTTGAGCTAACACAGTGTCCAAAGAGTTTCTTCTCCCCGATGCCCCCCTCCTCTTATACAGAGGAGGAGATAAACTGAAGACCTCAAGCCACCTTCTCTGCACCCTTATTTTATTCCCTCAGACTCATATGAGACCATTGTGAAACTCTGCACAGCACTAACAAGAGCAAGACCCGAAGCAGTTCAGTATTCTCCCCTCAACATATGCTGCAACTTGCTTTATGATTTACTGTATCAGATGCCTTTAACAAGAGCAGTAAAGCCACATTGTTCTTGTTCGGCGATACATTTTGAGAAGATGAAATCAATGCCTCTGCTGTAAAATAAACACGAAGGTTACTGAAGAACCAAAATGATTATGTGGAAGACTTCAACTCAGACTTTTCCAACTGTACCCCCTCTAGAAGGCCGATGAGAGTTGACGGGTTTAGGTAGCTGGAAATAGGTTTCATTTTAGTTGCTGCCTCAAAGCCAGTTTTTGTGCTTAACACATGTGGTTAGACAGCCAACCACCATTCCTAGGGATTATCTGCTTAGAGTATGAAAGACAATAAAACAACCCACCATCATTTTTTCAGCCAGAGCTGGGCATCGTTCCCATTAGCACATTTTTGTTTTAAAACTGAGTGTGATTGCTGTGATTTTATAATATAAGAAAGCTAAGCACAGATGTTAGTACTTCCAGCAGAACAGAACTGTGCCAGGTAAGAAACAAATTGCAGAGTTATGAACTGCTTCTGAACATACAGAAATATACTGTATGGCACAGCGGTTTAAATACATCAGTCATTGCATGCAGTTGAAGAAAAAGAGCATCTTCCAATTTTTTACTGTAAATTAAAACAAGTCAAATCCACATCCCAACCAGGTAAACACACATTTTTTCCCCTGTTGATTTTGGACCAAGCTTCAAGTGAGAACTGATGGTAGACAGCAGCTCAAGGAGAAAAGCACTCAAGGGAAAAAGCAATGACTGGTGTTCAGTGCTGCTTTTCTGACAGTAATGGACTACTAAAATGCAACGACAAAAGAAAAGACACTTATAGCAAGTTTCTGAATATGGTACTTAATGGCTTTTTACATGCTATCAGTTTTCCAGACTGCAAAATGAAAGACGATACAGGGATGAGAAGACATCAGCCCTCTCCAACTTCAGGTCACCTCAATTAACAGCTGCCATTCATTTGTGGCATTTACTAAACTACGATGTAAGGACCCTATCCAGTTAGCTGTAAGGAGTGTTTTAGGGTTATTTGCTGTTAGAATACTCTCTGGTGGCTTCTGGTTTGTTTTTTTTTTTGCCTTTTATATTCCTGCAAGAAGTGTGGTATTTGACACAGGTGATGAAACACAGATCCAGCACCTGACAGTCTCCAAGCATTTCACCCATCTCCTACTTGTATGACACTTACCAGTCAAATCACTTAAACCTTTAGAATTCATTTCATTAATGGAAAGATTGTTAATTTGATCTAGAATCTGCCTTAGGATTGACAAAGTGCCCCCCCATTAATTAATTTATTGCTATTTTTATGGAAGTTGCTTCAGCGTGGTAGTGATACACATGCTGATACCCAGGAACAGCAGCTGTACTCACACAACACTCACACGCACAATCACAGTCCTACTGACACTCTATGTCTTGTCAAGACTGCCTGAATATTTAAGTAAGTTTGTAATTTCTCTAAATCTCAATTCCTTCAAGTTTTCCTTAATAATTGTTCTGCTGAGAGACACAATTTCATCAACACTACAGATTTATAGGAACAAGGGCACTTGCTGCAACTCGGGCAAAGCAAGGAGAGATCCAAAACCTCAAACCACCATCTGGACATAACTCCAGTTGTGATGGGGACAAAACAAAAAGGCTTCTCAGAAGAAGAGTTCATTTGACCTCAGTCTGGGGTCTGACAGGCTGCTCACCACCTCTCTCACCTCCTTCACTACTTGAGCTAGGGCAGATTTTCTGTTGTTGCCCATATTAAAATAAATAAATAAATATTATTTAAAAAAAAAAATCTATAAACCCTGAAAAGTTGTAGGAAGTGAAGGTCTGGTCCCCAGCAGCCTCCATCACTTCTCCCAGAATCAGAACCCTTAGTCTGCGTTCACACTGGTTTGCTCAGTTAGAATTAGAGCCAAATATTGATTGCCCCATTCACTATGCTTGCTGTACTTCGGCATCTTGGTCCTGACTTCACCTCCTCCTTGCAGCACTTATTTCCAAGGATTATACTTCCAGGGTGATGATCAGCATGTTCATTTAACAACACTCCCCTGAGTTTCTGACCTTCCTCGGTTAAATGCACCATAGCAGGTAACCCAAGCAGAAGAGAAATCTTGAAATCTCTGTTACCTGGTAGACTTGCACTTACATCCTTATACCTCACTTGCAAAGTTCAAGGAGTCATTTCAGGCAGACTTACAGTGAAGATGTCACTATAGTTCTGCTATTTATTCCATTCTATTTAAAAGCCTCCAATAGAGCCTGGTTTAAACATACCCTCTGCCTCTGGGAGACAGGCATTAAAGCAAGATTTGATAATAATACTATTCCATTTAATCATACAAGGAAAAATGTAATTAATGCATTCAAAGTACATAATACTAACTCCTTTCAGTCTTTCTATCCTTTATTTCCACTTGAATTCATAGCTTAAATATTTTTGCAGTATTCCAGAGATTGTCTCAAGTGCTCCAGTTTGAATCAGACACAGAACAAACGGAGTCTTGAAAAAATGATGACCAACTGCATCATCAGATAAGCTCTTCCTTCATGCAGGTCTTGGCTACAGTCCAAAAGTTCAGTTATTATGGAGCAAGTCAAACACATCCATAATTTCTTGCACTGTTCAGAGGTCTTTGGGACATCCGTCCCTTCCCCAGCAGCAGGCACCTTCCACAGAGAGTTCTGGATGTGGCTGCTGTCAGTTACATCCAAGTGAATAAATTCTTGGGCTCAAAGCATCAGCTGATATAAATCACTACTGTGCTAATGGAGTCAAAAGAGCCACATTAGTTTACAACACAGGACATGACCCATACTTGCAGCCTGGGAAAGCAAGTCAAAGAAAAACTGCCTTTTCTTTTTATAGCCTGGTTCTCTAATTAGGATTTTTGTCTGCACTGTGAACTGGTATTGGGAGGAGGGGAAAGGGAAAAAAAAAGAAAAAAGCACCACACGCTTTCAGAAGATGGATCACTGTAAGCTATAAAAACTTCTCAGGGCTAGGTTTACTCAAAACATAACCTGCAAACATCCCAAAGCTTTCAAGACCCCCAAAAGTATGAACAGTAACCGCTGCAAGCACACTGGGAATGGCAATTCAGGTCCTTAGGAAGAAGGCAGGTTAATAAGCACTGACATCCCCTGCCTGGGGAGGGAGCAGCTACTGTGATCCTGAAAAGTCTGGGCCTCAGGAGACTTGAACGAAGAGGAGTAAAAAGTGGAATAAAGCAGCCATCTGATACCTGGACAGCAACCTGGCACATCAGAGTCCAAGCAGCGTGCACATGGCTTGCCTCTGGGGACAACTGCGGGGACAAGCGAGGGAAGCGCTTTTGAATTGAAAAAGTACAAGACTAAGGTCAGATGAAAAAACAACCAGGCAAACAAAAATCACAACTAGCAACTGTTGCTTCATTATTGTACAAAGAATAAGTTAATTATTTTGCCACTCTGGGAACAAATAGTTAAGCTGTTTCAACATGATTGTATAATTCACTTGACAAGAAAGGATAACCCAGCTATAAACAGGGAAAACGGATAAGATGACTAATCACGCTGTTGATAAACAGTTTGCTCTGTTAAAAAGAGACCTGAACTTCAACTATTCAGTCCTTCCATGCCTGCACACTTCTGCCCAGCTCTCTCAAAGCCTCCCTACTCTCCAACACTGCAAGAACCACCTTTGGCAGCCACCTCCCGCTGAAGGGCAGTGATCCCTGATCCAACAGGCTGGGGAGCCCATGCTCTGCAGTCTCCTTCAAAGTCACAGGAGTGGCCTCATATTTTACTAGCATCCCTGTCAGCTTCATTTCCTGCCTCTGAACTCAGAGTTTAGGGCGTGAGCTGAAGCAGAGCAGGCACGCCACATTGGCCTGGATGGCAAAATGATTTCTTGGTGCTAGTCACCTTGTTCTCTAATGCAGGTCACCAACAGAAGCATCAGCAATGCTCCATCACCCCAGTCTGAAGACAGGGAAAACAGCAGGGGAGCAATGGAGGAAGAGACAAACAAGATTTCCATAATTCCTATTGTTGTTGAAGGGAACAATTTCTAAAGGCTTCTTCTCAGAAAAGGAGATGGATGTGATTGTTTGCAATCATCCACAAGTATGAATCTCAAAAGTTAACTTCAAGAGTCCCTTATTAAGGGTGCCATTAATCAAAGGGACAGGCAAGAATTCACTGTTCCCTTCAGCTTTAGAGGGAGTGTAGGAGAATGTGTGTTGGGAAGAGTTCCAGACTTCTTCATGCATGAGAAGGAATGGGCCTGTCTTCCCTTCTGTATGAGCTTCCTTACTTGTCAGCATGATTCTGTCCACTGAGCAACAGGTAAAAGCTTTTTTAAAAGTAAATATTGCACTTTTCCATTAAGGTTACAGATTACACATCTCCAAAACTAGCACACTTCTCCTGCTGAAGGAAAGGAAGGGCATTTCCACATGTAGTCAACAGCTCTCTCATTTGCCTACTTTTGAGATCAGCATTTTGGTAGCAACCCACCTCTCAGTGCAGTTAGGGATACTCGGTGGCTTCAGTCATCTGCCCAAGCAGAGCAAGGACGGATGCATTTTGAAGAAGATTGATCCCGAGACATGAATAAACTCGAACTGATGCAGGCATGACAGAGTCATGCAAGAGATTTCTCATGACCTGACCTACCATGAACATTCACAAGCCCTAACAGGCACTGCAGGAAGGAGACTTAATAGGACTTGTCATCCACCTTCGTATTTTCTGCACAAGAGGGGAGAGGTAGCAACGCAAGTCCTCTCCCAGAGATATTTCCACTCAGGTAACAGACACACAAGACAAACTACTCTAGATCCTCTTCTCCATTGCCTCCTTGGGCACTTATTCCCTAGGGGATGTCACTTCACTTAAAAGAAGGTGTCAGATGACATACTCTGAGCAGGCAGGGCCACACAGCCCTGGATGCATCTGACGACACCGAATTGAACCACACACTATACCAGCTCATACCAACGAGCAGGCTGGAGCCTCCTGCTAAATCCTTATCAGTACAAATGCCTACACAGCAGAGAGTACAGGCCAAAAAAGCTACATGACCGCTCAAAGTCTTGGATTAAGTCTAGTTTCTGACTCTGTTACTGACAAGGTTTTAATTCCGAACGCCCTGTGCTATAAATCACTACATGATGGAAAAAACTGTGGAGGTAGTGTTAACACATTCCTAGGTTCCCCTGGGATTTAAGGAGCTCTGTGGTAAAGACACCAAATTATAAAAAACAATCCCCATCTGAAACAACTGCCAAACATAGTCATTAAGGAGAAGGTTTCAGGTATCTGCCATAAAAGCTTGACAACACACAGCCACTTAAACCTGATGTCATCTTGACATTTGGGCAATTCTTTTGCTTGATGATTCAAAATGGGAAGACTTAACACTCCTTTCTCTAAGGACCCGGGGGAGAATCATCATTTGTCTGTCAGCCAGGACAACATAGTCAAACAAGGCTTCATCTGTGACAGAGCTTTGGTTGGTTGGTTGTTACCTATCTGTGTGCATTCACACACAGCACAGGCATGAATCGCTGAGGAATGACACTGACTATCAAGATAGGTAGATAATATTTCTAAATGTGAAGTAGTCGCTCCTGACAGCTCCCTCAAACAAGTGGAATGGTGCAGTTGGCATGCTCAATTGATGTCAGTACCAGCAGCATGAGGTATGTCCCCCTTGTAGAAGAAGGGGCTTGTCATGATTCTTAGCATGCTATCCTTCAATCACCTTACAGCAGCAATGGAGCATCTCTACTTGCCCTGAAGTCATGCTGTTCCTGAAAGCTGTCATGATGTACCTGAGAGGAGGAGTGAGGGGGCTCCTAAATTCCTCTTACATCACTTCAGCCTTTAAATGGGGCCCACAGATCCACTCTTCACCATGCCCCAGTATACTCGAGGCATCAAAAGGAAACTGCATCTTACCTTGTTTTTGTATAAAAACCCTGAGCAGTGGATGAGCACTTGAAACAGCCTTGAAGAAGTTGTCGTCGTTATTAATAGGGAGAAGGTCTCCATGCACATCAGCGTATCCGATCATCACTTCCAGGTTGGCTATGTGATGAATGTGAAGAATTAATTTGTAGAAGTCTTCAAACTTTCCTGGCTTGTAGCGATCCAGGGAGAACCTTCTGAACTCTGCCCCAAACTGCAAGAGAAAACAAATAGAGCATCTGCTGTCAGATGTCAAAGCCAGATGTTCTAGCTTGGCATTTGAACATGTTGTACATCACATCTCTCTTTTTATGATGAATATAGTCACATATTGCTACTTTCAAGTCTAAAAATGGCCTCTTAGGTCCTCACATTAGAGCATATCCACAGCTACCAAGACACCACCCTGACAGACAACAGGTATGTTCAAGTGTTCCACCTTAATAGAAAATGGGTTTAAGTTTACATTGTCTAGAGGATAATTGCATTTGTAGAATTACAATTTAACTTTGAAGGCCCACAATTCATTATCATCATTTCAGGAATCTACAGAACCATTCTTCTCCAAAGCAGACATGTTCACTCTACTGCTTTCAAAAGAAGTTATTCAGCTATTCAAACCACCTTATAAAAATTCCTTGCACATTTCCCATCAATACCACTGGGACCTCAACCACAAGACCTTTAAAGAAGTGTGGTATGCAAGCACACAGCTTGTTATTAGGAAATACACTCACTCTACATGCCCTCTGAATTTCCTGGTAATCCATACAGGAGGAGGAAAGTTCATATTCTGGTACTTTTTATGGGTTTAATTTTTCTATCACTCCACTGTTTTTTTTTTTTTTGACGTTTTACATACCAGTAAGTGGCTGTTAAAAAAGAAACAAAAAAAACAGGTGTGTGTGTGAGATTTGGCACAACTGAAAATGTTACCTATCCATTAAATTATTTAAAATAAGTCAGAAAGTGATTGAGGGGAAAATTTCAATGGACCTTACTTCTGATATTAGAACCCAAATATGCTATTGTGTACAGGATCAAAAAAGGACAGAATGAAAAATAGATTCTCTGAATCAAAGAAATGCAGGCAGTGAAAGCATGTATCTAGTTAAACTAAGTAGCTTAAATCACCTTTCTGGTACAGTTAATAATTCTGATTGTATACTACTAGTGAACTACCATTCATCAACTCAACCTCTAAAACCATGCTAACTCACTCCTGAAAACACGGAACCACATCCACAAAGCCAAGAGCATGGAAGGCTGTGACTAGCATCTCATGGAAGTTCTCATTGGCAAAGTCAGTCAATGCCAGGATAAGAAATGAAAGACAAAAACCTAACATGACATGAAGAAGAAAAAAAAAAAAAAAATTTTGTAGATAAATTCTTCCTTAAAATGGAGAGAGACTTGCTTAGAGGTTCTCAGATGTTAAATTAACTATACATTCAAGACACTCTTTTGCTGAGACTAACAAAAGTATGAATCATCACTATAATCATCTTCAAAAAAAACAACCAAAAAAACCAAACCAACAAAACGACAACAAAAAACCCTACCAAAAACATAAAACAACCAACCCTACTAGCTTTGGGTGCAAGCATGTTCTCAAATTACTTCCGCAGTTATGAAAATCCCACTCTTCAGCATCAAAGCCTAGTTGTGATCATATAAAAGCTTGTTTAGTCAAATTACGCTGCTTGTTTGGAATATTAACTGCTAGTTCCAGTTTAGATTTCAATTCAAAGTGCCCATCCAAATGCACAAAAGCTGAACAAACCACAGATGGTTCCAGTGGATGAAACACAGTCCTCCTTTGTCCTCCACTCTCTGCTCTTCTCAAAAAAAAAATCCAACAGACAACTTACTTCTGTTGACGCATTTAAAACTGAAAAAATAGTTTAAGTCCTTTTATTTGTAAACTATCTTAAAGTTTCCCAGATTCAAACAAGAAGCAACCATCTTCAGGTGACAAGCTTAACACCTACACGGTAAACTAAAGGGGCAGGAACAAGATCTTTGCAGGCTTTGTTTAGAGCTGCATCTGCTGCTGTGCACACCTGAATAGGAACACAGGCTGCCTTCAGCTGAAGTGCCAGGGCAGGGTATTCAGATGCCAACCTCACTAGCCACTAGGTTACTGGACAGACAATTTATTATAAAGTCATACAATGGTTTGGGTTGGACAAGACCTTGAATATCATCTAGTTCTAACACGCCCACCCTGGGCAGGGACCCCTTCCACTAGACCAGGCTGCTCAAAGCCCCATCCAGCCTGGCCTTGAACACTTCCAGGGATGGGGCATCCACAACTCCTCTGGGCAACCTGTTCCAGGGTCTCACCACCCTGACAGTAACGTGTTCAGGACCATTAGCACGCATGGTACTTGCAAAGAAGCAGCTGCTGTTCAGTCTTACCCCAGCCAGTAAAAACCCATCCTACACAACCACCCAGTCTGCCAGGGGAGCCCATGGGTGCTGCTCTGCCTCACACACGCTGAGGCACAGGCCAGCTCCTCTGCAGGGGCATCACGCTCAGCAGGAAAGTGAGACGGGAGAGAGGAAAGAAGCAAGGATGGCTATTTACACACTGGTTATCACCCAAAGCTCAGCTTAAGCTGCCACAAGAGACGAGAAGAGCTGGTAAAAGGGCCAGGCCTCCAGCCTAACCCCCGCAGGAAGGCTCGATGTGATCGGATCAGCGGAGCGCGGCACACGGGTAGCAGTCCACCCACGGGGATGCAGCTGCAGACTCGGGGCGCTGAGGCCCAATGTGAACGCTGTATAGTCAAATTAACTCCTTCACATGATGTTCTGCCTCAGGAAAGGCCTGGAGACATTTTTTCTCACCTAAGAACAGGAGAACGATCAACAAGCGACTTTACTTGTGCTTTTTGCATGATGCTGCCCTTTCAGGCAAGGGAGCGAGAAGGTGATTCTGCAGAGGAGCGGGAGGATGGAAGAGTCTCTTCAAAAGAGATTTACACAGATAATTGGGATGATGGCTTTTTGTTTAAAGGTTAGCATTACTGTGGTAGTAGTTCAGCTGATTAATTCACACTGTGCATATACACACAGGCAGCAACCATTGTCAGCGGGTCTTTTCAGAAGGGGGGGGGGGGAATAAAATGCTTCAGCAGTGACCATTCATCATCCCTAACGAGGCTGATAGCGAGTATCACAGTAATAATGGGGTTTGCAGTACCACACAGCTTGGAGACTGCCTGCTCTGCATTGTATTCAGCCAGGGTTTCAAGATAACATCCACCAGGTATCTTCCAGAAACTAGAGATGCTAAGGGCTTTGCACAGATAGCCAAGATGACTATTTGCTTTTCTAAGCTACAAAGTTCATCTTCAGTGTACCCCTCCACAGAGAGAGACACAAGGGCTGGTGTCTGCCAGAGCAATGCTGTATTACACTCTGATAAACCAACAGTTTTAACAGGCCGACTAGTTTTCAATAATGAAGTAAATTATTTTACCCGATGTATCCAATGCAAATACTGCATCTACAATTGCAGAAGTCACAAAGACAGGAGGGCCTAAGGGAATTCTGAAGAATTTAGTCTGACAGAGTTAATCATGACTGCAAAAAAAACAAAACCAAAAAACACTAGAAAGAACTGTACGTTTTGTTTCACAAAAATAAGCTCTGTCCCAGGATTCTCTCAAGTATCAGCCAGCCACTATACTTGCTGTCAGCAGCTGTATGACAGAAAACACCCAGCAAAATACTATACATCAAGCAGGAAACTTGAGTAAAAACAGATGCCAAAAAAAAAAAAAAAAAAAAAAAAAAAAAAAAACAAAACCAAAAACATTCATATAAAAGTTGTGTTGAAGATGACAGTCACAGCTAGCTGACCAAAACCTACACAGGCTGACCAAAGGCAATCAACTGCCTTTTTTTTTTGTGACTAGGAAGGATGGTAGGTCAGAGGAGAGAAGCGGGCAGGATTTTGAGGCTTGTTTACTTGGAATGATGTTATTTTGTGAAGTAAAATAGAGAAATGGAACAGCTATTTGCAAGCAAAAGTGATTTTCTTTTTTTCTTTAAAGTTTCAGAAAGTTTACACGGTCAAAAATGAAGCCCTATGTTTATGAGGTGCCACCCCTCTAGTTTATTGCTGGCTTTGCATTCAGGCTATTGTAATAAGGAAAACATCAAAGAGCAACATTTAGCAATAAATATGACTTACATTAGCCACCTACTTCTCCCACGAAGTAAAAAAAAAAAAGAATCAGGAACGGAATAAAAAAAAAAGCAAACAGTCTCATCCTTGCATGGGCTGCAATTTCTGCTTACCTGAGAGATTTTCAGAATGGGGAATACCTGATCAGGGCCACTTCATCAGTGAGAAGGAGCAGAGGCCAAGAAAGAGGAGGAAGGGAGATTGAATGTGCATGATTTTGTGCTGGCTGACTTCATTCATCTGGAACTTGAGAGCTCTGCCGTCAAATTCATGGTTCCGTTTCTCTATTTCCACTTTCTTCCCCAGCCATGTCTTCCCCAGCTCAGCCAGCACACTCCTGCTCCATTCCCAGTGTTATAGCAGTTGTTGCTAGTGGCAAAACGCTACCAACTAAGCAGATGTTCTCTGCAACACATTCTCTCTTCTCCCCTTCAACCTTTTGCCCCAAAGCAGTTCTGCTCCATCCCAGTGATCAAGCTGGTAGGAACTGTGGGATTTTGTGTTCTGATCAGTCCCCTGCTCACTTCTTGCTATTTCTTCCAAGAGACAGTCACAAGAGCAGGACAGCCTCTCTTCTATCTGCCCTTCGTGGGAACACCATCACAGAGAAAATTTCACTACCTCCTTCTTCAAACTTTTCCCCTGATTGGCACCCTTCTCCCTTGTATTCTCCCCTTTCACTCCCCAGTAAAATTACAGCCGTGATTTAATATTGTCAGTTCATAGAATAGTTTCTCCCCTCCCTCCCTCTCCCCCCCAAAAAAAAAAAAATTGATTCCTGTTCTTTTTCAGGATTCTTGGACACAATGCTTCATGTCTCTGCCTTTCATTTGAAGGAGAGTCTTTGCAACCCCTCCAACCCTCTCCAGGGGTCTGTCAGGCTCTCTCCATGATAACACTCTTCTTTCTCCTGCATCTACTCAGAAGACAAATTCAGCTTTCTGTCCCCATCACTCTCGGATCACCTTCTGTTCCCGAGATACAGCTCCCATGCAATCTCTTACCAATCTCTTCACAAAGATGCTCAGCTGCCAGCTCAAGGGCAACTTAAAGCTACACTTACCCTTTACCCTGCTTTACCTACCTTCTTTCATCATGGGGCACAAGACCATGACACTGCCTTCCCCAGCACCTGTAACTCCAGCACTACCCTTCATCCAGGCACATAAATATATCTGTGTGTTAATTACCCAGAGTTTTTTCTTCCCAATATCATAAATCCATGGACACCATTCAGCTACTCATCTGCACAGTTGGACTTTGCCTTGACTGCTCCTCTGTACTTTTCCCCTAACTTTCCTAAATACTACTTTAGCTCACTACCACCCAAGTATTTCTTGGTAGTAGTTTGTGAAAACAGCTATCCACAAAAGTGGTTTTCCCAGTCTATTCCTCTGAAGTCATCATCCCTTTCCTTGCCACCCCTGCTTCGGTAGCTTCCACATCACCTACACAGCTGCTTTCTCCCTACCATCTTGCTCAGTCCATACTGCAGCACACTGCAGCCTTCCTCACTGCCTCAACTCTCAATATTTAAACCCACGGTCCTGTTCTCCTTCAAGAAACAGTTTTTTGCAGCTAATCTTTAAAAGAAATTTTTGCCTTAAGTGATTGGTCTACTTTTCCGAAAACAAGCATCTTCTTGTTTGTTTGGGTTTCTTCTGTTTGTTTTTGGTTTTTTGTTCTGTTTTTTCTTCCAGTACCCTACATGTCTGGGAACAATCCAAAGTCTGTTTGCAAAGGATGCAGACCAAGCTGGCCCTGCATTTTCAAGAGCACACGGAGTGCCACACACACCACTGAACTGTGCAGCTTTAGCACAAATACAGCACGGGATGCGTATGTCCAGAGTATGTCAACATCAGCATGAAGAGGAAAGGAACATCTGGCACCTTGCCACCCAGAGAGACAAAGGACCACTGAATCAGGAGGTTTGGCCAACGCTGCCAACAGCAGACAAACCCACGCGCCCAGCTTCCTGCAGAAAGGCAGCCCTGCACTTGTGCAGGTCTCTAGCAAGGACAAACCGCTTTCTGAACATTTACTAGCAGAGATAGCCACATGGTTACAAAACACCTGTAACCAGTAAGGGCTCTGGCTGGTTGCAAACTTATTTAAGACCCTTTCAGCTTCCGCCAGAGGTTTCCCATGAGCTCAGGGCCAACAACAGCTGCAGAGAAATAATCTGGTGCGTGCACACGTCCCTAGCCAGACCTGACAGGGGACTGGGAAGAGCTGTGCAGGGTGGAAGCAGGAGGGATGGCCCTAGGCCGGGTGCACCACACCCTGCCCCAGACATTTCTGCCTCAATTAACTTCAGGAATTCCCAATGGGAACGGGACTACCTCTATACTGGGAGATTTTACCTTCACTTAGAGGGAGGGAATGCATCCAAAGGTACATTTCATCTTTAACTTCTGGCCTGCACTGTAAGGTAATTAAGGGCAACAATCAGTCCTTGCAAGAATGTTTCTCGGTTACTAAAAGCTCAGATTAAACATGCACAGTCTCTTACAAAGAGAATGATAAGGGACTACTGAGGAAAGCACTATTAATTGCACCCCTGAAGAACTCCTTGGAGGTGGCTTGTCCTGTAGCCTGCCAGAGGAGCCTCCACAGGTATTTTAACCTCACACAGGAGGCATTCCTTTCTGGCTTGGCTGTAAACAACTTTTCAACTTTAAAAAGCACCTCAGAAAATTAAAGACCCATCGTTCAGTGTCCTTTAGGACTGTTGCAGTGTGGCAAGACTAAAAAGTTCAGCAGACTACTCACGTAAGACAAACTGGCTGGATGAAGTTTTAAGAGCAGAAAATCTGAAGTTACTAGGCTAAAAATGATTATGAAAGCAAAGGCGAGAACCTGGAGGCAGGATGAAGGATAGGGGAGTACGGGAGGTGCTGAAACACAAAGTAGCAGCCCTGGCCTTCTGGTCAATGCATCACAGGGATATTGATAACTATCCAGTCAGCATAGCTAGCAGCCAAGCCTGTAACAGATTACTAACTTTGGGAACGTTGTCAGAGGAACTACCATTTTTCCATAATTAGATTTTGAATTTTTATTTTATTTTTTCCCCTCTTACATAAGACCTGAGACTATGACCCAAGCACCAAAAGCATTTCCTCCTCCGTCCCATGGCTCTGTGAAACCAGGTAGCTCAAAGCACTTGTCCTAGCCTTCCCTGTATCTCCTGGTGTAGGGAGGTTCTCCTCTCCCTCTACTCTGCCCTAGCGAGACCACACCTGGAATAGTGTGTCCGGTTTTGGGCTCCCCAATTTATGAGAGACAAGGATCTGGTGGAAAGAGTCCAAGGGAGAGGTATGAGGATTATTAAGGGGCTTCAGCATCTCCCCTATGAAGAAAGACTGAGGGAACTGGGGATGTTTAGTCTTGAGAGAAGAAGACTGAGAGGGGACCTTATTAATGTCTATAAATATCTGAGGGGTGGGTGTCAAATGGAAGGAGCCAATCTCTTTTCTGTAGTGCTCAGTAATAGGACAAGGAATAAGGGGTACAAACTTGAGCATAGAAGGTTCCACCTCAACATGAGGAGAAACTTCTTTCCTGTGAGGGTAATGGAGCCCTGGAACAGGCTGCCCAGAGAGGTTGTGGAGTCTCCTCTAGAGACTTTCAGAACCCGTTTGCATGCATTCCCATGCAACATGCCCTAGGTGATCGTGCTCTGGCAGGGAGGTTGCACTCGACCTCCAGAAGTCCCTTCCAACCCCTAAGACTCTATAATTCTGTTCACATAGTGCTAGAGTCCAGCTCAGAGAAGACAGTTACACTGTGCTAGTGCTTATTGCAGCTGTCACCTGAACAGAACTATCCCAAAATTACTTGTCTGTGCAACACCTTTTCAGCCGAGGAGTTTGGCCTCTCAGCTGTGAAAAGCAGTGAGCATGCACAGGTCCAACTGGTGGCAGCTCAGCTGCTGCACAGCAACTTGTCCAGTTGTGGTCACTTTCTCCCACGTCACCTCACTACTGTAAGGCAGATTTCACAGAATCATAGAATTGTCAGGGTTGGAAGGGACCTTAAAGCTCATCCAGTTCCAAGCCCCCTGCCATGGGCAGGGACACCTCCCACCAGAGCAGGTTGCTCAGAGCCCCATCCAGCCTGGGCTTAAAAACTTCCAAGGATGGGGCTCCCACCACCTCTCTGGGCAACCTGTCCCAGTGTCTCACCATCCTCATGGGGAAGAAATTCTTCCTAATGTCCAACCTGGATCGACCTAGCTCTAGCTTTAATCCATTCCCTCCAGTCCTATCACTGCCCGACAGCCTAAAAAGTCCCTCCCCAGCTTTCTTGTAGCCCCCTTCAGATACTGGAAGGCCACAATAAGGTCTCCCCAGAGCCTTCTCTTCTCCAGACTGAACAACCCCAACTCTCTCAGTCTGACCCCACAGGAGAGGTGCTCCAGCCCTCTGATCATCCCCTTGGCCCTTATCTGGACACATTCCACCACGTCCATATACTTCCATATCAACTTCAGTTTACTAGGTATGACCAGAAAGTCATCCCAATACGAAAGTAAAGACTTGTAATAACAGAGGAACCAAGAGTTTAGTAGATGCTGTTTAGAGCATCAGAATAAATACAATACCTGCCGTCAGAAGCTCGGGAAGCTGGGAGGGAAAGGAACACAGGCAAAATTTCTTAAGAGATTAACTTCTACAGTCTCTTTCTCTTGACACGTTTTCCAACAATCCAGACTGTCTCAAATTGCTGTTGCTGTGGCATATTGTCTTCATTTGAGAGGGGGATGCACTGCGGTTTTCTGAGTCCGTGCCACATTTGGTTTGCATATAATCAAATATGTTTTGAAGCTCAAAACCAGAAGTCAAATCAGCTGGTTACAGGGCTTTTCACTGCACTTATTTTAATTTTATTCTAGGTATGACGAGTATGACTTTAACTTGGAAGAATCTAAAGTACTGCTTAAAAAACTTAAAGCAGATTTAAAGTCTGTTTTAACATCCTCTAGCTTTAAAAAGAGTGATGCTTTTTTGATCAATTCTGAAGTGTGCTACACATGGAAAACATTTCTTAAAACTTCAGAAGGCCTGTAAGGCTTCAGGGTTAGAGCGAAATCAAAGTACAAAAGGCTGGAAAACACAATTTGTAGACCTCTCTCACTTAGTTAACACGAGGCAGAGAAGAACCAGACCTTTAAAATCTCTTCACAGGGGACTGGTAAAAGCAAGCTTGCTCTTACAGCTATTGCTACAGCTGTAACACTGCTTGATGTTATACTTCATACCTTTCAAATACAGTATGTGTGTACACATACTGCAACAGCTGAACAGCCATACTATACTGCTAAAGCTGTTTGAGCAGCATCAGCAACTTTTAAAGCTGGGAGGGGAGAGGAAAGGATGTGAAAGGTTTAAAACATCTGTCTTAAACTAACAAGCACAGGTACACTCCTAAAAGGAGACAGCACAAACCACCCACAAGCTGTTTGGCTATTTCATCAGTCTAAGTAGTGGGGCAGGCTTGATGAAGCTCCGACTGCTGCACGTGCCCACGACCAAATCACGTTGTTTTATCTGCTAGCAGCTTTGTAAGAGCACAGAGCGTAGTTGATCCCAAACACATTCTCCATCTCCAAGGTCCAGAACGGTATCAGGTCTATACTCTGGACGACACAAAGTATGACTGAAAGTTTATTAAAAATCCATTTGCGGCATCCATCTGAACACCAACATTTCCTGAAACAAAGTTAGAACAGAATGGGTGAAGGGGCGGGGGGTTGAAATAAATATGGTTATAGTTAACTGGATACATTTATCTTAATGGGTTTGTTTATAGCAGTGGGATGTTAGTCACATTATTGTTAATTTGTAAATCAGTCTGTAATGCAAGGAAACATGACACTGTTAATAAGTCAGAAATGACAGTCAGCACTTGAGTCAGGTAGCTGCGTTTTCACAATCCTCAGCCACCATCAACAGCTCCTATTGTTCAGCGATAAAAAGGGCTGTGCTGGGTTTTTTTCCAAAGGACTATTTTTCAGGGAACCACAAGTGCATTTACTCGCTTTCGAAAACATGAAAATTAATACTGACTCGTACATACAGCTCGCAGGAAATATAGTAGTAGGGGGAAATAAAAAAAAAAAATCTTTTCTGCTGCTTTTAAGCCAAACCCAAGAAACTGTCAGTTTCAAAGCAAAAACACCCAAACAAAAACAAAAACCCCACACTTTGACAAACAATTCAAAGAGTTACCATTTAAAGGCCTACAGCAATCTTATACCTCTGCTATTCTAGAATATCCAAGTGACTGGAAAATAAATATACACTTGGGCTGGTAGCTACCTTCCTATTTGAAAAGCTGTATATACAATTCAAGAAAAAAATAATCTCTTTTTACTCAGAGCAAAAAGAGAGAAGATTGGCTACACGGAGCTATAATTAAAGAGAAACCTCACCATTAATGTAGGAATTTCTATTTTAAAAGTATTTGTTCTTCTGTAGACTTACACTCATGGGGAAGGAGGTCTGTAACCTCTCCGTAAAGCTAGGGAGAGAATGAAAAATAGGTTTGGGATCTCATGGCCACAGGCAGGGTTCTTAACAAAACAAACAAAAAAAGCCGCACACATGGCATGCGCTGCAGCTCTGGGTAGAAGGGAGGAGAGAGGGAGAAAGGGTCATCTGGAAACCTTTTTCAGAGATTAGAGGCAATTTCTTCGGAGGGGACAGATACTTCACTTGTCACTCGACAAGGAAAAGCAGCCAGTGAGTACCAGACGCATGAGAATACACAGTTGTTTTAAGCCAGCAAGATAATGTGTTTTCAGATCCTGCCTAAAAGGGCTGAAACATTAATCCTGAGCTACACAGACAACACCTAGATAAGAACCGAGCCTCTAATGTATTCTGTCGTGAAAGACGGGAGAAGAGGGATAAGGTGTAATTACAATTCAATTAATATTTTCCTAAGGCATGTGCCAATTTCTAAGCAGGTTTCTCTTTATCCTTCCGCTTTCCTATCTAGCAATAAGCTTTTAAGTGTTTTGATTATAAGGCCTGCTCTCAGGGGAGGAGGCAGAGGAAGGGAGGAAGCACTGAGCCTGAAGGAAGAGGACTTCTTAAAGCAAAAGACTGTAGCAATTCCCATCACTGCCACATCTGAAAACAGGGGTGCACACAGACGGTTGATGCTCCATTTTCCTCTTCAGTATTTCTGCAACATAGTGATCCAAGAGGCTTCTGCAGCACCTTCCAGTCACACAAAGAAAAACTGATCTGACGTATGCCAAACGGTATTTATGACACAGCACCACAAAGCTTATGCTTCTTCAGAGACACATAGCCAAGAGAACGTATCACTGTGAAAGTTCCCACCGAGTAGTCACAAGGTATTAAAATATCTATGGACATGAGTGTCAGGAGCTGAAGCTTCTGAGCCATGTTCCCATCATGGGTGATGGGTCAGGCTAGGTCCACGGAAGGTACAGGCTGGTTTAGAGCAGCTGAAACCTGATCTTCCACAAAGCTCACACATCTACTGGACAAGGGAAGAGGAATTGGAACAGGTTGCCCAGAGAAGTCATGGATGCCCCTTCCCTGGAAGTGTTCAAGGCTAGACTGGAAGAGGCTTTGAGCCCACTCAGGTCTAGTGGGAGGTGTCCCTGCCCATGGCAGAGGGGTTGGAACTAGGTGATCTTTAAGGTCCCTTGCAACCCAATCCACTCCATGATTCCAATACTGCCTGCAGTTCTTGGCCCTTTAGCACAAAAAGGATGTGGAAAAACTGTAGTGAGTTCAGTCACCAAGATGGTCCCTCCGTCCTTCTACCTGCCACCCACCCGCCTTTTGTTTTGATTTTTTTTTTTTTAATAATCCTCTAACACACATCAGGTATCTTAAGGATACTTGAGGATTGACAGAGAAGTGTCTTACCCAGTATGGTACTAAGGATATGACCTACTCTCCCCTTCCAAAAACCAGGAGCACAAACCAACTTTACAAAACTTTCTTTTGGAGAAAAGGAAAGCAGCTCAGGAAATCCAGGAAAATCTAGGTCAGTTTTCACAGAGGCCATTTCTGAATCATGATTAATGCAACACCAGAGCTGGATGGTGGTTTATCCTTAAGGAAGGAACCACCTGGCTATCATAACAGAAGCAGAGATACCAAAAACCCAACATTTGCAGGCTATTGCCCATCACAGTCCCCACAGCTGTTTTTTTTTCGAGAGCTCCTTGACATCCAACTTGATCTTCAGAGGAGAAAAGCTACTTCACGCCGTTGTGCAAAAGCAGCACCCTCTCACACCCGGCTCCTCTGCTAAAAGGGATTCCACCTGCCCACGGCCCGCCACTTCCCCAGCCTTTGAAGAGCCACCTGAGAATGCCTTGATCCCCGGCCAGCAGCATGCCCTGGCTGAGCTGCACCCACCTCCGCTCACCTGGCAGCCTGCGCTCTCCGGTGATAGCTGCAAAATCATGAGTTCTCAGACTCAACATTCGAGTTCTCAGGCAAGTCCAGACAGGCCTCATACTTACAAAACACAGGCAATAGAATCTTTAAAAGGCTGACTACATGCGGCTACCAAAAGCAGCATTGTTGAATCTTTGTTTCCCCAGCCCTAGATAGCCCACTCACACAGCAAAGAAACAAAAAACCAGCTGTATTTCTCGATGACCATGGCAGGACAGCCCAGTGATCCACAAGGCCAAGGCAGCATCCTAACCAGCCCTACAAGATTACCATCTTTTCACAGAGTGTCTTCATACAGTCCCTTTCCAGGTACCACCGGCCAGAGCTTTTCACTGGATCTGCTTCTAACCATCACAGAGTAACTCCGTGAGGAGGAACCTACCAGCTGTACAGGCAAAAGAAAACCATCTTGCAATGTCAGTACCAACCTCTGTTTGCCAACAACCTTCAAGAGGCTGCTACATACACAGTCTGGACGTTAGTGAGCACAGATCATGCTCCCAGTAGAGCCCCACCAGCACCAGGAAATTCGACAGCACAGCTCCCACTGACCCTTACTGCATGTTAAGGGATCATCTATGGGTGCAGACCCTCAGCAGGATATTTTGAAATTTCCCTCTTCAAGCTTCCTTCCAGTGCAGTACAGTTCCCTAAAGTAACTTCTGGGCTATCAGGAGCAACAACCCTGAGCTACATAAGATGTCCAAGTAAACCCCTCCCATCCGCACAAGTTTATTTTCCTTCTCTCGAGAAACTCAGTCATTTGTACACATACAGCCTCGCTAAATCACTGTGTCTATACAACTACGGAGGATTCCCTTATGGAATTCCTGTGGCTGTAAAGGAGGCTATGAGGTGCTCATTAAAAGGCTGGGTTTTAATTGTTAATAGGACAAACTCAAGATGCGGCACTATTAAAGTAGAAGCTCATACAGTGAGTGCATGGGGTATATTACTCGGTAACTCGAAAATGCAATCTGGAGCACTTGGGGGCCACAATGAATGTTGTGGGTGGCTTACTTCTTTGAACCAGTAAAAACCGAACCAAAACTTCACAGCAACAGAAGCAGGATGGAACTTTCCAGGCCAGCCAAGCCTCTTCAAGTGGCAACAGGTTAGGAAATATAAGGGCCTCAGCCTACATTTCAGGTGCTACCCTTAGAAATGCTTGGAGAGCCCCTTGGACATGGCAGTTCTCCCACCGAAGCCATCCTGCTGCCCCCAAGTCTGTGTGCTGCTCAAGGCTCGAACACTCAGAGCAGCAAGGGACAGCAACGGGGAGCACTGAGCACAGTCCCAAAGCCATCGCCTCCAATACCATCCCAGCAGGCGCTCGGGGCTGAGCAGAATTCCAGGACAGGCTAACGTTCCTCTGCCTTTTCAGCTGCTGCACTGCCTGCACCTCTTCTCTTGCGGGGTTATAAAACACAGGCTTCCAGGGAGGTTTCTCAGTTTCTCTTAAATGCTGCTTACTTTTGCATACAGCAGAGGCAGGCAAGATTTTTGATGTGCTAGTTCGACCAAAAAAGCAACCAGAGCCTCTTCAAGAGAGCTCAGCAAGACCCACCGTAGGCACAACCAACCGATACCATCATCTTAAGCGGCCGAGCTCCAGCGGGCAGCTGTTTCTGCAGGTGACAGCCCCGCAGATCGCAACCCCTTTCCCAACAGCACGACCGTGCCAAAGCCGGCTGCCTCACGGCGGGGCCGGCACCCCGGGTACCACCTGGGAGAGGAGCTGCGGGATGGTGAAGCTGCCGCAGGCCTCGCCCCGGCTTCTCTTACTCGGATCTACGGCAGGATGTCGGCGCTGCCGGTACCGGCACCGGCGCGGAGGGGGGAATCCGGCCCTCCGCCGTTCCTCTCGCCGAACCGCGCCGGGGCACCCGACCCGGGCGATGGCCGAAGCCGCCGGGCAGCGTGCTCCCGCGGCTGCGGGGGGGCACAGGGGTCCCGGGGCGGCACCGGCACCGCCTCGGCGCTCCCGCCCGCCCACCGCCGCCCCCAACCCGAGCTTCAGCCCTCCCGGCCGCCGAGGCCACCGCCGCTTCCCGAGCTGCCCCACAAAGTTAGCGCCGAAGTCCCCGCGGCGAAACAAAAGATCGAGCACGAGCGGCGGGCGCAGGGGCCCGGCGCCCGCCCGCCCGCCCCGGGGGCGGGCGGGGAAGGGTCGCGCTGCCGCCGCCTCGCACCGGGCAGGGGCGGCTCACCGGGGGCGAGGCCGGGAGCTGCGCCCGGAGCGGGGATCCCGCCTCCCCACGGACTGCCGCCAGCCCGTCACCGCTCTGCGGGCTGTCGCTGGGGCACGACTCCGGCAGCACCGGGCAGGGAGGCGGCGGGATGGGGGGGGGGGGGGGGGGGGGGCTCCATTCATTTGTGGGAGAGCCGACGGGCACGGTGGCACCCGGCCGCCGCCGGCCGAGGCCGCGCCGAGCTGTCCTCACCTTACTCTTCACTTCCACCGCGCTGCACTCCAGATACCGCAGAGTCTGAGATTTGTTGAAACTCCGGTTCATCTTCCCGGCCCCGCTGCCTTCTCCCCCCCCCGCCCCGCGCCGCCGCCGCCGCCTTCCGCCTGCTCGCCGTGGGCTCCGCGCCCCCGGGACGCCCCTGCGAGCCGATCGCCCGGCGCGAGGCAGGGCGGCACGCGGCGCCCCCGCTACCGCTCCGCTCCGGCCACTTTGTCCCGGCGCGCCAATGAGAGCGGCCGCTCCGCTGGGCTCGCGCTCCCGGCTCCCAACAGCCGCGCGCCCGCGGTCGGCGGCGGGCGGGCGCCTCGGGCCGGCGGGACACGCCCGTGGCCACGCCCACCTAGACCCGTTTGGCCGCGCCCCGCCCTCCCGGGCCACGCCCCCTCGGCGGGGACTCCGGAGCGCCCTGGCCGCGGGCGGGGGCGGGGGCGCGGTTGCGGTGGGGGGGGGGGGGGGGGGGGGGCGGGGGGGCGAGCGGCTCGGCGGCCGCCCCAGCGGAGCTGCCCGGTGGTATCGTTTACGGTGCAAAAATGTACCCGGAGTAGTCACCGACCGGGATGAGACGGGCCCCCGAGAACGTCGGTGCTCAGAGGTGCCCATCGTGTGCCACAGGGACCCACATGAACTTTCCCGACTCGCGCTGATTATTGGTAAACAGTGTTGGGATCTGGGAAGTGCTGCCAGTCGTTAATTTGGCACCACAGATCGGCAGGTTTGGGAGGAGAGTCTGCACCACTCCCTCCCTGAAACACATCAGCGCGCTGCCTCTCTCCGCCAGCAGCCCTTATTAATTAGGTAGGTTATTAATTCGAGAATCTTGAAGGAACTTACTTCTTTCCAACTTCTGCCAAGGACCTTTATAATTCTAACAGACCTTTTCCCTTCAGTCAACTTTTAATCACCGAGAGGTATTTTTTCCTACACAGTCCTGCCCAAAACATCAGTCGTGATGTAAAAAAGCCGAGGACAAGGCATAGACCTGTGCAACCAGTTTCCTACTGCTCAGCATCTCCTAGGATTGTCTGCCCATCTAAGGAAGGAGCATAAAGTCCTAGCAGACGTGACAGATCACCCACCTCCTCTTCCTCGTACCCACTGGGCAGGTGTCCATGGCAGCAATGGGGAATACCCACAAATTTAGGGGCAAAAAAAAAGAATGGAGTTGACTTTTCATGTGACTCCAAGTGGGAGAACCAAAGCACGTGCCCTAGCTACAAACCAGGTCCAGCTCATTGGAAAGTGGGTTGATAGGAACATTTGCCACACATTCTGGTTTTGCAGTGTGGAAGGCTTGCTGCCATAAGTTAAACTGGAAAAATAAAGTCTAGAGAGCTGAGAAAGGAAATGTTTGTATGAACTTGATCCCTTCCTCTTTTTATCTTCGCATAAGCCATGCAGTGGCTTCACTTTCCTGCTGTGATGGCCAAGGCTGAGCTGTGGAGATGCAGCATCCCCTGGGGTGCTTAAGGGCTTTTGAGATGTTGCCATTCAAAGATGGACCTTGAAATACAGCAGCTGGGTCCATACAGTTTAGTGGTTCAACATCTCGAGCAACAAGGCCAGTTCACCGGAGCGAAGTTCATCAGCAGCTGAAGCACCGGTCCAGTCATGTCAGCTCCAACAGGGGAAACACTGGTATTATTTTGCATCACTGGGAGCATTAGCAGGGGCTTCAGGTGGGGTGTTATTGCAGCCCACCTGTCCTCCAGCTGACCCTCAGAAAGGCACCCTGCTGTTTGCATTACCTCCTGGGTCAGGAAAGAGCCCTGGGAGTGCTCATTTCAGGGATGTGGCTGAATCCAGAATCACAGCCACAGAGAAGGAAAGATCTGTATTAATTTTTGGTTAAAATTTTTTGTTTCTTTTTTTTTTCTGAGAAAAAGCAAGTTCCCAACAACTGGCAATCTACAGGCAGTTTAATTTTAGTCATAACTTTAAATTAAATTGGTAGTTCTTGTATTTGTGATGTTCAGATTAAACTAATTTCTCATATGCTTCATTACCATCTCTTTTATATTAATAAAGACTCTTCAAACTAATAATGCCTACCAAGCTGTGTATAACCAGAATGGGAATTCATTGAAAATGAACAAAAAATACTTATTTTTGGGTGACATAAAAGCTGGTAAACCATTCTGGATTTGTAAAGAATATAGATTTTCAATGTTAAGTTCATATTTCCACCACCACATGAATACACGATCCTCTTCTCATCTACCCTGTCTTTGAAGTTAACAGGTGTATTGAGGACACAAGTGACTGTATTTGGTGAGTGGAATTAATGTTGTTTCTATTTCTTCTATCCTACAAGAATTTAGAAGTGGTAGATCATTTTTTTTTATTCACCCAAGAGAAGCGTTGGTTTTCCATTGTTCTGTTCCTACCTTCTTTTTCAACCTTGCATTAAACATTTATTGCAGTAAAGTAGGTGAATACGCTCATATGAGGAATTGTGCTCTTTATACCTCCAAAGAGGCTATTGCCTGATCAAATTACTTCAACCAAATTTGTTTTCTGCTGTTTTTAATCAGCTGGTCTGTTTGCGTCTTTAAAAAAATCCCATTGACAAACCTGAAAAAGATATTTTAATTTCAGTTATTTTTTTCAGGTTTTCATATATGTTGCCGTGACTTTGAATGTCATGATGAACATACTTTTATAGCATGAGTGCTTTACTTAAAGGAAATCCAAACTGAGTTAAATATCCAATCTTTGGTAAATTAGTATAAATGACTTTTACCCACTCTGATCCAGGGAATGATCAGCTTCTGGATAGCTCATTGATTAGGCTAAAATAGGTACATGCATGGGTGGAGGGTCACAGTATTAAAAACTGGCTCTATAATAGAAAACCACAATAATATTATACAAATAATTACCAAATAATGTAGTGTTTATTAATAATATTTATCTATACTGTAGGAGGATTTATTAAAGAGAAAGCTTTACTGGAATCCAGTTCAGTCCATTTTTGTACATTTTCTAAGATACACCATTTTTTTGTTTTCTATTTCCAAATTACTTCCAGGTTTAATTCCTTTCATCCTGAGCAGAGCTGAGGCACAATTCAGACAGCTTGAGAAAACTTCTCCTCTTGCCTCTCCTTTCCATGCCCGCACTGTGCTGTAATGAGTTTTGTGACTTCAGCTCCGTACACCAGCAGGAACTAGAACACCGAGTGTGCTCCCAGGTCACACCAGGCACTGCAGCCCCTACCAGCTGTTTTCCTCCTCAAACTCAGTCCCAAAGATGGTTTTAATTTAACTGCTTTTGCTCAGGCACCTTTCAGGGTTTGTTTTTTTTTCTCATCGTTTGCCAAGGGCACCACATTCCTTTGACAATTTCCATAAATCTTCATCTGTTTTAGTAATCCATAGCTAGTTTAGTCTGTTCCTGACCCGCAGAGCTTTTAAATCACCATTTCTTCCCAGGTGCCCATCTCTCAGCCTTGTCCCTGGATGCCTCCAGAACACAGGGGCACGTTTCCTCTCACCCAGCCCCTTCCTGCATGCACCAAATACCCTTGTTTCTTGCCCTAAAGCAGGCAGGGATACCACAGCCCAGGGATCCTAACAGGCTATTTAAAAAATATCCAGATATTTCTGTTATCTAGGCTTTTCATTTACCAGACCAATGAAAGGTGCTGCAACACGTGCCTGACTCGCTCCCCTGCAATGCTCTTTCTCAGCATGCAAAGGGCTTCCCTCTACCCACCTGCATGCCTCATTAGTGTTAACAAGACATCTACATGCTCTGAGATGTGAAAAAATAGCCTCACATCCAAGGATTTCTTTTTCCTCCCTTCTCCCTGCGTCAAATTTCAAGAGGTATAAACAGCAAGTCCTAAGGGCTTGGGGGAGCTGCTGCAATGACAGGCTGGTTTGGGTTTCTTTAAATGTAAACCAAAATGAAGCCTAGCACAAGGAAGAGAAGAGGGGGGATGACAACTGTTGTTTTGCTTCTAGCAAGCAGTGTTCCTGCCACAGTGAGGATGGTTTTTACTTCATCAAGTGCAGCAGACAATGGCAGGGAACATCAGTTGCCCAAGTGCCGGAGCCTACCTAGAGGGGAACAGGAAGAATAATGCCACTGGCCACAGCAGTAATGGATGCTCCAGGACAGGAGACCAGCTGCTTCAGTGGTTTCCCATTGTCCCATTTCTCGTAGTGATGAAATGTCTTCTTTTGCTTTCCTTCTAAGAGCTTTTGCCTTCAGGCTTTTGAGAGATGTATGTGCATTTAATAGGAAAAAAAGCGAAGAGAAACTGGCTTTTGTTCTCATGGGGGGGTGTGGGGAGCCCAATGCTTCTTTTCTACCAGCATCATGAAGCATCAAGGAAACCTCTTGCATGACTTTACTAAAAAACACTCCAAGAAGAGAGGCAGGAGCTATAGCTGAAGGAACAGCACCTGCTGAGCTGCACTGCAGAGCTCACAAGCAACTACAGAGATGGGTGTTTTCTATTGCAGCTTCTAGGATTTCTCCAGACAACTGCTCTGCACTACCAACATCCTTTCCTGCTTTTGTTTCTCCAGAATTCTAGTCCCCACCCCACCGCTGGGCTCTGCCATCGCTACCTGGTGACTGACCATGCCCCAAAAGGTCTCAGGGTTGTGGTGTGTGTGACAGCTCAGCCCAAGACCAGGGGGGAGAGCCATGCTCACAGTCCACCTCCCAACAGGCGTGCGTGCTCTGAAGGGCCAGATGAAGCACTGGGGGTGAGAACGTGGCCACAAAAGGATGCAAGGAGAACTGTACTTTGGAGCATGATCTTCTTCTGGTTTGAAACAGTGCTGCTGACATTCTGTGGGAAGCAGGCGGAGGCCCCAGGCCATCTGCATGCAGGTACCCTGGATTCAGCGGATCGATCGGGTCAACAGGCTCTTGTTTTCTTGCCATGAATTTAACCCTTTGGCTTAACTGGTGGATATCGCATAACTGGTGACGTACTGACACGTATCAGCATGTGACTAACTTGGGAGCCAAAGCTGATGGGATCCTACAATCCCAGAGGCTGTACTCTGAGCATAGGAATTAGGGTAGGTTATCAGACCAATTGTCCTCTTTCCAAATGGGTGAAAAGCAACAGTGCTTTACAAGGATGGCAAAGGTGAGTTTGATTTGCAGAGGTGAGCTTGGGAGTGGGAGGAGCAAGGAGAGAGGATTGTGCTCCACATTCTGCTGACAAAGTATGCCCTGGCTGTACGAGTTGCCAAGAAAAGACATTTCCCACAAAACATTGTTCTGCCCATGTATTTGCTGAATTTTATGATTTTTCTCTCCCAATTGCTTTGATTCTTGATTTTTTTTTTCTTAACTGAGGGCAAAAAAATATGAAAAAGCAATAACATCTCCTAGATATCATTAATTTCAGCAGAAGAATAGATCTTACCATCCACGAGTTGTCCAGAAATAGGTCCTTTTCCTTCCATGTGAGGTAAAAATGTTGTTTACAATGTGATTTCTAGACATGGAACATTGGAATCAGCACAAACTTTACATGTGGTAGCTCGTACAAATCACAGAGCACAGCAGGGTTTCCATGTCCACCGCATGCTTTTATGGCTTGAGAGTAAGTGTAACCAAGACTAATTAAAAAACAGAAGGAAGAAGTAAAAAGGAGAAAACAAGTTCTGGCAAAGAAAGTGATTTCACTGGTTGGTAGGAGGGGTTTGGGACATTCAATGGCTGTTCAAGAAGCATTGAGTTAATTTTTAGAAAGCTCTTTAAGTCTCTGGATGAAAGCTACTGTGCAGAGAGCAGCTACTTATGATGTTTGAATGATGACAGTAAATACTTTTAAAATATAGTTGATCTAAAGGCAGCATTGCTGATCACAGACAGGCCTGGAGTGTGGGAAGGTCTGCTTAGTTCTCTTCCTCCAAGAGAAAACTGTGCTTTGTCTCTTTTTTGTAGGTCATACTTCTACAGTAAATTGAAGCATAATTGTAAGTTAAGTTTGTAAGTGCAGGATACATCTTCTAATTAGTCTAGTGCTATCAGATAATTTATGTGGTTGGTGTCTTCTTTATCTTCCCAAGCACTTTTTCTGTGTGAAACTGAATGGGCTATTGAAACACACACTATGATATCGGAGTACTTTTTCTGTAGTCATTACCAAATTTTCTCATGAAGTTAAACTGACCATATCTTGCTTAAATTAATAAAATGGAAAGAAAAGTAGTACTGTTAATTTTCAAAGTTAACGTCTATACAAGAAGGCTGCTATCATGACAACATAATCATGTCTTCCTTCTTATCCAATTTGCTTAGTGAACTGAGAAACCTGCCTTTGGCACCCCTCTGCAATTCTTCTCAATCACAAATTGGATTTAATCTCTTTTGGGTAACCATTTAACTCCTATGAAGGCCATCTTCCAGCTTTGTTAGCCCTGGCAGTGGAAGAGCACGGTTTGGTAACAACTTCTGCCCAGCCTAACTCAGTCCTGCACCAGAAACACAACTGAAGTTTTTACCCTGGCATGGGATGCAATTATCTGGAAGGAGCAATCAGAATCTTCATGAAAATATAATTTATTGAGAACTGCCATTTGGAAAGTGACTAAAGGCCACTTTAAATAAACAACCTCAATGTTCCTGAATTTCAGCTTTAAACAGCTTGTAAGGTGCTGTGTCTAGCTACTGAGCTAAGCCCTCTCAGAAGTGATCGTTAGTGGTGTCATCTGACAATAAGGGAAAATAATAAGAAACTATCCCAGTCATGAGAGTCATACAACGTACGAATCTTGACTGTTCACTTACTAACTTGACCCTCTAAAAAATGTAACACATTACAGCTGAAAGCTTCTTAGTAGGAAAAAAAAAAAAAAAAAAAAGCAATTGTCAGATGACTTTTTAAGTCTGCTCTTTGCAAGATTTATTTTGGCAGGTCTGCTAGACCAGTGGCAGTGTTAAGATAAAGACAGATTCAAAGATGGAGTTCCTGATTAATAATAATAATAAAAAAGTTTAAAGGGAAAGGTCACATATATTCACGTAGCAAAATCCATCCGATGTTTGCCAAACCATTGCACATGGCTGTACCAGGCTGAAATCACCTGATCCTGTCAGAACTACTGAAGTAAACTCCTGCATGGAAAGGCTCTGTGAAGCCCTTAATTGTCTGGGACTGGACATAATCTCTTCTTCACCCATCTGATTTGCAGACAGGTTTGCCAAGAAGTGGCTTACTACATTAGAGATGTCTTTCAGTGTGCCTTTGCTCCCTGCAAACACTGAAATTTTAAGTTGTTTGTGCACAATCAATCCTTTCCAGAGCTTTCAGTGAGGGCAAACAGTCTCATGTGAGGCTTGAAGGAGTTCTTCAAAGCAGCTGTTTAGAAATACATGAAGCATGAGGCACATTATATTCTCTTCCCACAGGCTGAGGGCCAGATGTTCAGTGGGTGTAAAGCGACAGAGCCTCAGTATGACTTTTTTTGGGACCACAATGATTTGTACCAGCCAAGAATCTGGCCTTAAGTGTTTGAGCCAAGTGACTTCTCCTGACCTCTGCTGCCGAAGGGCCCAGTTTCGTAATCTCTGGTCTATCCTCCATCCCACACCGATGTCCTCCAGGAGGTGTGAAGACATGGAAAGCGTTCGGGATTGCTGGGTCAAGGTGCTGAAAAGAGAAATCTCTCAGGAGACTCCTGATACCACTTGTCCAGGCCAGTTTGCTGAAGTCATCACAGCTTTTTGGTTGTGGTGCGTTTACATACTTTCCTTCCCGTGTTTCTGCTGCTAGCAATGTATGTAAGTTCATTACATCTGTTTCCTCCTGAAGTAAGCTCCCTTTTGCACCCTCTTAAGATCAGGAAATCAGAATATTTCTATGCAAGAGTGATGTTACGGTACTTTTTTTTTTTCCCTTCATAACTTTCATTTTCCTGAAGCATGAACAAGGATTACTCGTGGGAGTATGGATTTCAGAATCAGGCCTTTTGGGCATTTTGATAGTGTCATGGGAGGAAAAACTGTTTCCCAGAACCAAACAATTTTATTGCATTCCAGAATCATGTGCAAAACAGGGATCCCATCTGTTCAACAGCATTCCCACTAAGTACAGTTCTGCCTGTAGCTCACCAGTGTAAGCAGTTTAACAAAGGAGCCTCAGTTTTCAGTGATAAGGTTTTCTTCAAAATACAAGACACCAGTAAAAAAGGCTTCATAATAGTTTGCACGTTTGTCAAGGTCTGTTTTCTTAAATACTGTTTTGACTGGTAAGGCCACTGCAGGATTGTATAGTGTTACAGAATCACTTCTAAATCAAGCCTTCTCTGAGATCAGTTTTGACAGTTCCTCTAAATCCACAATAAACGAGTAAATAATAAAAACATTAACCTCAAAATTGATGGATTAAAATGGGGCTGAAATAGACTTCCTTATTTTTGTCCCTGACAGCTTGAAGAGTTTTGAACAAAGGGTGCTTGAGTGCAGTACTCTGGGCTTAGGCCAGTTTACCAGAGGGACTCTGCAATAAAAAGATTATGAAATAAATGAGAATGTAATCTATGAGATTCCTCTAACTGAGGGCTGGTGCCTGGGAATCTTATCATCACCATGAACATCAGCAAGTTTAGCTTGACAAGTACATTGAGAGACTTCTGGAAACTCCAGGTAAGGGTTTTAATTCTGCATATCTCGACTTTTAAGTATCTGCTCACCTTCAGGTCCTTTCAGTGATCTCTCCATCTGACTATTTGAGATTCTCCTGGCGGCTCTTCTTGTGCTTTTCCTTTCAGAAGCTGATAGGAAAAATAAAATGCAATTTCAGAGGGTGCTTGCCTCAAAGAGATTGTTCTTTGACTGGAAAGTCAGCCTTGCCAGTGCACATGCTTTGCCTGTGGGCAGGGAGCAATGCCTACCAAGCCCAGTTTGCCCCAGCCTCCCTGTTTCCAGCCCCTTCTCTGTGGCTATATTTGTGGGAAATATCTGCATGGCTCTGAAAGGACCCAGGTCATGAGTAGTGGCAAGAGGAGGCTGGAAGGGAGATGTCTTCCAATACAGGGACTGGAATTGTTTTCTCCTTTCCTGTGAAAATCTGGAGGGAGGGAAGGATATCTAGTGACCCTTATCCACTCTTTTGTGCCCAAAGTCCCCCATAGCACCTCTGGTGCACAAGTACAGCTCTGCATCTGTGCCAGCTCTTTCCTGGAGACCTCCTATGCACATAGCTCTGGGATGCATCACTGAAGGGTGTCAGCATCCTGAGCTTTCAGGACATTTCCTCACAAGGCATAGGTATTACAGCTGTCATCCACTGCCTAGATTTTCATGCTGGATGGAATCTACCATGATGCAGGCACTTCAGTGTGGGTGGCCTGTAGGGTGCAAGGGAGACAGGTCTGACTTTCACTCCTTGGGTTTATCCGTAGCTGCAAGCATCACAAGGGCCATGTGCCGGGAAATGACAGAGAGATACAACTCATGGACAATTAAAAGTCATCCCTTGCCTGACTAATGACTCATATGAGTATGGGTGACTTCGGGAGTGCATCCATGGCGAGGCCATGGCTGGTCTTCAGGTCTTTGAAAAGGGGCAGCCCAGGCTGCAGGCACTTCCAGGGCACCAAGCGGGGAGAAGTGATGAGCTTCAAAATTCCTCATGATTTTCATATTTGTAAGAAAACTTACTTAGGATCTTGCAGAGGCACAGAACATGGTCTGTTAATTTTATCAGCAACAGGTCAAAACATGTTGATCTCCTGGCAGGTGGGATGGCACATAGTGGCTAAAGTGGAGAGGCCAGGGGAGGGTTTGGGCTTCAGGACCAAGTGGCAGGTATAAGCTGGTCCCTCAGCTTCTTCATTTGTAAATCAGAATGAGAAAAACAAATAGCTGTATCTCTGCATCACAAGGTTAGCATGAGGCTTAATTAACTTGTGTTTATGACACCCTGCCGGAAAGGTGTTAAGATAATTAGAAACGTAACTCTTGCATCTGTTCAGGCCCACTCCGTTGGGGCCACAGCCCATGATTAAGATTTCTAGCATATGTCACAATACAAATGATGACTAGTAAGTGGGAGTACAGTAATGAGGAGCATGAGTGGCTCTCCTCCCTCTGAGAACAGGCACGCTCAAGTCGTTGCTACTGTCCACTCACAGTGACATCAGGTGAGGTCCCTCTGAGGGACCCAGCCCTACACCATGGTACCACTCAACTCTGTGTCCAGGAGGAAGGAAGCCTGTGCTACAACATAGTGCTTTATCATAAACATATAGCCTCTAAAAATCGGACTAATCCGTTCCATACCTTCTACTCTCACTGTGCAGAGAGAGGCACTTCCTTGCTATTGGGAAGGATGTTTTACTGACGCCGTTAAGGAGTAGAGTGACATCATTTAAATTTTTTTGGAACAATGGCCTTTTTCCCACAACTGCCTTGGCTTCTGTTCCCTTTGCACTGGCGCCACGCAACTGGCTGGGATCTGACGTTATTCTCCTGGGTGCCAGGAGAAGGCAGGCTCTGGAGACTGGGTGATCGGGAGGAGTCAGCAAAACGCTGACGGGCCCTGGGTGGTTTGCTGTCTGTCAGGGGGAGTGATGGTATCTGCTTTTGGCCTCCTCCGTGTTTCAAACTTGTGACTTGTTAGAAGAATGCCTGCCTGCAGAGCAGGGATCCAGCTTGTTGGTAATGGTGGTGCTGGAGATAGTTACGCACACGGACAGGAGGGAGCCGACGTTGGGCACTCTAGGTAAGGGCTGGAAGCTGGAAGTTCACTGGATGGGAATCAGGCTGAAGGACAGAAATAAACCCGGATCCTATAAATACCAACTTCCCTCCTTACTGTCTTTCCTCTCCAAAGAAGGTCAATCCTTTGCACCAAGGTGAATCTTGATCCTCCTGCTCTTTTCCTGCTGCTTCCCTTAAGTTCTTTGGCTTCCTTTGCTTCACTTCATTCCTCCTCCTCAGCCCGATGCTTGTTGCTAGAGCTGTTTCCCGTCAAGCCCAGGGTTCCTGCTGTTCACAGGAGTGACAGGCCTATCCCACTTGGGTGTCAGTATGACCTGCAGGAGCTAAGTGTGCCTAACCTGGAGAGGGTTTTCCACACATTTAACCATTCAGATCTCTGAAGATCATACAAATGAGGACTCCTCACAGGCTCGGGGTTTGGAAAAAATTAGATGCATGTCAGTGGTGATGACGGCAGCCTCCCAACTGAACAAAACACTCTGCAAATATCATCTGCATGAATACAATCTTCTTTTCTCAAATCCTGCTAACATTAGTAACTTCCAAATGAAAGATCACACAATTTATCTCTTTTAAATATGGATAAGAGGTACATTCCCTAGGCTCTTCCTTGGCAATGGTGGAGCTGTTTTGCCTGAGACAAACAATACAAAGTAATCCCAAACAACTCCCTCCAAACCACAAAAATCCCAAACCGAAATCAACTCCTAACAAGACTAAACTAGCCTGAGGTAGGCACTCGGGGAAGATTTCAGCTCGCTCACTTTTGGCAATGCTGTAAGACAGCAAAGGCAGGACCTTGTGCCAGGAAGCACCAGGCAACCTGAACATGAGGTAGGCTGCCTGTCTTGCCTGCTGCTGCTGGCCTGGCCTGGACACTTGGCACCCCATTTTGGGTGCATCCACTGCCTATGGCAGGTAGTCTCTAGTATGAATTCCCTATGGCAAGCTTGCACCTGAAAAGCAGCTCCAGCAACATTTTTATTTTTTTTTTTTGTAACTTCTTTTTTTAATGCACAGCAGTGTGAAGTATGTGAAACAGTAAGGACTATGTGAGGCCATTTGGGTAATCATCATGCAGAGACTTAATACCCAGTTTCTAAAACAACAGTCTCTTGGGACATTGATTCAGTAGCAGCTGAAAAGGCAAGCTGACTCTTGGGTTTACAAGGAGGGGAATGGCAAAGCTTCAGCAATGCCATTATATAAACCCACGGTGAACATCTCTTTTGAATATCAGGCGTGCAGTTCTAGTCCCAGCTCTCAAAGATGGCATGGCAGAATTTGAGAAGGTGTAGAAAGGGCCAGCAAAACTGGCTGGAGGTGTGTTACATCTTCTCTACTACAGAACATGAACTAAAGCTCCACAGTCTGGACAAAAGAGAGGACTGAGATGAGAAACTGGAGAAGTTATAAAATCATTAAGAAAATGGAGAAGGTGAATAAGGAGTAATTATTAATATTTTGTCATAATACAAGAATTAGGAAGCTTCAGGTAGAGTTAACAGATAGGTTTAAAGAAGAGAAAGTATTTTTCTCCCATAGCACATCATTAAACAGTGGGATGCTGTAGGATGCTGTGAAGGCTAGGAGATTAAATTAGTTCAAAAGCACTTAGACTCCTCGAATAAAGGCTATCTGGGCTAATAAACACAGACCTGCAGATATGTCTTTTGACTCTAGAAATCTCTGTGGTGCCAGCTGCTAGAAGCCAGTAGAGCACATCAGGAAGACCAGCACTGTCCTAGTCCTTGACTACCTCCTTTTATTCCTTTTGTATTAATTCCTAATCTTTTTCAGAGACTACAGGCTAAGTGGCATTACACGTTCTTCTGCTTACAGTGCAACAACTGTGGAAGTGCACCATCTATCATTTGAGACGACTGGGAAAGCAACATGTCCAAGACAAGGTTCAATTATTTTTGGAAAATGTGCTATCAGTTGTAGGTGTTTTGGAAATAGATTAAGTAAAGGAGTAGGTGATAGGCATAAATATAAAACAAGAATAGTGAACCCTGTGTCACTGAGCTTGTCACATGTGATTTGAATACTCCTGAGAAGATAAGCAGTACCTGTTGGTTTTTAAGTCAGATTTGAGGAGCAGGTCTCCCAGATTCTATTCTATTCTATTCTATTCAATCAGCTTCAAATTGGATGAGTGAAGAATTTTCCCTAGGAAAAAAAAAAAAAAAAAAAGAAGAGAGAAAAAAACAAGTCTCCAAAGGTATCTTTTCCCTTTAATACGTTGCCAAGCGTTTCCTTACAACAGGAAGAGTTAGTTCACAGGGACAGGAAAGCCAGGATTTGGGCCTCAGACATAGTAGTAGGAAAGTTAACACATGTGAAATTATGCTGCTAATGAGCCTAAGACAATTGGCAAGTCATTATCTCCTGTCAGAGAAGCTGGAAAAGCAGTGTGAGGAAGAAGAGCTTGCGCTGCCCTCAGGACAATTTTGGCTGCTAATAAACCTTTATGAATGAAAGAACATCAAACTCAGGCCAGGACTCCTTGTTGTTTATTTCTTCCTGTAGGAACTTTTCTGAGGCTCCTTAGTGCACTGCTGTCTGACGCATTCAGCTTTCATCCAGTATCATCCCACTTCTGAGTAAAGGACCTCAAATTTGTTGTCAAATGGAAATGAGTAACTTTAGACAACTGCACCTTCCAGATACCCTACATTCTGCCTCCTCTGCTGTCCGCTATCACTTTGCTGTGAGGTTACTGATGGCACTGAAGTGATTGCCACATCTGGGCACTGTCTGGCACAGTAGCTCCTCATTTTTAGTCTAGCATTCCCCACCATGGTTCTTCTCCACATGGCAGCCTGGGCAATTTCAGTGCACCTCCTTGTTTCTCCAGTGGAAGAAAGATGATCTTAAAGGTCTTTTCCAACCTGAACAGTTCTATGATTGTGTGATATGAGTATGCTTTGTCCTAGAAAAGAAAGCCATAGGGAATACTTTCTCCCCCCTTTTCACTGACAGTGCATGTTTACAACTTTCAGAATAACAGCATCTGACTTCCAGTTTAGGACTGAGCTTTTCTGTTATTAGCAGCACATCTGTGTTAGTATTTTGTTCATGACTGAGTGTAACCCATTGTTCAGCTCTTTCATGTCCTCCTCAGCATCAGTGGTAGGACATCAGACTGGACTGTATTCACCTGCTGAGATTTCAGGCTGAGCCTTTGATACCAGGCCCCACATGAGGTTTTCCTCTGGCCTTTAAGAACATACTACCCCAAACTTCATCATCCCTTCCCCACCTGCATTTACACACCATCTCAGCATTGCGTGATACAAGATTTTCTTCCCTTCAGGCCATAGACCACATACTGTCCAAATACTTTCTGTTCATTTCACCAAGTCCTAATAATTTCTGACTCTTTTTCCCATTTCCCTACCTATTTGGTTGGTATAAAGCATTCCCAATTCTGTTTTTAAGAGGAAGGCAAAGCTCTCCTGGGGTTAACATGTTGCCTTATTTATCACTTTTACATTAACCTACATTACATCCACTGTGATTAACTTTACACTGCTTCACTCCAACTTTCCTAACCATTAGAAAATGACTAGACTATATTTCCCAGTGGAGAACAAGAAAGACATCCAGGGGTCCCAGTGAGAATGAGGGAGCTCTTGGTAGACAGTGAACCATTCCCTGGAGTTATTCTGGGTTTTATTTATATATATATATAATGATTAAAATTTTCACTGACCTTTGTCAGGCATTTTCACCATTGATTCCACCCTTGACAGGGAAGGGAAAAGAACACCTTCACCCAAGAGACCCAATGTTCAATATTCAGTATGCAAAGGAATGGTAGATTTAGCTTTGCTTCCTGAAGCACAAGCTCATGTGGAATAGATGTTCATTTCTAGTGACAAAGAGGGAAGAACTCCTCATTTCTCAGAGATCATGGAAAATAAGAAGCTGACAAGGGAGGGAAGAAATTATGGAGATGACATAGTCAGAAAACCTTCTTTCCCATCCAAATAAAATAGACAGGCATAGTCTGTTTTTCCTAAAAAAAAAAACCCCAACCAACAAACCTGATATGAAAAATGTTATCATTGCTGGGCTATGGGAAAGGAAGCATTTTGCCTTCTCATCTCAGCTTGGTTTCAGCAGATAGGCAGAGCTAAAGCTCACAGAAGATGAAATTGCTTATCTTAAAACTGATGGTTTCCAACTGGAGCCTGAATCTTGACTATATGAAGGCACCCATATGTCCAGGAAAGCAGAGCATCCACGGAGCTGTGATACTAGCTTTGTACCCTTAAAGTCAGTTAAACTTTGTTTCCTGAGTTCAGGAAAAAGTTTTATGGATCACCTGGGAATTGTGTATGCTTGATACTTCATAAAAAGGCTCATTTATTAAGGACATTAAAATCAGGGTCTCATGAGGAGTTGAATGATCGAAAGACAGAGCAATGAAGTGAAGTTTATGCAGTTTTGTGGGTGACACCAAATTTGTGCTGCTTGGCTACAAACATCCAGCTCTGGGAGCAAAGAGCACGAAGCTGGGACTCGGGGTGGGACTCACAAGCTGAGCTTCAGCAAGCAGCAGGAAGAGGAGTCACACGCAGACGCTGCTTTACTAGCCTAGGCACACCACCACTAACAATGCCAGGGACCATTTCCAAGAGGCAGAACTTGCTTGTTCTGTTGTTAAACAATTTGGTTTGAGTTGTTGAACAATTGCAAAGTATTGTTAAATTGTTAGCAGAGCTCCTTGCAGAGAGCTCCTGGCACAGGGACCATTCCCAGAAGGCAGCTTGGGTATAGCCACACTCTTTGGTGGATAGGAGAGGTCATGGGGGGCTTAGGGCCAGGGAGTGGAGCTAGGCACAATGGATTTATTCATACAGATGCAGCTACAACTTGTACAGAGAAGTCAATAGAGCTTGATTTGAGTGCTCCTGAACAAACTATTTGGGAACTAGCGATGATTTTTAAAAAAGGGACTTTACCAAGCCAAAAAAAAATGCATGCAGCCATGCTGTGGGTGATACCAACCCATGAAGTGCTGCAGGCAGCATTCTCTGCTGCCCTGTCAAAAAAACTCACACAAGGAAGCGAGCAGTTATCAGCCGGCCGGCTACTGAAGCAGGACTTGCTCTGTGCCAAGGCATTTGAATACCAAGTGCTGGCTTTGTGGGGGAGAAAGAAGGGAAATCACACCTTACAAGCCCTGTTTTTAATAAAGATTTGTTTTCTGTCGAGTTAAAACATTCACACAGACAATTCTTACGGGTTGTAAACATTTGCTTCTGGTAGACTGCCTGGGTTGGTGCCCTATTTGTCGGGCTGGTACTTGAGAAACTGAAAGCGGAAATGAGTAGAAACCAGAAGGAAACAGCTGATCGTGTGTTCAGCCTCCGAAGTAAGGAAATCAAAAGCAAATTAACAGCACAGATAATAGCATGATTATAAGACTACATAGGATCCTTCCAAAACGTAGAATTAAACACGCTGCTTTCTCAGTCTGCCTGTTGCTTATGCTGTTCTTGTTTAAACGTCATTGAAATAACAGTGTGCCAAGAAATATAAACTGCAAACACAGCATTTTAATAAACACAAAGTGAAATAAACCAAGCCAGAACAGATCTGTTGGCTCTTGCAGTTTTTTCTTTGCAAGATGAGGAGGTTAGAGGTAGGGGGCATGCAGGGAGGATATTATTTCTTGCATATGTTTGCCTGGTGCTGATTAACAGGCGCAATGTTTAAAACTTTCTGTGCCTTGTTACAGGCTATAATCTTCAAATTTAGGGCCTTGTACTGCCTGCAGTCTAGTCACACAAACCCCATTAAGGAGCACAGAAAGCCCTGAGGAGTTTGTGTAATAGGCTTTAATAGGGCCTAAGAAACAAAAATCTCCTTCTTAACTGTGCCCAAACCATCTTTTCTCACATTTTGCATAAGGACCTTGGGTACTGATGTATTTTGCAATCATATAATCTCTTGCTCCTTAAGACTGCTCATGTAAATACAGACTTAAAACAGAACTAATTAATAGATCTGATCACTTGACTGGTCAGATATAACAGCAACCACAGCCTAGAAATATTAAGAACATCCCAAATGTGAAAAAAGCTAGAGTGACACTCTTCCTTCCCACCAAAATTAGCCATACACTCATCCTTTTCCCTGCCACATGCCCCACTGCTTGTTAGGGCCTTGGTTAACAGCAGTATTTCCAAACTCATGTTGCTTGGTTCTGCTTCCGCTTTGCTCAGCCAAAATCCCCGTGAACTTCTGAGCTGAAGCTCCTGAAATCCCAAAGGTTTGAGTCTTTCCCAATATGTGGGCAAATTGATGTGGCAGTTCCCCTTTCCTTAATCATAAATGTCACCAGCACAACCACCCGGAGCTGGTCTGGACAGAGAGACCTTGTGGATGGAAAAAGGGAGGCAGCTCAGAGAGCTTCTTTCCAAGCAAAAGCACAGCCAGCACCAGGCTTGGGGTGGTGGGGCTCAGGGAACACGGCTTTGCTCCCTGCCCCACACAGCATGGCAGGCCCCATGGCCAGGCCACCCCAGCCCTGTCCCCTGACACTGCCTCCCCGCTCCCCTCTGAGCAAGCTCCCACTTGGCATTGGAGAAAATTAATGCTGAGTAAAAAACGATGAAAGTGTATTACCTGTAAATTACCTGACTAATCACATTCTCCCTCCTGGGACATATTACGCTTCCAAGCTTGCAACTTAGTCATCCTTGCAGGCAAGTGCTCCTTGTTTCCCAGATTTGTTTGTCAGGTTCATCCAGAATATTTGCTAATTTCTTTGTTTTCCTCCCAGCTAACAGTTCGGTCCTGCCAGCCATTCATCTCTCACAGCTCTTTCTTGGAAGGCAATTAAGCACATGCTTGACTTTAAGCATGTGAAGCTAATGGCAATCAGGAAAAGGGCAGGCTCTACAGCAGTCTCTTTTTCCTGCTGGCAATTCCTTAGGTAGGTGGGATGAACTGTCCTCTAAAGATACTTGCCTCTCTCCATTGACTTATGAGGAAATCCTGACAGCTTGTACACCAGTAAGAACAGTCTCAATATACCAGCCAAGATGTAGCATGTGCATCCCTTGAGTAGGGTATTTTGACTCAGAGAAGACAAGTCAAACACTATTTTTAGCATCCTTTATTGATTCCTGTATAATTTCCCTTGCTCTTCCTGTGGAAGTTCCTTCCTTTCCAGTAACACCAGCATTTGAAGTAGCACATCAATCCCTATTATGTGACAAACACACGTTTTTTCCCAAGCCTCAGCATGATGCGGAAACTCTTAAACACAAAGTCTTCCTGTAATTTAAACACCCAACTGTATGTGTAATTCAAGTAAGATGTGGTGAGCACTAATGAAGTTGCCCATGGGCTCAGCAGATAGTACAACTTTCTATATTATTTGTGGGAGGGTCAATATAGAGCCACAAAGTTCTTTATCTTGCCAGGGAATGGAAGAAACAGTTCAGTGAGGGCTAAACTCATTTTGCTAAATTGCTTTGGCTCTGCTGACTCTGTAACATCCCTTTTGTGGTTCTGATTTATTCTACCCTTCTGCAAACTGCAGGAAAAAAGTGGTTATTCACAACTTTATTATACTTACTCTCAAATAAGCTGGCTCTCTAGCCCTTCAAAAACTCTTGGAGGAGTTGCTGCTTTTAAAACACTTCCACCACCAAAAAGAACTGATGTTTAAAACAAACCAAAAGAATGGAGGGAGTCTGACCACTAGTTATGAAAATCAGATTTAAAGCATCAAATGCCAGCACCTACTGTGACTGGACAAACAAAATCAGGCCATGTGAGATGAAGATTTCACCAGTGTTTTCAGCCTCAGCAGCAGTGTAATATCAGAGCTTTTTAGAGTAACATCTGCCTCTGCGCGTTCGTCCATAAACCACAGAGTGAAGCAAGTGCTATTCAGTTTGCTCATTAACTGTGTTTTTCTCTTGCATTTGTCGTTGGTATGCCAGTCTTTGTCTCAGGATGTAGCAAATGCTACCGATTTTGTGTGGGATGACAGCAGACAGAAAGGACCTTGATCATTTTCACATCTTAAGGACAAATTGCAGGAATCTCTATTGATTCCACCAAAGGTCTTACGGCCACATTTCTAAGAAGCACCCAGCCCTGTAAAAATGCCAAGGGACACTCAATGGTACTAAAGAAAAAAGCTATGCTGGTTTCTTTGCTTCTACAAAGTATAATATATTTGTCCCTAATCTTTTGCAGCTACACAGTAAGTTTTCATTGCAGAAACAATGAGCAAAAGCATTTGAATACAACATTGAAGCACAGGGTCTCCCCACCTCCTCAAGGCTCACAATCTGCCATTCATCTGCAATTCACCCGAGATAGACAAGTTGAGGAAGATTTAGTGATTTATGCTGCACATGTACAGCAGGGATGCCAGCTAAGGGGTGTGATTCTCTGAAGTAATGTCTCTTCCACACTGGGCAAAATCCTCCCATATGCTGCCATATTTGGGAAATGAAGGGGTCAACTGAAAGCAGTGATGTTTGCCACCCTGCCACTCTTCCCAGCAAATACTACGTATTGACCACCACCTAGGTAAAGGCACCCCAGATCCATGATGAACTGATCAGTAAAACAAGGGGCTTCTTTTGCCTCTCACTGCCCAGGTTTGGTGACATAAGCACAGAGCTGATACACACCAAAGAAAGAAAAGGGGACAGTTTTCCTCCCGGAGATATTACGACAGATATCAAAGTATAGGAAAGTTAGTAAACTTCTCATTAAAGCTGTTTTCTGTCCAGTTCAGGTGAGCCCTGTGGGGATGTGTGAACCCCAAAAGGCTTTGGACGAGGCTTGAAGTGTTTGGTCGATGGAGACAAACTGATACACTCGACATCACAGAAGACTTTTCTGTCCTTGTAACTAGGGGACAAGTTTGGGTTTTGAATACCAAGACCAGATGCTTAACAAATAATTCACAGGCCACAATATTTTTATCATTTTCTTCTAAACTCTGAGTAGTTTTAAATGCTTCAGGAAATTCAAGTAAAAGCTAAACTCAACAACTCCTAAGAAGCTTGCTCAAAAATTGAGCTGTCTACCTTGCTTCACAGTTCTGAAATGCTTTAGATGAATGTTCTTGTGCAACACTAGCCCCAGCTTCCACGGTGTGCATTAGGACTGCCATAAATAAGTTGCGAGTTACACGGCCCTGACATGGTATTTATGAAAAGATCATATGTGCTCCTTTGAAACAGCCACCCAGCAGAAAGTCTGGCTCTCATACAAAGGCATTTATTTGGTGCATCCCCTTTAAAGGTCAGGAAAGAAAACTGAGAAGATGGGTAATTGCAAAACTGGTTCTGGAAATATGCTCTTATCTTCTGGTCAAGAGGGGAATGCCAAGAAGGCAGGGAGGTGAGCTAAAGCAGGCTCGGGAAAGATGCAAATTCCAGGACCCTCACGTAGGCAGATGTTACAAAGAGAATTCCTCCTGCCTTTGCCAGCTCCGAGGAGTGCTGCGCTGTCTCCAGCCAGCAGTGGAGTCATCCAGGGGAGGAAAGAGCACTACAACATTTTCCCCACCTTACCAATTTTTTTTTGCAAGAGTGCAAACAGGGAGGTAAAAATAATTCTGTATTTTAACACAGCATTTGGGCTACCCTGTTTTGGTATAGACTGTCCTTTTAAATTCCAAATCAGCCTTTCTATTCAAACATGAAATCTGACTGGGCAGATGTTTTGATGGCAGACCTTCTTTTCTGTTCGCTCCAGTGGATTTAAGGAGATTTTTTGACTAACATTGCTGTTAATTTCAAATAGACAGGTGATTACCTATCTGGTAAATAACAATTTAAAAACCAGCCTAGTGTTATTCTACTCTCTTTCCTTAGGATCTGTTCTCCAAGAGTGGTGCTAACCCTGTTTTGCCTACCCCAGTACTTTTCTACCCACATTCTCACTGATCCCCAAGTTATGTCCATGAAACACTTTCTGCACTTTCTTACACAGAATCATAGAATCATAGAATGGTTTGTGTTGGAAGGGGCTTTAAAGATGATGTAGTTCCAATCCCCCTGCCATAGGCTAGGACACCTTCCACTAGACTAGGTTGCTCAAAGCCCAGTCCAACCTGGTCTTGAACACATCCAGTGACGAAACATCCACAACTTCCCCGTGAAACCTGTTCCAGTGTCCCACCAACCTCAATGTAAAAATGTCTCCCTTATGTCTAAGCTAAATCTACCCTGTTTCAGTTTGAAGTCATTAACCCTCATCCTATCACCACAAGCCCTTGTAAAAAGTTCCTCCCCAGCTTTCCCATAGGCCCCCTTCAGATACTGCAAAGCTGCAATAAGGTCTCCCTGGAGCCTTCTCTTCTCCAGGCTGAACAACCCCACCTCTCTCAGCCTGTCCTCATAGGAGAGGTGTTCCAGCCCTCTGATCATCTTTGTGGTCATCCTTTGGACCCACTGCAACAGGTCCATGTCCTTCTTGTGCTGGGGACTCCAGAGCTGGATGCAGTACTCCAGGTGGAGTCTCACAAGAGCAGAGTGGAGGGGGAGAATTGCCTCACTCAATTGGATGGCCACAGTTCTAATTAGTGCAGCCCAGGATACCGTTGGAGCTTTCTGGAATACACTCACACATTGTTGGCTTATGTTGAGCTTTTCATCAACCAGCACCACCAAGTCTTTCTCTTCAGGACCATTCTCAATCCGTACTCTGCCCAGCTTGTATTTATGCTTAGGATTGCCCCAGTTGCAGAAATTGCAATTTCCAACTTTCTGGCACTGGTAAAACTTACAGACAGAGAGCCAGTACAGAGGTGCAGGGAAGCACTGACCATTGCCTGGATCCACCAAGCCTCAAATGGAAGATGTCCAAAGACTCCTGAAGCAGCAGACCTCTCCTCTGTAAAGACCAGATGAAGATGTAGTTCTTTTGAAATCACAAAACTTGTGTAATTCCTTCATATACATCAGCTGCTTCTTCAGTTGTATTCATCCAGAAATAATAAAAGAAGATGTTAGAGCTTGTCTGGAGTTAGGTGACAAGCACTGTGTGATGGAAGTCTGCATTTCTAACTGTAAAATAAGACAGGCAACATCTCAGTGAGACCACAACATAAAGGAAAATTAATCACTTGTGCTAGTACCCAAAAGCCCCCACAACTTCACATCTCCCTTTTTTTTAATAGTATTAGGGAGTTGGTACTGCTGCATGAATCTAAACCGGTCAAAGAAAGCAGAATTAAAGCCCAAAGTGCTTGTCTCTGAGCTGTGCTGTGGTCAGGGGTGCAGTGCTTCGGGGGGCAGAGATGTGTGGAGCCAAGCCCCGTAGGGGAGAGCTGTGGGCTCTGCCACCAGTATCAGCCCAGCCCTGCTGTGACCTTGGGCAGCCTCCACATCCTCGCTGCCCTTACTCCTTTTATCGCCCTCGTGAAGGCGTTAATTGCTTCACGCTTCCAAGGGCTGCTTTTTTAATACGCTGCCTCTCCATCCACTCAGCTGGCTGGATGCACTGGGTTTCGCTGCTGTTTGTGCCAATGCAGCGGGAGAAGAGAGCCAGCCCCAAATGAAGCAACAAAACATGTAAGCGCTGAACGGTCTGGGGTATACAGCTGTCTCCTGCCAAGTGAGTCAAACGTTACCATTCTGCTCTCCATCTGACGTCTGCCATCATTAGGGTCAGAATAAAATATCAACTTAAAGCGTTTGCTCAACAGCCATCAGGCCATAATGAGATTTCTATCCTGTGGTCTCTTGGATATTTTAAACTGTCAGGCCCAGCGGTTCACAGCATATGGTTTAGATTTATGTTTTACGCATATCAGGCTTAGGGCATGCATCTGGGAGAAGGCATTTATAGTGGATGAAGGTGGGCTGTTGTGCAAAAATCTTTCGTGTCTCAAACCTGAGCTTCTCCTCTTCTCTTCTCTTCTCTTCTCTTCTCTTCTCTTCTCTTCTCTTCT
>JANVCC010000276.1:2577399-2906735 GCA_025345505.1 Todiramphus chloris collaris | reverse complement strand
CTCTTCTCTTCTCTTCTCTTCTCTTCTCTTCTCTTCTCTTCTCTTCTCTTCTCTTCTCTTCTCTTCTCTTCTCTTCTCTTCTTTTTTCCTTCCTGTGTCCCACCTAAAAGCACACATCATACCTTGTTTCTGTCCCTGGAAAGGTTACAGTAATTATTAAATTACTCTCCTTAGTGTTCCTAAACTAACCCATAGGAAAAATACTGGAATTAGGCATAAGGAAACCTAAATGCTGGGATGACTACTTCAAACACACCAAAAACATGTTTATTTGTGGATAAAAAGCCAAATATTGCTATTTACCCCTCTGCACCTGGCATAATAATTCTGTCACTTCCAGCAGCTGTATGGATTTGAAAAGCAGAGCTCCACAGTAAACTACCTGCCCCACCTAACTAACTGTGAGTAACAAAGGGGAAGCTAGAGCTGTCACATGGAGAACCTTTTTCCCCACTTAACTTTGGGCTTCTGCAGGAGCACAGACTGGTGCCTCACTGGAGCCCACATCTCATCATGCTGATGAGAGGAGTCTCCCTGTGGTTATATCTGGAGATCCTTGTGGAGCTATGTGATGAGGGGAAGTGCTTGCTCTCATTTTAGTACAGATAGTAACTAACATTTTATTTTTTTGTTTTTTAATTTACAAGCAGTGGATACCCACAGTCCTCTCAGTGGCTTTGCTCATCACTGAAGATCTTCTAGAGTCCTAGCTGCATCCAGAAAGGGAGACCAGATCCTTAATTCACTTATGAAAGGGCTTTGAAAATGCATGTATTTGGTGCCATTGAGAAGTGGGACCCATGGTAAGGATGCAAAGAAAGTAATATGAGCCTGGAGGAGAGCTTTCAGCTGTCTAGGAGATTAGAAAAAGCTGAGTATTTGGATATGCATATGAGCTGAGTACAAAGCTGTGCAGAAAGTTGGCATGATTTAGACACTGCCAGCATCTGAGGATGTTCATGGAGACAGTAGCAAATCAAAGATGATGGATAAGGTGTAGGTGTATGAGAGGAGTCTCATGGCAGTGGTGTCTGTGGCAAGCAAGGGAGCAGGTACCAAAGGGTGGCTTTGGTAGAATCACACTTTTCTGAAGAACATGTTTATTCAGAAACTATTAAATGAGAGTGCAGAGCAGCTGACCCCTGTAGATTAGCTCGCTATTTATAGAAACCTCTTAGACACCTTTAAAACCACCTCCTCCCAGCCTTGTCCTTCTCTTTAGTGAGTATAATTGACTTGGTCAGTATTTCTCAAGGCCACTAACCCCAAGATAGCCTCACTGGGAGGGATAGCTGGGAACCACCTGGAGTTTAGCTGAGGAGGACATCTGGGCTTTGCATCACCTCTGCTCTGAGGAAGCATCCAATGAGCCACACCAGCACATCAGTGCAAGTGAGCCTTACTCAAAAAGGTGGCAGCAGATTTCATTCAGAGGTTGCTTATGCCTGCGGCGTGAGCAGGTTCAGTGTGTCTGTCTGGGGGCCCCGTTCTTTGCTTATTCTTGGTGTCTTGTGTCCACTGTAAAGTGTTTGCAAGCAACTAGATTCTGTTTTCTAGTGTGTGCCTTTGTAACATTTTTTAGAAAACAGATTTTCAGCATTATGGCTCCTCATAAGGTCTGGGGACTTTTATGTTTGTTTTTGTTCTGTGAACAACTTTTCTGGCATCGGTGAGCAAACTGCACAGGCTTAAGGCAAACTCTAATGCAAAGCAACATGCTTATTCCAGGAAAGACTTTGCTTGATGTACTATCGATAGGCAACCTCTGAGGAGACAGTAGCAGCTGTCTTCTTTGACTTGAATGCCTAGAATATCTAAAAACCTATGTTTCTTTCTCTTGAGAGGCGCTGGACGGGCAATGTTGCTTCATTTGTCAAAAGGTGCTAAATATAGATCTCAGGCCCTGCACTGAGGACTCCAAATTTGAAAGTGCTGGCTGTTACTCTACCTGCCTCATGGGGTCAGTTCCTGATGGCCATGACCATCTTTCCACTGACCTCGGTCCATGATGCATCAGTTTCTACAGGGATGTGTAACTAAGAGCAGAATTTGGGCCACTGGGTAGTGTGTGGAAGTGCAGACCCAGAGATGTTGAGAGGTGAGCACAGATCTTGCTTGTACTCGATGAGTGTCCCTGCGCATGCTGTAAGCTCAAGACAAATTTCAAGTGATTTGATTTGATGAGCTACCCATCTCTCACTGAGGGTTAAATCAAATTATCTTGGGCTAAAAGCATGCACATGGGTAATTATGTGGAGCACTAACTACTTCGTGTGCCTGAACTCCTCTTTTCTCTTTTGGTATGTCACTGAATTGTCCACTATTGATCAAGGCTTGGGTGGCTCCACTGTAAAAGGCAGTGAATCCAGCCTCATGAATAAGAATATTAGTCTGTCCCCTCCTAAAAAACTCTCACTGCCGTTGAGTTTTGGTTACACACAGTCACCAAGATTTCTTGCTATTCCTTGTTCTGTGCACCTTCAGAAAAGGCTTTCTTCGTGATGATCTCTGTTATTTGAGGTCTTCACTTTGGGGACTTTTATTGGACAAAATCCTGTTATGCTTAAAAAGGTACTGCCAGCCAAATGAACCCTATTTATCCCTGAACATGACTTTGAGAGGAGTAACAGAAAGTTCAACCCTGGTCTTAGGCAAGCTTATGCTGTCTCAGCAGCTGGGACTTTGGTAGGAGCTCTGTGAAGTCAGTCATTAATCCATATGAATAACACATTGATACTTCAGGAAAAATCCGCAAACATCAGGAGAGTGTTGTTTCATCTGTACCTTCTTTCTATCCCCACCATAAAGTGCTATTGAATAGGACACAATCAATATTTCCTTCTTAACAAGAAGCACTTGCATTGCCAGGCAGGTTTATATTTAGAATGGGAGTGGTTTAAGACGAGGGCTGGGAGTTGCTTGCAAACATTGCCATTACTTCTTTAATGGAATATACAGCTTGCCTTCCTCTTTAAATAGCAGAACAGTCCTGGATAACCACTAAAGCTTGCAAGCCTTCCTCAGGCCCATAGATGGCACATTCCAACTATTTGTGTTCTGCGAAACCAGCAGTGGGATGGAGAGCAGAACAACCTAAAAGGCAAGATTAAAACTGAAATGTTTCTTCACAGGCACAAGGGAATGGGAGGGTTTTTTTTGCTCCCTGAAATTCAAAGACAGAGAAATGAGGAGCTCAGAGGACACTCAGTGAATGCCCACCATGGATTCTCACCAGTCACCCCTTGTCTAACAATAGACAAGAAAAACAATGTAATGGCATAAAGTGTTTATGTTTTCTTGAAAACAAAAGCAGACCAGAAAATGAGACACAAAATGTAATGCAGATGGGAATTACAAAAAAAGCACAGCACCAATGAATCCTGGAAGAGTCACAGACACTCTTCAATGCTAGTTTTACACTGGCCTCACTGCTGCAACAGCTCTTGTCACACTGGCTATGCTGCTGAAGGCTGATCGAGAGTTACACCAGTGAGTGGCCTTCCTGGACAAGAAAGGCAACAGAAGGGAAAGAAAAAGGACCAGGGCTCAAGTCTGTTCCCTGTGAGAGATAGCTGTTAAAAAGCCTGAAAAGGATAAAAAACAGGCAAGATGAAGTCAGACACACCTGACCCTTCTGGGCCTTTGGTATTGAGCTTCCTATGCCAAAATCTAATCCAAGATCTTTCATAAAACTAAAAGTGTGTCCTTCTCTCCCATCTCAAATTCATGCAAATTATGCATGCGGAATTTTTATAAAGGGTTAAAGAGCTGAGGACAAATAATGAAGTCATTTTGGAATTAGTTATGGATGAGCAAGCTGTTTTGTGCGAAGAGTGGAAAAAGATCTTATGTTCTCTGAGCGTTTTACAAGCAGACCTAATTATTGGCCTGCTGTGAGCATCACTGCTGCATTCTGGTATTGAAAGGCTCACATGGAAATACAGGGAACAAACCAACCTAGCACACCGCAGCCTTCAGCAGGAGTACCCTGTTAAAGGGGGGAAGTTCAGAGGTTTTCTGATTACCTGCGTGCCCACCACAGAAGGCAAGTTTGCTCCTAGATCAGCAAAATTGCTACTCAGGGCTGTTACATTTTTCACTGTATGATAAAAAGGAATAATACTGCCTGCCACCACTGGTGGGGCAGTTTTCAATGCCTTCAACAGCATCTATGTCAGGACATGATCCCCAGTGCCCAGGTCAAGTGGCACAGAGAAGGACTCATCCGCGCTGCTCACAGTAGCCAACCCCAGTGCAGCCTGGTAACACATGCCCTGCAAAGTACATGACCTGTCTCATTCCAAAAATACTTTATTTTTCATTTCAATGCATCTGAAGTGGTTGTATTACAGCCAGGGTGGGCATTTTAGTAGCAGGATGCTGAAGTTAACACATTGCATACTCTTAACGTGTGGCGTGAGAAGCAGCCTGAGAGTACAAAATACTGTGGCAGTGAGCACGACTGAAACCTTAGTGCAGTCCCAGTGCTGCTCTTTACAACACCAGTCCTTTAGAGCTTCAGAAGATGAGCTCCAGACATTGTCCTAGAGGAAATCAGAGAGCTTGTTCCAAAAGGGACCCTTGGAACTCCATATCCCCCATGCAGTGTGGATGGCTACAGGACTACAAGCCAGCAGCAGACCAGGCAACAAATTATTCTGGTATTTTAAATGCACACTGACCACTTCCTGCTTCATGGGTTAGTTAGGCCAGAGTCAAATAATCCTTTGGCTCCAACCTTGTGAGGAAAAACCAGCAGAGATCTTCCCATATGTTTCTCCTATGAGGAACATGCTACGCTAGCAGAGAGCTCAGCAGCACTCCATTTTAGTAAACACATGCTATCCTGATGAGTCAACCTTTACTGAGGTTTGTCACACTTTTTTGGTGGATTTTGGCACCTTCTGCACTGTAAACAAAAGAAAACCTTGAGTTTTACAGAGCAAAGTTTGCTGTTGCAGGGTTAAAGGTACCTTCGTAATCTAAACTGCAGTCCATCTGGAGATCTGCAGCAAAGCTCACCCAAACTGAATAAAATAAACAGTGGATGGAGAGAGTTTAGATTGGAAATTATATCAATAACAGCATTAGCAAAGCAGGCCACATGCAAGGGTGCTGAGAATCCATCAGAAATTGTTCTGATGATCCTCAAATAACAAAGACTTATTCTTCTTTGTTTTTGTAACACAGGCGATGGTGGATTTTCCAGTGTCCTTGAAGCCTGCCAAGAATGGGAAAAGGAAAGAAAACTTAAGGGAATAGAGGGGAATGTACTGCAAATACGGGATGACAGAGGGCAGAGAAATGTGGAATGAGCTTTGATGTGGAGCAGATGTACCCTTGCATTCCACAGGCAAAACCAACGCCGAGGCAGTTCTGAAAACAACGAGGAAGGAAATGTCTCCTGTCTCCCTTTAGCTTTAACACAGAACAGTTCCAGAAACTAGGATGGGTGGTAGAAACATTTCTAATAAAAAACCCCAAACCTTTCCTGTCAAAGGAGGGGAGCAAATAGGAGGCAGAGAGAGAATTACACTCTCGGGTACACAGCAACGCTTTTCCATATTACTTTTGGATTTAGACACTTTGAAAGTGCCCTAGGTTACCCTCAATCTGGGGATATTTGCTCTGTATCCTAGAGATAAAGCTGTAGAGTCATATTTAATGAGTTGTATAAAAGTGTTCAATTGACATGACATGCAAATAAGGAAACATATCTAGGTTTTTTTGTGTATTGCAATAGCAGAAAATACAAGATAAAGGCATAAGCAACTGCAAATTACATTAGTTCAAATATTTTCCCTTTTTCTCATAACATTAGCTTTATAATAATAATAATAATGACGATAGCTTTCAAGCTGTTAACAGTATTCAGAAGGGGTGGGGGAGGGGTTATCCACAGATAGTTTGGTATCAGCACTGAATCCAAACCCCTGTGGAAAGCCTGTGCTGTTAACAGTCTTAATTCAGCCTGGGCAGAGATTGGAGTGCAGTCCTGACCTTACTTGAAATGAATGGCAGAAGCTACACTGCCTCCAAGAGAAGTGGTCTTTAACCCTTTGCATGGTTCTGCTTTGTTAGAAACATCTGCCAAAGACACAAAGAGCTGACAAGGAGATGAGAGCATTTTCCTCGTGGATTTGCATCTAGAAGTATATTGAAATGTATATACATACATATGTGTTATAACATATCCACTTGTTGGGCATAGGAGTATGTGTACGTATACACATATATTTGAAGATAAAATGCATTGAGATGCCTCTTTTCTGAGTCAGAATGAGTATATTTTAAATTAAAAAAAAAAATTAACACAAGGAAAAAACCCCATTGAATTAGATGAATAGAAAAGCTAAGTAAGAATCCCAGACTATGTAGCATCAGATATTTTTTTCAAACAGAAGTGACATTTTCATAGAGTGAGTTGTGTATTGTGCATTATTCCTTTTCTGTCACTTATATGTTTGAAATAGAAGTGTTTGCAAACTTTTAAATGAAAACAGTCTTCCCTTTCTTTAACCTGGTCTGTTTGATAGGAAGAAATTACATGTTTGAGCAACACAGCAATTTTATGTGTATCTCCTGCTTGATTTAATTATTTCTACTGGATAGGATAAGTAACAGTTAAGATAAGTATCATTCAATAAGAATGAGAATGGATACTGAGGACACCTACAGGTGTCAAAATGCTCCTTACATCATTTGTGGCTCCAGCACACGGTGCAGTTATTTTTCTATGCCAGTTCTAACGCACAAGGAGTCGTGCAGGAACAGAAGTTTTACAAACAGGATACGTTGGCCAGACTGGACCTACATAAGAGGACATTTGATGACTCAAGGACGAGGGTTAGAAGGGCTACAAGTGCTCCTGTATTAGTATACAACCCAAAGTGCTCAGTGCCTTCAGAAATTCTCTCTCCTGGGGTGCAGCAGCACGCCCTCCACTTTGATCTGACACTCCTGATGATGGTTACAGCCAGGAAAAGAAGCATGGGACCTTGCACTGGCTGCACTGTGGTGGTACCCAGGAGCTCCAGACAACCAGCTCAGAGGAACAGGTTCTCTGAGGGTGTGAGCAGCTGGTGGCATTTTTCCCCTCAGCTGCTATTAGCACAAGCTCCTGGAAACTGGGAGAGAAGCTACAGGTCAATCTGCACACATGCAGCTGAAAATACCCCCTCATTGATTCAATGGAAGATGTCACACGGGGACAGGGGCTTGTGATGGAGATGTCCCCAGCAGACCTGTGAGAGCAGTCCCCACAGAAACCCCAGAGCCACCTACTTGGCAAAAGGTCTGAAGAAAACAGTGAATGAATACAGCACATTTTGGTTCAGGACCCACGTATCCTATTGGACGAGTGGATGGAGGCCCACCAGGCTTTCACAGCCTGCCCTGGACAACACTCCCAGTATGGGAGGCAGGATTAGGCCTGAGAATGTCAGTTAATGTTTGAACTAAAATAAAACCTCCCCTATGGTGACAAACCAAATCTGCTGTTTTAGTTCACACGTGCTGGGGTATATGCAGCAAGGGGTTCGTTGGAGTCCCCAGTGCCTGAATGAAATCGATTGAAGAGCAAAATAAAGTCAGGTATAAAAACCTCCTGAAGGCAAGGTAATTGCTTCCAGATGTTTTAGAATTGCCTTCAGGAAGGGGTAATCAAATCCTGCATGAGCAAGACACAATAGCAGAGGCAGGAAGAGTCAGGAATATTTATGAAGAAAGCTGGGGAGGGTAGCTCTTTTCAGCAGGGGCATAAAGGACTTACGAGCCAACAGCATCCAAAAATCTGTGTTTTGGATGGTGGTTTGCTGTAGACTTTCAGACTGGCAGCTGGTTAAGCAGAAAGGATTGACATGCTAATTACAAATGAACACAGCCATGGCAAGTGTTGTTAGCCACAAGTTTTTCAGGCCTTAATTAAACGTGATAAGACACACAAAGCCTTGGTTTATTGAACTGACAGCATGGGGCCACTGCCTGCCACTCATCTTTGCATGTGGTCTTATAATATACAGAAAGGTAAACTTAGAGCCTTATTTCCCTTTTGACTGATTCAGCATATGGAATATTTGGGCTCAAGTAATTTTTTTTCAGAATTAGGATTTTCTTATTTGGTCAGTCTGCATATTTTATTTTATTTTTAAACTCTAAAAATAGACATCTGCATTGCACTTTAAACTGCTACACATAGATGTCTGCAGAAACCTGGGTCCAATGCCTGCAAGCCTTCCTTCACCTCTTACCCTTTGGAGCAGATGCCAGGCTCGGGTGCCACAGGTCTCTACTGTGTCTTGAGTCGCACAGTCAGTGTAAAGAACTGAATTGCCCAACAACATGTATAAAAAAAAGCCATAGGAGGCCTTCAGCTTCCTAAATATGATTTCTGAGGGACAGTGTTCCTGCCCACAGCATCCTCAAGCCTAAACTGAGGACGTGAGAGTACTGACTTAACATCCACTGTACAAAAGCAATGGAACAGGACTGTTTTTCAAGGAAGCTGCACCCACTATGAATGAACAGTTTAAACCATCCATGTCCATATCAGCAGGTAAAATACTGATTGATAGACTTACACACATTATGTAAATAATTGGATGGAGTATTGATGGAATTGAGAGAAAATAAATGGCCACAGGAAAAATACCAAATATAGATTTTCAATAATATTTACACAATCAGTTGTGTTGTGGTTTAGTTGTTTTTTTTTTTTTTTTTTCTATTTATCTTTATTTATGTATTCTTCAGCTTAAAAGCCAAGCAGAAAACAGAAGGCAACACAGCTGAATGTGGTTCCTATACAAAGATCAACATGGCTGGAGCACACCTAGCTCTTTCATGCCAAGATGGGTCTGGAGAGGTAATCTGTATTCCTCTGGCATAGATGTTTGTAATTGAGACAACTCATCAGCCTGTGTCATAAAAGGTGCTTTATCCTCTGTTGTTCCAACGGGAAACCAAAGAAAGGATTAAAGAGATTAAACTGAGCTGAATTGCCAGAGTAATTGTTTCCGAGGACGGACGATGCACTCACCCACGTTGGAGCTCAGCAGCAGGTCCCTCCCTGGTGGTGGGGAGCTCCCAGAGTGTGCGTGCACTGGTGAGGAGAAGGAGAGTGCAGGTGACATGCAACATCACCAAGACCAAGCTCTTCATCTTCACTGAACTCTTGCTGTTTAGAGTAACAAAGAAGGCAGCATGAGATCTTTCCTGTTACTGAACTTTACTGTTGCAATGGCACAACCACACCTCTAGAAGATGCAGCACAGCAGAAATGCAGAGAGGGGACAGAGAAGAGAGGTTGCGCAAAGGACTTCTTTCCTGAACTCACAGCTCCAGCTCTTTACCATATCACCCCCTTTAGGGTCATTTCCAGGTTACAAATAAGGTGTTCCATGGCTGGTTTTATAGCATGCTGGCTTGTGCAGGTGTTTGTGATGTCACAGAATAGATGAGCAGGAGATGGGGCAGGAGAATGCCCCTGGCTTGTGCAGGTTTGTGATGTCACAGGTAGCTGGGTTGGAGATGGGGCAGGAGAATGCCCCTGGCTTGTGCAGCTTTGTGATGTCACAGGTAGCTGGGTTGGAGATGGGGCAGGAGCTCGCTGCTTCTCTCTATACTGACAGGAGTGAGCAGCTGATGTAAGCGATGACGTTACAATGCAGCGCCCAATTCTCTCAGGCAATTCTGTGTCCCAGAAGCTCAGACAGTGACTTACTCCTCCAGCTGCCAATTCTGCCTTTGCTTTGGAGGTGGGGAGGGAGGGGGCAGGGGGAACAGCTTCTTAATCTGTTTGTGGCCTAGAGCCGAGTTCTAGAAGAGACTTCTGATGCCTAGAAGGTGCTCTGTCTGTGTGGGCAAAAGATATGGCCTGGGAGGAACCTGGTCTGTGACACTGTGTGCCCATGCCAAGGATGAGGTGCCTTTGTGTTGGGCAGTCCTAGCCTGATCACCACCTGGAGAGCAGCCTAACACCCTCATTTTGGCAGTCTGATGAAGCTGGTATTACATCCCCCTGCTGAGTAAGGGGAGCAAAGCCAGATGACAATTTTCCTCCCTAGCTTTTAGCATTTCATGTCTTCCTGTCACCAGATGCCTCTCTGCACCTTCTCTTGATCCTCACCAGGAGGACACAGGTCTAAGGTTCACATCCCGCACGCTGGCTCTGGCTCCTTGAGCATATATGGTCACTTGTGATGGAGAGAAGGGCAGTGACTCAGCCCCCTTGCCCAAGGAGCAAGATTTCTGCTCCAGGAAGACTTATGCTGAATGAATAAGTAAAATCTCCAAGTGAGAGAAGCCCACTGTGTTACCTGATTCAGCAGAAGAGCTGACATAAGAAAAAGCAAGAGGTCCCCAAAGATTAAGGGACACAAGCTTCTCCAGAGGATTTACTTCTGATTCCAGGTTTATCCCTAGACCTCATCCTCCAACAATCCATCGATATGCCTGAGAACAACCAAAGCAAAGCCAGCTCCATCATGATCTGCCTTCAGACATGCACAGGGATACCCAAATGGTTGGCAGCCTCCACATCTTTCTATCTCCCCCAACATGTATTAACAGGGGCTGTGATTATGTCATGTGCTTTCTAACTAAGTTTCTGTTATATCAGATAAATCACACCAGAAACAATCACGTCAGTGGCTTTTGCTTCCCTGTTACTCTGCAGGTATCATGTCTGGAGCCTTCCCTCCAGAGCCAAGGGCTTTCACCTTCTCCCTTTGGCAGCCAGAGTTAAAGTGGTTGTTTTTCTGCAGCAGCTGTGCACCAGGAGAGGACGAAGGAAAACCTCCCATAACTGAGCTCACTCCCACCTCTTTAATGAGTGATTTAATCTTTCTGACACAAATCCTCTCTCTTGCAAAGAAAACGTTTGCTTTTTTAAACAGCCCTAGATACACTGTTAAAAGCAGCATTCAAAAGCATGGATGCACAACTGGACGTTCCCTTAATTGTTCAGAGCTTATTTCGTGGCTCATCTATGCTTGGATGGTCTCCTGCCTTCACAGGCACTCTGGAGAGCCAGGACTTATAGCAAAAGCAAAGGCAAAACTTTGAATTGTTACAGTACACGTAAATACTTCATTTTCCCTGCCTGAACAGCTCTCCTGATGTCAATGGGATGGGACAACGGAGCACAGTTAAGTATAGGCAGTACTTAGACCTTAAGCAAGCAATGGGTTGTTCCACCTAGAAGGACTTATCTGTATTAGTCTTTCAGGGAAGGCAGGTAGAACTGAGAAATGTTTCAATACAAGATAAAGTCTTTGTGCACAAGACACAAGACATTATCAGCACAGGATTAACTGGGAAAGTGATAAAGATCACACTGATTTACTAGACTCAGAATTGACTACATTTCTACTTATCCTGAAGAGCAAGCCTTTTGACAGGTTAATTAGCATGAAAATGTCTGCACAAACAGGAGAATATTGATAAAATGAAGATATTCTCTGTCCAATAAGTGGAATTCATTCTTTCCCTGTTGGATCACTTGCCTGCCATTCGGATGCAGAGGCCTCTGTGCATGGGACCTTTTAGTCCTTTCATTGTAGTCCAGGTTTATTTTGCACTTCAGGTTCTCCTCTCCACTGCTTGCTTCCCCCCAGTCTCTGCAAAGGGTGCAGTATAGGAGGGCAGGAAGATTTCCCACCAGCACTGGTTGATCAAAATGCTTTTCCAATATCAACAGCCTAAAAGAAGGACCATAAAGAAACATATATATATATATATATAAGTAAAAAAACAGTCAAATAGATTCATTTCCCACAGGGATACTTCCACTGTTTGAAGACTTGCACAGACTTTGATGTCAATGCTCTGTATAAGGTACCACAACCATTTGCAAATAGAATCTTTGGAGGAACTTTCCTGTTCTAGAACTATGGCCTAATGTTTTCATAGAATACCTTATTAGACAAGTACAAAAGATTATAAAAGCACGTAATGTTGATATAAACCACCTTTCTTTCAAATACCTATTTGCTCAATTAGGTGGTCCCAGTTAGTTTTCTGGAAGAGAGATGAGTTAGCAAAGGAAATATAGACAAGGAAAGGGGAAAGGTCTGCAACAAAATTCTTTTTCTCAGCCCTGCAATGAACACATGTAACACTAAGTAGATGATACCAGAAAGTAAAGAGTAACTTAAAAAAAAAAAACCCATACCCCAGGGAGACAAACAACATGACTTCCAGCTGTTCAGTGCCTTCACCAAAACTTGAGAGAGTTGTAAAGATGGGAAAGATTTCCCACGAGACAGCAGAACAGGTCCACTTTTGCTTTAACCTAGAACTGTTGCTCTCCTGATGACAGTAAAACAAGAGTAGAAAAGAATCAGAAGGCTGTGTTCCTGCAGGCTTTGCCATCTAATCAAACCTTCAGGCAAAGATGATTGCTATCACTGCCCAAATTTTTCAAGTGATATAGCTGAATATACCTGATGGTCACCTGCTGCTTTGAGGTCAACAGGATTTAATCATCATCAGCCCCATCTAGACCTGTTCCAATGGCTAATCTCTAAACAGCTTGAGAGGTCCATGCTGTCCAGTTAACTCATTTTGAACTTCATCCTTTGCAGGCCAGTAGAAGTCTGGCTTTTGTAGATAAAAGGTCTTATCTCGAATCTTACTGATCTTTTTTTCCCATCTCTCGGGCACAGAGGACCCTGTATACAGCTCCTGCTAGCTCTTTGTTATAGTCTGGGTTTATTATGCTCTCCACATGCTCCTGTTGCACTGCATATTGTTCAGCTGTTTCCTGACAGCGACTGTATTTTCTTATTTACACCATGAGCTTTGCAGTTTGAAATGTCTTGTTTTCAGCGTACACAACATGAGAATTAAATAGTATGAGTTTAATGGTGTCAGCAGTTAGGCTATGGCATCCAAGGCATGATTAAGGGATGGATACCCCTAGGCTAAGACACTGGTTGGCAAAGGCTGAGTTCAGTCAATTTCAATCGTATATACTAGGCAAAACTGCATCATTCATGTGCCACTAGAAGCCTAATTATGCATCTCCTATACATTTGTCACAGCAAGAACCTTATCTCTGGGTTACAGGCAAGAAATCAAATGAAGAGGTTTAGTGACTTCAGCCAATATCCCCACAGGGTTCACGAGGGGCTTCTTGGAAAGATTCATTCTCCAGGCTGCCCTCCTTCCCAGGAACACCTCAAGATCAGGCTGCCTTTCCAAGCAGCTGTCCCGGCCATGAGTGTGAGCAGTCAGTCAAGCAAGACCAGATTATTCCTGCCCTTACTTCTCATATCTGGTTTTAAATCTTTGTCTTTAAAAGAGATACTGGAAGTTTCTTCACCCAGCTGTCACCAGTTAATTACATTTAAGTGAGTTAGTTAAACATTCACATCGGCATTATGTTAACAGCAACATTAGCATCTGCTTCTTTATCGGTATGCCTCATTAAAAGTAAGCAAATAATTATTTCCAAGAGTGTATTGCAATCATTTACATACAAGGTATGTTAATGTTACCAGAGAGACCTCACACGGACGGGAGACAGGAGTTGTCTAGAAGCCACGCTGAGTCCGAGGAGAGTAACTAGGTTACCTAGCAAGCCCAAGCTTATCATCAAGGATGGGTTTGCTTCTGCTCAGGTGCCAGGGCAAACAGCCCCAGGAAAGCAAAGGCCTCACACACATCTGCCACAGTTGCTGCAATGAACTTCCCTGGCTTGCTTAGTGAGTTTTGCCACATGTATTCTATTCTTGCTGGCTACCCAGCAGAGAAGCAGCTGAATAGATCTGAAGGCAAGTTGTACCTTTTAAATGCCATTCCTGATGCACTGCCTTGGGAGGACTTAGCTAACTGAACTAGCACGTCAAGTCCCTGATACTGCAGCTGACATTTACTCTAAATGGCTGCAGTTTACAGTTCGAAAAGCAGTGCTGGCTCTGTTAACCTGTGCTGTGAACTCATAGGTAAGTGAATATATGTGGCCTAGGGAATTGGTAGCCTGCCCTACAGAAGTCCACATGCAACTGTGCACTCTATGAGCGAAGCTGTGGGCAAGTATGGAGACCTTCTAGTACAGATTTTCATCTTATTGGCATAACAACTTTTTGCTGTGAACACTGGAGGTAGCCTTGACCTGGCAGCTTGAGAGCAGACAGCCCCAACAGCTTATCACTGCTTTAGTTGTGAGAGCTGGGACATCGGGCTGAGGCACTTCTTGCAGGAGGGCTGGATACAGCTCGGCGTGTGAAAGGCAATGGCCAAGGACTTTGAAGGAAACTGAATTTCCCCATGTGCCTTCACCCCAACTTTTGTACATTTAAATACCTCACTAATAGCAGGACAGTTTTACGGTGTAGATTAACTCAGAGATATGAGGAACTGAAACCCAAGATGATCCTGGCTTCTCAGCTAATACCACACAGCAGCAAGATGCTCTAAGAATGTAAAAAAGGTGCATCTGTGAATCCCAAAATCAATTAGAAGTAACAGAGTGGAAATGAGTGATAAATTAGTTTACATTACCACAGCCTAGCATTTAAGATAGGGTACTAATATTAACAATTATTATAAAACACTAGCTCACACTGTCTAAAAGTCTAGCTTAGGACTAGTGAGCACTGTTCACTGGGACAATGGTAATTGCTGTTAACATCTAACACACATTCCTTCTCTGAGCTTTCTGCTCAGTGCAGCTCTTTTTAAAAGGTGAAACAGATTTTGTCTACTTAAGTTTAGCCTTTCATGGCCACTTCCTCACCTGCCACAGAGTACCTCAACCCAGGGCATCCTTTGAGGGACACTTTGAAGTAGAACTATTTGGTCTGCCCAGCTCTCTCCTTCCCCTATATGTTCTCTGCAGGAGGAGCACTGTGGCTGCTTCTCCAGGCAGCCCTCTGCAGGGATTTAACCTCACAGCTATGTGTGATCAGGGAGGAGTTCCCCCCACCATTACCCTGCAGGGTTGATAGCAGTCAAAGGGGATAGAAAGTCAGTAGTCAGCCTCAAGCCTTTGGAGACCTCCTAGCACAGAGAGGGCTGAGGAGAAGTGGGAGGGATTTTGTATTTTGTCTTTTGTAGGCTGCAGTGGGTATGCCTTTACATCTGAGAAAGTTCATCATAGCGCAAGGTGAAGGAGTCAGGTCATCTTATTTCCACTAGCCCTGTCACCAGTAACAGATAATAGACCAGTCTGTGGATGCTGTAGAAATGATGCCTGCCTATGCCCTCGGGGCCTCATCTTGTCAATTCAGGAATAAGTCTTCTATAATACTGTGAAAAGGACCTTGGTGCAGTAACATGTTTGCTAGCGTGAAGGAGAGCAGCATCAGGAAAGAGTAACAAAGTCATTTCCTCAGAGGAGAAAAGTGCTCCGTGGTTAGTGGGACAGAGGATGCCTCCACTGGCTAAGTGAATTTCCCCTTTGTATTTTATGAAGAGCAATTACATCATTAACAGATTTTCACGGGCTATGGCTGAAGCTGTCACATGATGCTGTTACAGCTTAAGCACTTCACCTGGGACCATCTTCTCACTCCAGCAGGCAGAGCTCTCCATGGGGCTTTAGTGGTGCCCTTCAAACACGTTTACTTAATCTCCCTGGCCATAGCTCTGCCTGGGCTGAGACTGAATATTTAAAGCAACACATGATGAGACCTATATGGCTGCAAAGGAGATTTTACCTCCTCAGAGGTGGATGTGGTTTCCCTGACACAGTGGCCAGCCAGTTGCTGACAGTACCTACCACTGATGTTATCAGTCTTCAGTAAGTGTCTGAAGGTCTGGTAGGGAGAGGTTAAGAGAAAAAAAGTCCTCCCAGCCAGGCAGCTATCTCTGTGCTTGCACATACAGTGGCCTGGCACAGCAATCACCTTGATCTAATTTGGCATCCCTGGGGCAATACCTTTTAACTGCCATTACTTTGACATAATGATGCTGATGTTTAATGGTCAAATGATCCCAGGCAAAAGAACTTAATAGATTTCATAAACTAAGGCAAAGCTTTAAGGGAACAAGCTGGATATGAGTGTTTCTTCAAAGCAGAAGGTAAATGAATTTTCTGACCGAGCAGGTCTGAAAAATGACTTCACAGGGATGTTTTTCCAGGGTTCATACTGGGCCCCTGTGTGTCTGGTTCGCTCAGGTTGTCTGGTTAGCCAACAAACACACACCTCAAGAGGGTTTGTCTGTTCATGATCTGCACTTGAAATGTAGGATTCAGAAAAGCATGAGATCCTGACCCCAAAAGGAGAGGGCCACCCACACTACAAAGGGCCAGCAGTGCAGGAGCCTAAGTGGGGTGCAGACCACTCCAACCCCCCAGAATGAACCCTAACTATGTGCCACGCTAAGTGATCACACAAGATGCTTTATCCCCTCTTAGCGTATCAATAGCCTTTAATAACAGCCCAAGGAAAAGCTGCTGTCTGTCCCTGCAGTGATGGGATACTTTTTTATTTAAGCATTTTAGCGGTGATTTCTGTGGTGAGAAAATGTGTCCAGACAGAAATGGATTGAAATCCTTTTCCTGTTTTACATTGTACGCTGCACACTGCAATGATTATATGAAGATAGCATATGGGACCATCATGTTATGTAATCCAAGCCCTGTCCTTAATCCACCCTGCGACGGCACACAAACAATTCCAGTCAGTGAAAGTACGCTTTTCATCTCCATGTCATCACCTAGTCTCTCTATATTTTGCAGATTTTTAATGATTTACACACTTCCTTCCAAAATGTTGGACAAGTTTATCCCTCTCCAGGGATAGTAAAGGAGGCCAGCTCGGCAGTCTGCTGGTTGCAGGGTGCATGCAGGAATCTAGAGCCCAAATGAATTTGTTCATCTCAGGTTGCTTTTGGAACCCTTGGGTTGTTGGCTTATGTCTCTTATAAGATGGGATGCTTTCCTGAAATTTGTTTGCAAGGCTTTTTGAAAACTTCCCCTCCACCAGCTCACCTTTGTGAGTCACGGTACCCAGCGACCAAGGGGCAGGTGGGATTTGCAGGTGCTTATTACAGAATTTCCCCTGAACTCTAAAGCTCAAAACACATTTTGTGCTTTCCTGGCCACACCTTGGGAGCAGTCGCCCAGCAAGGATGTAAGAACTCAGGGCAGGGACATCTCTGCTCTGGTATATTGATTCAGGAGCAGGCATAACAAGGTTTTCAAGCCTAATTTGATAATTACTCACTAGTAATAATTACCACCTGTGCACTAATAATTACATAGGATAGCTTTAACGATCGTTTGGTCCGAAAAGTGCTGTTAATGCCAGGCACACTGTTTACTCAGGGAGGATACCCAGCAGTGCTGCCGAGCTCCCTGGCCACGTGGCTGGCGGGTGCATGCTGCCTAGTCCTGCAGCTGGGGAGGAGGGATGTCAGAGCCTTCATCCCCTGCCAACAGCAGAAATTGGCTGCTGGAGCGGGCTGGACCAGACTCGGTGGCAGCCAGCTATTCCCAGCTTCACAGTGGCTCCACGGTTCCAAACCATCGAAATTAAATGTCTGTCTGACTGAGCTGCTTACACAAAAAAATGCTAAATTACAGTGTAAAGCAAACCTCTAGAAGACTTGAATTGCTTAGAGGGTAATTTTACTCTGTCTCTGGCACCCTGTGAGTGCTTCCATCATGGTTCTCTCAATAAGAGATGCCCGTTGTTTTTTGTTTGGAGAGTGCATGCAACCTCAAAATAATATAAAATAAATATGCACATGCTTAGATATCATACAGTAATTCTGGCATTTAATCTGTGAACATGTGTTAATATATTTGCAGATACACAGCCACTATAGGTAGCACTGTGTGACAGATGTAAGTTGCCCCTGGAAATCTGGGGTTGCCTAATTCAAGTTACAACTGCATTTTGGATTCCTGCCTGCGTAGCCCTGTCACACACCCCAGGTGTTACCAGCACTAATGCCTCCTCGGTTCACAGGGCTTCAAAAGTCAGAGGCAGGCTCTCTCAGACCAAACTGCACCCACTGGAAAGTGTTCCTGAGCCAGGAAATTCTGGCAAAACCTGCAGGTTGTGGCTCTGTTCTCATATGGACGTAAGCAGAGGTACTAATCTGTTTCTGCAGAACAGGCTAAATAAGATTGATAAGAAACCAGGAAAAATTCTGGAATGCATGATTTATTTTGACGTAAGGGTAGGAGTAAAGCATATCTCATTGCTGCTAACCATCAGCCTTTAAGAACCTCTGTCCTGACTTTTCCACATATGCTCCCAGACTACAAATTAGGAGCTTGCTTACAGTGATGCTCGTCTTCCGTAAAATATTCGCTCCAAGTTCAATTAGTTGTGAGCAACTGGAAGGTATGAACATTGCATTTGTACTATTAACTAAACACTCTATCTCCAGTCCAGAAAAGAGCTCATGCCACTGAGTTGTGATCTCTGGCCAGCAAGATAAAAAAGGTTTTTCAACCTTGTTGTGCCAAACAGCAGCTGAGTGGCCTCCGAGCTGGGGCTGCAGCACTAACGCTGCTGCCATGCCCAGCTGCTTCCTCACCACCAGCCACCCCTGTGAGTTTCTCTGCTTCTCCATTCCTGATGGGCAGGGGCTGTTTGGGAGCTTCCTGCAGAAGAGCTTTGTGGAGAGAGGGGAAAGCAGGTGAGAACAGTACATCTTGCTAATTCTTCACAAGCTCTTCTGTCCATGTAACACCAGTTCCTGGTGCTTGCACAAGGTGGGATAAGAGCAGTGAAAGCCTCACAATTAAGAGCTGATTTCTCACCTGATGTAATTACTGAACTAATCTCCAGGCTTTCACTGATCCTTCCTCTCCAGTTAGAAAAAAGCAGCCCCTCATTATGGCTGCTCAGAACGGCTGCCATAAATGCAGCTTTGTTATCCTTCAGCATCCCGTACAAATAGGAAACAACGGAAGCAAATTGTCTATTCTTGATGGAGAGAAGCACAGAATAAAAAGGAGAGGGATGCAAAGGGTCTGGTTGAATCCTGTGAAATTAAGCTGAGGATGGTGTGGGTGGATTCCTGCAGTGGTGGGAGAGTGGTATGTTTGACATGAGGGAAGATGCCCACTTGGCACAGGTGAGATGCCACCCTCACCCTACTGCCAGCTCTGACTGGAACACTCAGCCACATGCCATCAGGTGAAGGTGCCAGTGGCAGCTTGTATTGCAGTGAAAACCATACAAACCCCTGCCATGTTGGTTAGAAGTCTTCCTAGGCTACCACTGGCAAACAGCTGTGTAGCTTGTGAAATACAGGCCAAGACAAAAAACACTGAAAAATGTTATCGGCCTCATCCTCCTTGGAAAAAGCTGCACTCTGATGGATGTAGCTCTAGCTCATGTAGCTCTGACTCAATGCAGCATGATAATGCTGCTTTTCTGTATTCAAAGAGAGAAAAAAAAAATCATAGAATAGTTTCAGCTGGAAGAGACCTTCAAGGTCATCAAGTCCAACCTTATTCCTAGCCCTATCAAAAACCACTAAACCCTGTCCCTAAGCACAACATCTACCTGCCTCTTAAACACCTCCAGGGATGGTGACTCCAGCACCTCCCTGGGCAGCCCATTCCAATGCCTGACAACCCTTTCTGTGAAGAAATGCTTCCTAAGATCCAGCCTGAACCTCCCCTGGTTCAACTTCAGGCCATTTCCTCTTGTTCTGTCCCTTGTCACCGGGGAGAACAGACCAACTTCCACCTCGCTACAGTTTCCCTTCAGGCAGTTGGAGAGGGCAATAAGGTCTGCCCTCAGCCTTCTCAAGGCTAAACAGCCCCAGATCCTGCAGCCTTTCCTCATAAGACACATGCTCCAAACCCTTTACTAGCTTGGTAGCCCACCTCTGTTGCAAAGCTGCAGAAAGCTCTGTGAGCCCTGCAGACCTGCACAGAAGCCTGACTACAGCATGTGGTGATTTAAATACACCGTGTTTAACTGTGATTGTGGATCCTATAGGGATGGCTGTGGAGCCTGCTGCAGGTACAGGGATATATTCCAGCCAGGAACAAATGTCCCAAACCCTGTCCCCTCGGCCTGGGCACTGCGGGTGTATGTTCTGTGGGTGATGTTTTCAGCACATCTCCTGTCTTGCTCTGCGTGTTCACTTTTGCAAAGCCTCTAAGCTGTGCACGAAATGGCCATTTCCTTGAGTGCCATCAGGCAATTGCATCTAATTTTCTAATTTGTAGTTTCGCATGCTTGTTTGCAGGAGGAGCCTTATCTGCGGGCAAGGGGGCGAGCAAAGACTGCCACGCATCTGGACCACAGGATTTGAAAAGCACTGGCAAAATAACAAACCTCACGGAAGAGCTTAAAAAAAAATAGCATGGCCTTTAACTGGCAGCGTTACCAGTGCAAAACATAAAGGGAAGGAAATGGGGAGTCATTTGATTTGAGTTGATTCTCAAATATGATGTACTTTATTTAAAGTTAATTTCATTTAATGTTGATTTTAATTAGCTCACATCTGTTGCGGAGATCTACAGGACTGATTTAACCTGTGAACTTTGGCTGCTTTTCCTGGCAGTCCTTTATATCAATTACAAAATCCCACTACACCATAATTCTACACATCTAATTGCTCTCTTGGGAAAGGAGCCAGGGAGAGGATGAGCTGTGTAGGATGAACACTAGTTGAGTTGCTTAATGTACATCTACAAGATCTATAGATTCTGTGCTGACGAGAAGGAAACAACTCTGACACCACACAAGAGAACCTACCCAGAGATATAATTCCTCTAAATATTGGCCCACGTGCAATTTTCCATAGAAATGAAGATGTGAAAACACTTCCTTGAGTACCGGCCGAGATTTAAAAGAGTTTTGGCCACTGGTCTCAGCTCTTTCTTTTCTTGTATGTTTATGACCAGCTGTGGTCTACTTTTCACACTTACTTAAAGTAAGTGAATTTTAAGACTGTGAAATGATCCACGTTGGAAAATTGCACTGGGGGTTTGAATAAGCGAGGTGAAGATAATGTTTCAAAGCCAGATTAGGTTTTCCAAAGCTGATGTTATGCATTGAGATGATTTTATATGCATGCAGTATTGCAGTCTACAGGAGTGTTAGCAGAATTGAGATCTGGATGCTCTGAGTACCCTTAACACAAATCTCAGATGAAAAGTGCAGCAATTTAAGGTAACTCATCACTAACCTCCTTCTCTTTCAAAGAATTCCCTTTACTGTAATAACGCTTCATAAAAATACATGTACACATGCCTGCTTATTTAGTGGCTGGACCTAAAAGTCTCAAATAGGCCTGTTAAACTAGACAAGAAAAAAATCGATGATGCAGTTTCACCCAGGATGGGCTTTGTTATCTCTACACCTAAGCACTGCATTTTATCTATAGCACACTGATTTTTCAAAGGGGGGGTACCTATGGCAGCCTTACATGGCCCTTAAAGGGAAGACTTTGATAGTTAATAAAAATCCATTTCTTCCTAGACTGAAATCTAAGCCTGACAGACTCATGGGCTAAATTAAATTTAATTCCTTAAGCCCTTTGCCCAATGATAAAACTTATCTGAAGCAGAAAATGGAAATTTCCAGTGTACTTTACAAAGCTGATCAAAGATCCCCTAGAAAGTGCTGAAGCATTCAGAATGAATGATCAGCTCCCATGGATAAGAAAAGTGGATATTTTAATTGCATCAATTATTCACTGACAATTATTTCTGGAAAGTCTTTTATATCTGGGAGATTGAGAGGCCTATCTGTGTGTATTAAAATGAGCTGAGTTTCCTGTGGACACCAAGTTATCCGTGGTTACGGTTCAAATACAGAGATAGAAGAGCCTGATGAAGGTGGGAGCCGACAGCTACTGTGTGGCTCCTTTCCTACTAAAACTAAAAACAAATTAGTATTGTGGTAGGAAACTGCTCCTTACTGAGATGACCTTTAAAAAAAGGGGGAAACAGACTATGTCCTGAAGAAGAGAACCATATACAGCATTGTAACATACTGATATGTTATTATCCAGCAGAAGATAACAAACAGAGAAGATGCTGAAGTAAGAATTTCTGTGTTATTCTTCCAGTAGGATATGAAACGTCTTTGTCACTGACTAATCCATCGCTCTTTTCACACCCATTTTTATCCACATTTGATGTGGTTTTGGGGACTTCTGCTTTCCTGTGTTTTTGTCAAACTATTCATGGCTGCTGAGAAAGAGCAGTGCCCACCTGGTTAATGTGAAGGGAGCTTGTCCCTCCTCAGTGCTTCACCCCATGGGGACCCTTATCTCTCCAACCTTGCCCAGACTCGGGGCTCCTCGAAGGCAAGTGTGACACCTGCACTGCTGGCTGGCTTTAAACAGCTCAGCAGGAGACTTTACAGCCAGGGCTATTGCATTTCAAATCACAGAATAATTTCACAGAATCATTTAGATTGGAAAAGACCCTAAAGATCATCAAGCTCAACTGAACTGTGGTGCCCTCTATAGATATGTGGTTGGATTTCTCCTCAGTTTGCATTAATGGCCTTGCACGAGTTGACATGACGACAGAATCTGACCCGGGAAATGTCCAAATGTGCCACCAGAAAGGGTGAATGTGGGTCTCAATAAATGAGCCAGCTTGCTCACACTGCTGGCCATAGATGAACCTGAGATATTTCTGTGGCATCTGGGAACAGCCCCTGCTTGACAGCTGCTGTGCCTGGCAGGGACTGTCCGCAGCATCTCATATGGAGCAGCTATGTGCAGCATACCCTACTTTGTGAAACAGCCCATGTGGACCCAGCGCCTCTAGCAACAGCAAGATGTTCTCTTCCCAAGCTGTCCCCTGAAACACTGGCTGTTCCCTGTGATGCTGCTGTTGCCCAGCTGTGGTTGGCAGGAGCAGTGGTTAGCAGCAAACCCCAAATCCCCTGAAGACCGTAGTTGCCACATAGTCATTTATGTCTCCTTAGGCAAAGCAACAAGAGATGAGAAAAGCAGAGGGAAGCCTATTTGCAAAAGTAAAGAAAGGTATGGTATAGCTGGGGCAGGAAGAGCAACAGCTGAGAGGCTGCCAGGGGCATCGCCAGACACAGGCACCAGACTCATAAAGTGATAACAAGTTGCAAGACCAGAGGGGCTCTGAGCTTACAAACACTCTGGGGCGTGTGACAACTTGGATGCTGTAACCTATTCACTAAGTGTCCTATGCTGAAGCGATACACACTTCTGTGGGCTTGTTATGGCATTAGAGATGAATTTTGATGTTTGGGCTTTTGGGGTTTTTTTTTGTGTTGAAAAGCTAAGGTTGGACTTGATGATCTCAAAGCTCTTTTCCAACTTAAATTATTCTACGATGAAATGTCAAAAATCTGCATCAACAAATAGGTCCATTTGGAATGAATTTTTTGTTGCATTTTTTAATGGAAAAAATTAATTGCAGGGAAAAGATTCAAGTTTAAGAGTGTGTAAAGATCACCCCATTTGTGTCAGCCACCTCCTCCCTTGGGAGCAGTGTGGTGCTGAGCCATCAGTCATGCACTGCTGGTACTCCTCTGTAAGGTACACGAAAGAGAATGGATTGAGGAAAAGTCATGTGGCAGATACCAGGGACTTTTGTCTCCTCAGCTACCTGCCCCCATGGAGGCCACTCCATCTCTCTGGACAACCCTAGAGGGCTTTGTGCTGTGGGAAGGGGCATTTTGCAGCTTCTTCTCCAAATTTTCTCCAGTTGAGAAGTAACATCCTCACCACTCTTGGGGCACTTTCCCTGGGTTGCTTTGAAGTGCCAGAGGCACAAGGACTTTGATCAGCTCTTTTGCTGCAGCCCCTCACACACAGCTTTTGGGACCCCATGTGGTCAGGAGTAGCCTCAGCAACAAAGCTTCACCTGCTCAAGCCCAAGCGGTGTCCACCCCTGCCTCCAAAAACCCAGTAAGATCATGAGGACTCAAAAACTAGGAGTGTGGCCAACAAAGCCTACGTTTTTCACTGCAGCAGAGGACACACCCCAGCAGCAGCAACCTCAGCGGCATTGGAAAGAAGTTGAAGGGAAAGCCTTAGGCATCCCTCAGGGATAGCTTGATGCCATCTCCCACACCCCTCTCTGCAGGGATACCTCCTTGCTTCACTCAGATGGAGCTCTGATGGGAGCCTGGTGAGATTTTAACCAACATCCCAGCAGCTCTAAGAAGAGGCATCTCCCAAGTGTGGCAGAAGGAGAGCTGTACCACCAGCAGAGCCAACAGAGGTGCCTAAGGGTGTGAATTCAGGCAAAGATGAGTGTTTGTTGGTGGCATGGCATGGCATATACCGCTGCCTTGGACTGGCAGGACGTTACCTGTCCTTTCTTCTTTCCACCTGTCAGTCTGGATTTCTGTCTTTCCCAGAGAAGTGAATCAAGGAAGAGCAAAGCTTGCAAACGTGGTGGCCAAGAGGCTTCAGACCCAGAAGTTATGATAGAACAAATCCCACAGATTCCCTTAAACAGGAAAAGCAAGGCAAAGATGAAGAGAGGAAAGGAGAGAAGAAAAAACCAGGTTTCAAAGCCAGATGCTTGATCTTGCGTGGCCTGATTCATAATCACTGCATGCCAGGCGTTAGCAATAGCACTTCTGGATCCCACCAGCAAGAGAGTGGAAATGGTGGCTAGGGAAAGGAAAGTATATGCTAAATTTCATAGTCAGCAAGCAGGGAAGAGGCAGAATGTGCACTGTAATTTACTGGAACCTAAAAATCACACCTACAAGACACTTTTAAAATTAGGCAATTTCTAGCTCTTGAAAATTAAAGCCCAGCTATTTGAATGTCATTGATGGTCAGCCCATGGGATCTTCAATTCTTTAGAACCCTTGCTGAAAAAAAGCATCTCTGTATTACATGGATATGATTAAAGAAATTCTAGAACGAGTCTCCAAATGCCACCCTGGTACTGTATCCATCGCGTAAGGTCCTTTCAATATGCAATGCTTATTAGTATTTTATGCCTTATGATAAAAATGCAAGTATATATTCATTTGTTTATGATCTTCTACGTAGTCCAAACCCAAAGAGATCACTCTCAGCTTAATGACCAGGAACCGCGCTGGATTCATACCCATGCTCCTGCACGCATATACTCATCAGGAAGGAGGAAACAGTTGCCTTTGATGGTCTCATTAATTAGGTCTTAGGCAAACAATCGAGTTATTGTGGTGCCTTGGCAAGCTCTGCGTGTCATCTGAGCCGTCGCGTGCACGCTCTCCACTTGCGGGAAGAGCTGAAAAAATGGATTGGCTGGAACTTCCCGTGTGCTCCTGAGTTTCCCAATGATCTGCCATTCCCCTAAGCTGCAGCAACCCCCTGCCCTCGCTCTGGTTGCCAGCTGAAGTCGGGCTTACCTAAACCACAGTTGCTATGCTCCTGCAGGCTCTGCTGCTCAGCTCCCACCTGGGTCCTCGTCTGAAACAGGACTTGTCCAGGCACATCCTCAGCCCTGTTGGCACAGAAAACCCTGTCAGTCTGCTGGTTCCTAGTTTTTATGCACCAAAGGAATGAACCCATTTCCTAAGGATTAACAACGGTAAATTAAAACTGTGTTTGGCCACGCCATCAAAGCTAGACACATGCTAGCCAAAGTGACAGATGAGAACAATCTGTTCAAACAGCCACACAAGTGGGATTTCTGAGCGCATCTCTCTTCTGTCTTCCTCTGTATAAGGCTCTGGGAGGGATGTCTTACACGAGACTTAGCAGGGAATTGAGAACATGTTCTCCTTAGCTCGACTAGCTGAAAGAAGTCTCTTGACAACTGTGTTACAGCCCTTTATTCATATAAAGCAGACGGTCCTTGTAACAGTCTCCTCAGAGCTAGAGGTATTTGACTGTGGTGTCAACCTGAGCAAGCCTTGGTGCTGCCACATTCTAGCACTGACACTACTTAATTCAGAAACCCTCAGCTTTAAAAGCCTTAAAATATTTCTGGTAATGGAGCCACAGCCACATCTCCTGCTGTCCTAAACTGGCCTGGTTCCTTCAGAGCCAAGAGGGGGCTCTGCCAGCTGGCAGCATTTTGGGGACAGAGGACTTGGCCGTGTGGCCACCTCGTGCAGATTCTGTCTGCACAACAGTATTAAAGCCCATCGCCCACTTCACAGAGAAAGACAGGGAAGCTTATTTCTTCAGACCCCATGAACAGTGACCTGTTTCTCTCTCTTGATGCTCTGGTGTTGCTTACCTTACAAAGCAGAACCATGGAGAGCTGGTAGAAACATTACTCTCACAGGGATGTGAGCCTTAGCTGGATTTTAAATTAATTTAGAGCTTAAATTCCCTATCTTCCCCCATAACGCCTGGAGATCCTTCCCTGGGCTTTGTTACCAGGGTCTGGTTCAGGCAGATCTCAAAGGGGTGACCAGATCCACCATGAAGGGCAGCCCATGCAGTCCCTCACACTGCATGTGGACAGCAGCGCCTTTGGCTCTGCTTTATTTGAGAATGCAGTGGCCGTTATTGTTAATACAGCCCTTCCAACCAAGATGGGTAATTTTCAACATGAGGTTAGTGCTCTCATCAGCCACAACAGAAACCTTTCCCTGGTAAGATTAAGCAGGTTGACATCATTTGAGCTTCATGGCTGCGATGCTGGCCATAGACGGGACCTCAAACCAGGTCTCTCTGAGCCTGGGGCAGAGGCCTGTTCTCCAGCCACATTACCTAACAATAACAGCTCTTGTGGGCTGTGGTGTATCCATTAAATCCAACAGAATTCATTTTTTCCCAAAACAGCTCATCTAAAGAAATGCCAGATGATGCCAGAGATGCAACCTGAGCATTTGTCTGCACTGTGTGTGCCATTGCACCAGCCATTTGTTCTGGGCAGACACATCCTCTCAGGTTCTCCCATTGCCTGTGCAAAGTTTCCATCACAAAAGCAGGACATTTTTTATGGACAACAGCAAATGTGAAGGAGCAAACCCAAGAGGGATGGCAATGCCTGCAGTCAGCATAAAAGCTGAGCATATGGCCAGTGGGCAGCAGGATGCATTGCCATGGGACAAACCAGTGAAAAACCAGTGGTTCCCAGCTAAGCAAGAGAGGCCAGGGAAATGATTTTACCTCTGGAACACAGTGGGAGCTCCCTGTAGATGTCTCTTGGCATTAGGCAACTGGTTCTCTTATTTTTCCCATAATGGTCATGACTGGCACTCTCTTCTTCCCCTTTTTCCCACATACAGATGTCCCTTAAAAGGAGACACAATTCTCTGTGGAAGTACTGAAGACAGAGGTGCCAGAAAATGAGGGCTTCTCATTAGCAGTCGCTGTAGCCCTCGGATAAAAATTAGTTTCATAGTTACTTTACCCCATGTAATTAAACGGCAAAGTCCCATTTACCATCTCACTACAGAACAGCAACTTTCTGTTTCAAATCAGATTAATAGAAGAGTTACCCAGCCATTTTAGGAGATAATAGCTGTAATTAAGGTGCTTCTCATGATGGGTTCCTATTATAATGTGGCAGATGATTCTCTGATAGTCTTGTTGGCTGCATTAGTCACAATTGTTTTCATTAATATTGACACTATTCTCTTGCCACACAAATAGAAAAGGAGATTAATCAAAATATTGTGCTGGTTTCCTATGCTCCAAGCCCTTCTCTTGGGCTGACACTCAATTCTTAGCTTTCAGTAGGAATAATAAGCCATTTCTGTAAGATCTGCAGGCAGCTTCACCCATGTTATTTAAAGCAATATTGTGAGAAAAAAAAGGGAGAGAATTATTTTACTGAAAATAAAGCACCAACAAAATTTAAATGATATGACTTCTAAACATCTCATCTCATCATGACTCCTGTTTGGGCATCAGTGATGTGAGATTGCTGGACTGTGTTCAGACTGGGGAATGAGGTGAGTGTGTCTATGTGGGTTCATTATTCTAGGTAAAAAATTGCGCAGACGGGGGGACAACTGGCACACAAGAAATCTGGGATTGCAAGGCTGGATCAGGACATTGGGTGTCTCCAGTGTGATGGCTCAGGATGAATAAGCAACTTGTTGAGTTTCAAAATGATGGGAGGGAAGGTTGTGTTTCTATGCCATCATTCCCAGTGAAACCAATGAAGCTAAACAAGGGGTGGATTTGAGCTAAAAAGCCCTATAAATGTTCATTTTTTGTGATTATCAGATCTACACAGTCAACTGAAGCTGTCAGAGACAGCTCTCCTGAACAAAGTTGCCATGGCAAGTCATCCAGAAAAAAACCTCTGTCAAGTGCCAAAATGAGAAGGGACAAGAGGAGCAGGGAGCGTGACAGGAGTGCAGGGCATGATCTTGTATAACTCGCAGTGAAAAGGGAGGCAAAGGAAATTCACACATTGATTTCCAGTTCCAGCAGTTTGCCAGTTAAACAAGTAATGGAAGAAAACCAACCATAAAATGACACACTCAGGAGCACTGTGCACATAAATCACTATGCTTGTGGTAGCCACATGTCTTTTGGAAACATACCTGTCCAATATGATGATATAAGTCAGTTAAAATTTATTTTAGTAGATTTGCGTACTATGAAGAAATACAAAGCCGTGAATAGACAGTTTTCTGGAGAAAAACATGAAAATGCCAAGGGAAAATAATCTTGGCAAACATTTTCTTTCACTTTCTGCTTTCAGATTCTAGCTACCAAGAAGAAGGCTCCTGGATAATGTGATGTCCACAGAATTTTGTTGGCAGGAGACAGACCAATTAAACAGCCCCAAACCTTCCTTGCATATCTTCACTACATTCACAGCACAGAAGGCATCATGGTGCGTTCATGTTTTTGGGTTTGGGAGCAAGATGTTTTCATATAATTAATGCAAAATAGGTATTTTCATGTAATGAAATAGCATCTCATGTTTTGCTACATAAGAAAATCCACACTGCATGTTAAAGTATCTTTCAAATTAGCAAAATGGCAAATAGCTATGTTTTATCAGAATGTATTGCCTCCCTATATATCTATAGCAGCTTAAAGAGATGAAATCCCCAGAGCCTGAGATCTGATGTCTTACAGATCATCCATTGCTGAAGTGAATATAATAATTCAAATAAAACCAAACTCTGGAAGCAAGGAACACGTCTTCTCCATGGGAAGGCTCAAAGCGCCTACCCCCTGCCATAACGCTGACATTTAGAGGCTGGGGGGTTGTAAGCCTGTGGCTCACTAATTGCATTGCTGACCTTTGTAATGTGGGCTCAAACCCCACTGCCTCTCCTGCCGTTTTGTTCGCTTCCAGAGGACCTGCAGCTCGCTGAGGCTGTAGCCCCACTGGGATACGGCTCTCCCCTATGGGCCCTGCAAACAAGGTAGCATGCATGCCTCTTTTCCTGCTCTCTACGCTCAGTTCTGGATACAAAAAATGTTCTTATGGGAATGCAAAACTAAATAGATTTTTAGAATTACAAACCAACATTCTTCTGAGTTCTCTGTGTAACTCAGAACGATCCCTGGTTATTTTTTGTTAATGTTTTGTAAAATGTTCTTGTGAACTCACCGAATGCTATGCACTTAGTTATTTAAAGCAAATAAAGCTAGTTGTGTGAGCTTGCAGGGAGGAAGGCTTTGGCAAAATTAGTTAAAAGAAAATAAATCCCAGATTTGCACAAAAGAAATAAAATACCTTGTGACACCAGCATATCAAATACATTACTGCTTGGTGTCTGTTGAATAAAAATGATTGTCTGTAGAGGATGTGAACAGCTTAAGATTTCAATAAAGAGGAAGTGGTGTATAATTCTTCAAATGAGATCTGTGGTTGTATGCAGTCTTTAAAAAGTAATTTTCATTTTAGGTTAAAAGTTGATGTGTTTTTGGTAAGGCAGAGCAGGATACACTTGAATTTAATAAATGAGAAAAAGTTCTACTGATATCAATAGGATTAACTAGAGGTGAAACAGACTGGAGCTGTTACCATTGAAAAATACAAATAGAATAAAAATCATACATCTATGAGTGGAAACACATTGCAGCAGATGGTAGAGAAATTGCTCCCACGTCCAAAGTACTAGAAACTGTAGTTTTAGAAAATAACAACAATGAGAATGATAGAAAGACTGAAAGAGGAGAGAGAAGCAGAACAGTATACTTAAGGGCATAATTATGTAGGCTGGTAAGTCACATGCTATTTGAAGTACGATGAAACAGTGATTGGTGATGTACTCCACTGAATTTGTTACAAGTTAAGGACAGTGCTAAAGTATGTCTGATAAACAGCAGCGTGTGGGATTTCTCTGCTGGCTTCCTATCTGTTGTCCTGCACTCCTGACCACAGCTCTTCCCTCAGAGGGATGAGAGCACCCATGAGTAACTCTTCATCCCTCATGGCCTGGGGAGCTGCTGCTAAAGCCTAACTCCTTATTTATCATTTTTCTGAACCATTGCAAAGCTCTGTTGTTGTGGTTGTGATTTGCGTTGCTGCCAGGGTGGTAAAAAGCAGGTTTGGGGTATAAAGCCCCAGTTTGGTGCTGGGGTTAAAGCTGCTCTTAGCACTTGTTCTGGCTGTGAGCTTATCATCAATGAAAATACACAATGACCATATCCGTAAGTTGTGTATGTTCTCAAACGCTTTACTGAAGCAGCATCTTCATCTCTATTCATGTTCAATGAATTTTTATAAAACTGGGCATAAAGGGAGTGTTTCCTTCTGCTGCCTTGTGCAAAGAACTTAACCAGAAAGCTGTTTGTAGTGTCAAACCTGGGTCTCTCATCTGCAGGACACAGAAATGCTGAAATAGGTGGGAGTTTTGCCAACAACCCTTCCTCCACAGTTTTCTCTTTGGAAAAGAAGAAAGTATTTTTTAACATGATAGCATAGATGTGGCACTTCATGAATATCCAGTCAAAACCTTTGCAATAGGGAAATATGTGGCAGAAATCATGCTGCTGCCATTAGGCTCCAGGATCACACTTACAGCTGAGGAGTGATGGGAAGTTTTAAGCTAAATAAAGGCTAAAAGTATTTACTAACTCTTATGGATTTTAAAAAAACTAAGTATGTGCTTAAGAGATTTGCCCTAATTTGGCTTTTGTCCTTCCAGTTATTCAGTTTATGGAAACCTTGTCTATTATTTCAGCTTAAGTTGGAAGAAAGGCTCATAGGCATCACAAAACCCCTTGCCTTTTAACGTGTTTCACCTTAAAATGGCTAGAATGTCTGGTCTGCCAGCCTGCAGCAGATGGCTTTCTGTACATAACACATGAACTCCAAGCTTACCGCATTTCTGTGATTGCCATTTTTTATTTCTGCACAAATACACCACCATCCACCCGACATTTTAAACGCGCAGACAAAGTGCGACGCTCATCAAGGTAATGACTTCGTACATCTAAGGCGACCATCAGGAACACCTAGTGCCTGCACTCTAAGAGCACTGACATGGCAGTTCCAAGGAGACACTTGTCCCTATCCTAGAGGTTGGGCAAGGACATGGTTTCTTGGGGGCGGGAGGAGAACGAGAGCCCCTTTTCTGAGCAGTTGGTGTGCCCATGGGCACAGACATTGCTAAGGGGACCCACAAGCATCAGCAGGAAGCAAACACCACGAAGGGGCTGGGGAAGCAGGGAGGCCCTCTGTGCGAATCCCACTCTGCCATGCCTTCATGCAGCCACGCTCCAGCCCAGAGGCATGGTGCCCTGGCTCCCCACCACTCACATGGCAGCACAGACACACTTCTAGGAGGAACAGCAAGCAAATCTCACAAGGGAAACACAACCACAAGTGCTCTCCTGGCTATGGGTTCATTTTAAGCCCGAGACACAAAGCCAGTTCAGATTTCTGAATTTTCCCATCCTTGTTCACGTCGCAATGGTTGAGCAGGATCTGGCGGAACTTGTCCAGGTCTACCCCGCTAATGCTGGGCTGAAGGCAAAAGAGAAAACAGTGATGAGAGACAAAACAGCTTTGGATTTCCCCAGCCCTGTAAAGCAGCAGGCCATGCAGCAGCTGGGAAATCCACCCAAGGAGGTTGACCAAACGGCCTGACCCCACATCAACTCATACATGGTGGGGAAGCAAACAGAGAATGAGGAATGAGCACCCTGCAAAAACAGAAGGGATAGAGGACTGTAACTGTACAGAAATGCAGCATGATTGTTGTGCTTAGTTGAGGTCATCAGTATCTGATCCATAGCAAACAAAGGCCTGCAGAAAATCGTGCAATACAGGTGACTGCCATACTGGACCAGTGCCTTCATCTGGTTTCCTCTCAAACCTACTACACTAGGAGTGATAAAGCATTTCTGTTGGCAGGCTACTATTTTACAGCCTAGTCAGCAACTTAAAAATACCTTTAGTGGATCAAATGAATGCTAAAGACACATTTTACAGGCTATGCTGTCTCTGTACACTCCTAATGTTGTACAGCTTCATCTGCTTCCCAGCTCCTCAGGAGGATATCAAATTCACATGTAGCTTATGGTGCCCAAGGGCGATGTTGGTGAAGAACCTTGGGGAAAGTATAGCCTTCTCTCCTTTGGACACACATGCACAGAGCACAGATTCAACTTCCTGGCTGTCCTCGCACCCTTTCCCCATGTGCCACATGGCCATAACATACACATGCAGCCTTCAGCATGCAAGCTACATCCTCTGCTCTCTGCTAAATGGATGTGGGAGCACAAGTATCCCTGTGTCAGGTCACATCGTGTGGAAACGTACCAGTTCACGCTGAGAGGGAACCAACGACCAGACTGTGTCTGCATTGAAATGAGCCAGTGACCAGACCATAGGTATTGAAAGCTCTATCTTGGACTACATCTGGAAACTCAAGGTAATCCAAATCAGATGGATTCTGCTGTCTGTATGCAACTGGTGACACTCTGGGCACGGTGCTCTTGATTAGAGGTACAGCTCAAGTCATTGTCAAGTGTAGCCTTGTGATGAACTAATGAATCATGAGGTCAGGCTGGTGAGGACCATATTCACAGTGAAAACAGAAGAAAGAACTTCTGATGACTGATCCATGTCAGCACAGTTTGTGACGCTGTAACAGCTGACTAATTCACAGTGTTAGCTAGAAGGGACCTTTCTTAAATACAGTTGCTGAGTGAAGCTGTATTTGTTTGGTAGGCAGAATTTCTGTGATATGGTGTTTATGCTGAGACCATGACATTCATTTCTGCTGCTGATCCAAGTGAAATTTGACTGTGTTCTCACTACCGTCTCTGTTTACATAACTTTACCAAAACAAGCACCTTCCTCTCTGATATACAGGGTATTAACAAACAGAAAGAGACATGAAGCTACCTTGACCAGTTCCATCATGTCTTTGACAAAGCCATCCACTTCCGGGCCTTCAAGTGCTCCTGTTTTACTCTGAAAGACAGACACACATCAAAATGCTCCAGTGAGTAAAAAACACTACAATGTTTACTGGTCAGTAGGTCCACCTGGTTACCAAGCTTTATAGCATAAAGATTACAGAATGGTTTGGGTTGGAAGAGACCTTAAAGACCATCTAGTTCCAACCCCCCCCCTGCCATGGGCAGGGACACCTCCCACTAGACCAGGTTGCTCAGAGCCCCATCCAACCTGGGCTTCAACACTTCCAGGGAGGAGACATCCACAACTTTTCTGGGTAACCTGTCCCAGTGTCTCACCACTCTTACAGCATCTGGAGTACTGTGTCCAGTTCTGGGCCCCCCAGATGAAGAGGGACATAGAATTGCTTGAGAGAGTCCAGCACAGAGCCACAAAGATGATTAAGGAGTGGAGCATCTCCCTTATGAGGAAAGACTGAGGGAGCTGGGGCTCTTTAGCTTGGAGAAAAAGAGACTGAGGGGGGACCTCATTAATGTTTATAAATATACAAAGGGTGAGTGCCAGGAGGATGGAGCCAGGCTCTTCTTGGTCATGCCCGATGATAGGACAAGGGGTAATGGGTGGAAGCTGTGGCATAAGAAGTTTCATGCAAACATGAGGAGGAATTTTTTCACTGTGAGGGTGACGGAGCCCTGGGACAGGCTGCCCAGGGGGGCTGTGGAGTCTCCTTCTCTGGAGAGATTCAAAACCCGCCTGGACGCATTCCTGTGTGACCTGCTCTAGGTGGTCCTGCTCTGGCAGGGGGGTTGGACTAGATGATCTTTGGAGGTCCCTTCCAGCCCCTGACATTCTGTGATTTTGTGATTCTGTGATTCCTAAATCACCTCTTCACCTCAAACAGGAGCAGAAATTCCCACAGTTTTCTGAGTCTTGTTGGTCACCACCTAGAGCAAGCTACACGACTGTCAGAAATGGCACTGAATTGCTGATTTCTAACAGGCAGTTAGGTGGTCATGTCTGTCCTGGGCCAGTCTCCCTATATAACCCTCAGTTCAGTACTGGAAAGGGGTTTATTTTTCAAGGTGGTGGTGATGAAGATCCAAAACTGACAGAGACTATGAGAGCTAAAGCCACTACCCCCTCTACATCCCTTGCTCCTCCTGCAGGCAGATACTACCAGTGCAGAAGTGCTGGCCATGGCAATAGAGAAAGTCAAAACGGGTCCTTTGCCACAAGGTCTCTGAGAATTGCTCCCCTCTGTCCCTACTTTACCCCCAGCCTGGTGCCTGGGCCACTCTGGCTGATGGGCTCAGGCACAGCAGCAACTCCTGAGTGACCCCACAGCACCCAGTGGGAGGAAGAAGTCTGAGCATCATATGCTAACTCTGCGTCATTAGAAGGCCGCAAAGGAACGGCCTCTGGGACTCACAACATCGTAGTGTGCAAAGATCTTCTCAAAATCTCTCCTCCTTTCTTCCGTGCTGCAAGCCTGCATTTGGAGAGGACAGGCAAATGAAAAATAAAAAAAGAAAAAGAAAAAGATTCAGGTTTGGGCCCAGGTTATTTTAGCTGAGAGAAATGAGATCAATGCATCACAAAAATAGTGCTACTTACATCCATTTTAAATTGAAGAAGGAAATTTTCCTGGAGTGCCAGAATCCTGAAGAGAGAGATTTAAATTATGATCTTTCTGCTTTATCATCTGCACACAAGCTATTCTCTTCTGGTTTGTAAAGCAAAGAGATTTTAGATTATAAGTCTTTAAAAAAGAAAATTGCCAGCGGGGTTATTTATGGAGGGCTGTTACAGGAACACATGACCCTGTCCCTGTCTGATGGGGTGCCCTTTGGCTCACTGCAAATGTGTTTCTTAGCACCATTGCTTCTCCCAGAGCACTTTAGGTGGTCCAGAGCTATGGAGGTTGTCAGCCTCTGAAGCAAGAGCTACCAGACAATCATTCCTCGTAACAGGATTGCTGTGCTGCATTAAAGGAAAGAGGAATTTATCACTCTCTGTTGGAGGGAGAATTGGTGGTTGTAAAAATAAAGACCAAAGTAATATTGACCTGTGCACTGGCCAGATACCTCTCCTTTACCCTCTGAAAGCCCCTCACAGCGCTGATAAAACCTTTTCTCTCTCCAGCTGCTCTGCTAACTGAGGATTTTAGAGCCTGTGACACTGGGCATGCTGAGCTGTGTCTACACATGGAAGGGTTTGGGGTGTGAGAAATGTGCTCAGACCAGAAGGGAGTCTCAGCTGGCCTGGGCCAAGGAGGTGGTAGGGAATGATATGTGAGAGAAAAATGCAACTGCAAGCAAGATAGTCTCCATTCAGCCTTTGTTTCTCTTCATATATTTAGTGGTCAAAGGGAATTGCCACATGCACTGCAGTTATACGTGCTGGCATTTGTTGTGATCCCAAGCAGAAAGTAAGTGGCAAGACAGCACTTCTCCCCTCTCATCCCCCCCAGACCTGTGATTTAAGACTCTGCCTTCACATGTGAAGTCCCATCCAGTCATCTCACACACATTTACAGACAGAGGCATGCTCTCTATCTGTATGCATTGATATCATTTAAAAACCTATGAGGGATCAAGGTCAGAAAAAGAGACAGAGACCCATGATTGAGTCCTCAGCTTCATCCACAAGTGTCTTCACCTTGTCTCTCCAGATCCTTTCTTACTGCCATTGGCAAACTCCTTTACAGTGGAACTTGTATTCTTCAGACAAGCAGCAAAACAATTTTTGCAATCGCTGCTGTGCACAATAATGTTAAATAAATGCACATCTGTGACCTTGCTGAAGGGCACTGCCATCCTTCTTTTGGAGTCGCTGGCTCCTTCATCACCTCCTGAGGAGCATCACAGAGGTAGCGTGCATCATGCCAGACTATGTTGGTAATACACAAACAGGTCCTGGCATTGCTCACCATCACGGGCTGTAGGTACTTGGACTGGTGCAATGGAAACCCTGTGCTACGAGACCTGGGTTACCTACATCAGAGTACCTAATTTAATTTGTGTCCTGGCTTCAGTTAAGGCAGGGTTAATTTTCACAAGAAGCTGGAAGGGGCCACAGCCAGGATAGACAATTGAACCAGCCAATGGGATATTCGATGCCATATGGATGTCATGTCCGTTATATAATGGGAGGTCTGGAAGGGAGATCATTGTTCTGGGGCAGTGAGCAGTCATGTTGTATATCACTTATTTTAAATATTATTTCATTAGTATTATTGTTACTACTGTTGTTTCATCTCTCTTTTGTTATTCTATTAAACTGCCCTATCTCCATCCACAGGGTTCTGTCTTTTTGACACAATTCTCCTTCCCATCCCACTGAGGGAGGTGGGGGAGGAGTGAGTGAGTAGCTGCATAGTGCTTGGTTGCTGGCTGGGTTTAAACCATGACAGTTTGAGAGCAGGTAAGATTCAAATGCATGTCCCCATAGGGAGATCATCACCTTGCCTGGATCTGCCACTGGGAGATGAAAAACCCAATCAGTGTTTTTAAATCCTACCTTGCCAGGTCGTTCAGGTCCAGCCGTCCATCTTTGTTTTTGTCAAAGATTTTCATCTAAAAGTTAAGAAGACGGAGAAAAAAAAATAGAGAGACCATGAAGAGAACATTGGTATAAAAAAGACAATATACATTTTTCTGTTCCCTGTGCCCTCACCTCTGCTTGCTTGAGGTGCTTTGCCCAAACCCCAGGCAGCATAGTCCCTCTGCTAGCACCAAGTGCAAGGGTGGCACAGGAGCACAGCAAATTCCTCCTGCTTTCTGTCAGGCAGAGACCAAGAATCGAATACCAGCACCACTCCCTTCCCACCTGACACAGGGATAAAGACAGGTCTCCAGCAAACACATTAAGAAGCTAAATGTTCAGAGGCCTTACCATGGCCTCTGAAAAAAGTGCTGAGAAAGGGGGTAATTTCCAAACATTTCCAGCCTGTTTTATCTTTGTTGCTGTGACTACTGAGTGGCTGAGGTGCAGATGTCACCTTCTGATAGACACTCAGGTCAGGGTGTTATGCTGCTAAAGCCAGTGAGCTTTGCTTGGCTCACTGCCTGCTGTCGGAAAGTACTAAGGAAGAAGGTTCAGGCTGCCAGCATCAGGAGGTTAATCTGTGTCAATACAAAAATCCTTTCTTTAATATTACCTTGTTCTTAATACAGTCTGTTCAACGAGTCACCACCAGATAGTATTTATTTACTGTATTTTGTACTGTGTTTTTCTACAAGGCACAAATAAAGTCTGTTACAGGGAAAGAGGGAGATGCTTAATGGGCTGCAAACCTGCATAAGTCATGGCTAAAAGTTCTATAAGAAATATTTTATTAAGATAAGTTGCCTTTCTTTGTCAGATACATAGTAATGGAATATGCTTTAATCTTACCCTCATGAATCTCATTTGCTTATTTAGTGGTTATAAGTAACCAGGTCACTACTAATCTATGGCGTAATTAATGGCACACCCTCTGTAGAAGGCCCATACCAGTCCCCATCTCAGGAGGCTGAGAGGGAGAGGACTATCTTGACACAGCTTGTGTCAAGCTCCAAAAGGAGCCAACAGCAGGTCCCAAGCATTTCCCAGCAGTGAAACTGGGGCAGAGCCTGACATGTGCATGAGGATACTTATCATCTGGAGAACTGTCATTTCTCAGGGAGCCTTTGCTTAAATGCAATGCTTATTTTGTCAGTGCACCACCTCCTCCCTGCCCCTTGCTCAAGGGCAGGCATCTACACTGGGCATGGTGAGCATTTGGTTTAGATAAAATTCTGCAACACGATTTTATTCCGTTAATTATTCAGTGTGATTTACCCTACTGAGGTTTGGATGGGATTTTTGAGGAGCACTTGGTATGGACACGCTTCTCCTCCCACTGAAAGACAGTATAAAACTCCTATGAATGATTGAAGGCCCATACTGCGTTCTTTGGGAAAAATCACATCCCAAGAGCCCTGTGAGTGTTTGGTGGCACAAGGAAAGCCACTTCCCATTTCACTGGCCTCTGCCAAGTGTGTGCTCTGTGCAGAGCCACTAAATGATAGAAGGACCTCTGAATCTTCCTTAGTCCTAGAGCTGGAGAAAAGGATAAAACTGCTGAGCCATCCTGCAGACTTCTCTCAGACTGCATCAGTCCAAGGTGTCACTCTCCAGTTTAGCTAACTTCTTCCAGCCTGTCTTCTGCCCCATCAGTTATCCCCCTGCAATATGGACAGGAGGAAGGGATGGGAACGGGAGCTGACTTCACTGGTGCCACCGAGGGGTGAAATGTCCTTCCAATGACAATCTCCTGCTGACTAGAGACACAAACCTGAGCTTTCAGCTCCTGGCTGGTAAAGGAGTTATTCTGCAGGCAATAGAAAATGGTTAATGTTCCTTCTAGAAATAAATCACCCCAGTTAAGATTCTAAAACCTCCCTCCAAAGGGGACATCAGTGACTTTGTTGTGTAAGGAGAGGGGGAGATACCCCTACTAGGTCTCTTTTGCAGACTTGGGTGGTGGAATGCCATAGTCCCAAGGCTCAACGGTAACTTAAGTGCTTTTGAAAATGTCACTCTAGATCCCTTTGTTTAGGCTGCTGAGGGGCATTAGTTCTGTAGGAAGTCACCATCAGGCAGTGTGCCTGGCATGGTGGGAAAGGACAGTGTTTGGTTGAGAAACCCTCAGGGACTCTGCTGCCCAGGGCAAGGCAGCTCTGTCTGAAGGCACCAGTCTTTTCTTCACGCAAAGATACAGTGTCCTTACCAAAACACACTAAAAACTAACATCTGTAGCACTCTTTGAACTTCACCCAGATTCTCCTACACATTTCTGAGTTCCTGAAAGGCTTTTTTTTCCCATTCTCTGCACATCTCAGAGTTACTCTGTTGAGACTGAAAGCCAGTGTTTCATCCTAGACTTCAGCTTCAGATACGTTTTTTCCCTCTGTGAAGCCTTAGGAAAGCAAACACACAGAGCTTTTGGGAGAAATTCAGCTCCATGACCATGAGGTCCTGATCTCCATATAAGCTTGCTGATAGATACCTATAAATGCTGACCTTGGTGGCAGGTTCTGGCACCAGGACAGATCTGGTGGTTCCCAATCCAAGATGCAGACTTAGGGCCTAATTTTTCATTTCACACAAGCCTGCCTTGCAACAAGCCATGAGTCTCTTTTTCAGTGGAACAGCTCAAGTCTCATCTCCTTTTCCATAGAATAAATAAATAAATAAATATACACCCTGATGTAGCTGTTCTTGTTTGAAGACTTTGAGTGTCCCATCTGCCCTGCATCTGCTCTACTTTGTGAGTTCAGCATGTTTTCACTGTTTCAGAAGTTGCAGATGGCCAGGAGGCTGAGGAGCTTTGTGCACCCTTAATGAAGCAGGCTAGATTAGAGGTGTTGGTTTAGACGTGAGCGTCTTTCTGCTTCGTTATCAATTTTCTGAGCCAGTGGTTTTCAACTCCATCCATTTCTGAATCCTGTACAATATTCCATCAGTAGCACAGACCCCATGAAAACACATTTAACTGAAGAGATAATGCTTTCCTTATTGGTACGCTTAATGAAAAGCAACATCCCCAGTCAATTTGCTTCATTTGCACCTAACTTCAATCTTACATTAAAATTTCAGGGGTTGACCATGTCTACTTACAGATAACCAGTTCTTCTCTCTGACCTCCTCCAGTTCAGAGCTCTGCTTTTGCAATACCGAGAGAATCTTTGTGTTTTCAAATTGTTTGGCCTTTTTCTACAAGTATCCTGAATAAAATTTTCTAATACATGCAAAATTTTGACTGTCTGTACCAGTCAACAGAGAGAAAATAAAAGTCCAGCTGGAAGAGCTAGGCTGAGCTAATTCTTGTCCAGTGACTTCCACATGAAAGATGGGAAACGTGTAAAAAAGATGAACTAGTGTTCACTGAATTAGTTCAGGTACTAGAGCTAATAAGATAGACCTAATCCTATTATCTGGAACATGGAGCTCACGCATACCCACTGCAAGGCAATCTTGCACTGCATGACTGGGGAAAAGCCTGGGGAAATGTTTATTAATTAAATTTCATCATTTCAGGCATGTGAATGTTTGATCTGATCTGCTAATTGTGTACATATGCACACAAAAAATGACAGAAGGTACCCACTCCATTGACGAACTGTGTATCCTGGGAGAAGGAAATATTTGAAATCATTCTGAGATTGTTTCTAATTTAAACTTTTGCCTTTGCAAACCATCTCGATATGTTAAATTTGATGGATTTTCAGCTTACACTCTTAAGAGGTGTATTTACGCTGCCAAGCTGATAGGAAACATCTCAACGTGGTTAAGGATAAGGTCTGGCATGTTTAAATAGCACTCCATTTGACTAAAATCTTTGTTGTATCTAGCGGTACACTTTATAAAATGATGCATTTATTTTACTGTCAAGCTATCCCACGTTTTAAAGTGTTTGCACAAATTAATTCACTGACATTTTAATGGCAGTGCACCAGGGAAGTCTTAGTTGTGTTTGTCTGAATGTAGTCCATGCACTCTGAGGCAGGCAGAGCAGAAGTAAGAACTGGATTTGACAAATAAGAGTCATTGCATTGCATTTTTTTTTTTAGAAGTGCAAAATCAAAACTGCCATTGGCTTTGAATTCGGCAAAGGAAATATCTCTGCTTTCCCAGTCCAGTGTTGTAAAGAAGGCCTCTGAAACATCACGGTGTGACAAACACACATGTGCTTTGAAGAGCAATATAAGATTATAAATCTGGATTATTTTCCGTGACAGAGATAAGGAAAGAAGTAAACAACCAAAATAAATAGTTCTGTGATCAGTGGGCTCACTAAAGCCTGCTTTTAAACCTTCTCTGGTTCTGGTTCTCAGCGTGTAATAAAGTGTTTTATCTCTCAGGTGGGACACAGAAAGAGTCAGCTCCTTACTGACCTCCTACTCTCACAAATATATGCGTCAGGGGCACCTACACCCAAGAGCTGTAACTAAAATTGCCCAGCGAGTACAAAAGCTATTGAGAGTGTATCAAGTTCAGACACATGCCCGAGCTGCAGAACTGCCTGTGGCTTCTTTCCTTAGGGAAGGATGGGGGCACAAAGACTTTTTCAGAGCTGCAGGAGGGCCCTGTGGCCAGCAAGTCACCCTCAGGACAAAAGCTCCGTGCTCTGCCCAACCAGATTGCCTGTGTAATCTAGAAGAATGGTTTAGTGTGGGATTTCTAAGAGTGTTTTGGTTCCTAAAAGACCAAGGGGTTATCTGCTGGGGTTTTCAAAAGCCTGCAGAGCCTTGAGTTCTGTTGGCTTTGATCTTCAGAAATGAAGTTTGAGTTTAAATGGGATTTTCTGCTTCCACTGACTAATGCCACAGCAAGCGTGGCGCAAAACTGGAGGTGACAGCACTGCTGGGATTAAGTCTAGAAGGGATAGGGGAGGCAGATTTCCCTCCATTGTGTTCATCAGCAGCGATGGCTCCCATAGTGCTGGCTGGGCTTAGACGATGTGATGGTTGCAGTGCCGGTGCATCACTGGAGGTGTGGTCTCTTGGGGGTCACAGCATCCTTAGGGGGCTGCCTGGGAGGGAGGCCAGCATCAACCACTACCAGGTGAAGGGATGTACGAAGACTGGTCCTTTAGGCAACCAGTCTTTTAGTCTATATTGCATTCCTATCGTACTTCTAGAGCTTTGGGAAGTTTGCTCAGTGTGTTAACCAACATAACAAACCCTGCTTAGGCTTTTGTCAATACAATAAATATTTCTCTTTCCATTATTACACCATTTCTTTGATTGTTGTAAGAGACTTCATTAACACAAATAAGCTAGCTTGGCCAGCAAGGTGTTAAGGGGCTAACACATCTGGATTTTCTGTGCTCTGACTTTTATTTCCCTGCGTCATTGTCACTGAGCACAGACAGACAGGTGAACAGACAAGCTTTCACAGCTGAAGTGACCACGCTGATCCTCCAGCCTTGTCATCACAGAGGGGAAAGGCAGCAGCCACACAGCCCCAGAAATCCCCCCAGTTTACTGTAAAGGTCATCCACAATGCATACTCATGGACACAGACCATCTTCAGGGAGAAGGCAGACTGTCCCCCTTTGCACTGAGAAGATGAAGAGCCCTCAGCAAGTCAGCTGCAGTCATGTCTGCTCACGACAATGTATCTTCTCATGCAAGTGGGTGCATGTAAATAAACATCAATACACACTTAATGACAATACACATGTATATATATACCTAGGCATGAAAACTAAAAAGAGCTGTGCCCACAAAGAGGCTTCCTCAGCACAGGGTTGCTTCTTTAATTCCCCCATGAAGAGTCTTGAGAATTCAAATGTTCTTTTGTGACTTTCTCCAGTGTTTTTAGTGCTCTTTAAGATCTGATTTAGCAGATTCACAGGGTTTGTGCAATGCCAATGCATTCCCTACCTGTTTTCTTTCCAGGAGTTCATCACTTGTTCATCAAATGCCTGATCTATATCAGTGTTCTCTGAAGAGACGATTTCAAGGTTACAAGGAAACAGAATAGACTCTTAAGAAATGGCTTCTATTACTGATAAAGTAATGATGCTTTCTGGAGACAAGCAATCTCTTCCAAAAGAAATGCTTTTTTCCCTATTCACAGCTTTTTTTTTTTTTTAAATGTGGTATAAGATGATTCATAGCAGCATAGGTAAGTCGGAAGTATTTAGCATGTCTTGTAAGTATAATATCTAATCACACCTCTCACAAGCTAATGTGGCAAATACCCAGCACAGAATCCTAAATTGCAATTTCATGGTTTTTTGTTTGGTTGGTTTGGGTTTTTTTGGTTGGTTGGGTTTTGTTTGGTTTTGGTTTTGTGGTCATGCCTGGGCTAGTTTCTCTAAAATGTTAATTTCTGACTTTTCCCCTCTAGCCCCATCACCTGAAGACTCTAGGCTCCACTCAGTGTATCAGTAGCTGCTTGAGATTTATGCAGCTGGCTGGGTATGTACAGAAAAGAGGGCAGAGATCTGTAAATTCCTGTGGAGCCAGATGGGTTTGCAGCTCCTTGGGACACAGCTTATTTCAACTGAATGTTATTATAGTGGCACTTAAAAGCCCTGAGTTGGATAGATGGGCCACCCTGAGAGATTCTCGTGTGCAGCAGAAACGGGTCGTAGTCATAGACCTTCTGCTCTAAACAGATAAAAGGGTGGGAGCAAAGTAATCGGGAAGAGAAAGGTAAGAATTTCCACTCTGCAGTAAAGGAACTGGTGCTGGTGTTTGTGAAGATACAACAGAAATTAAATGTAAATGCCTCAGGAATTAAATGTAAGGGCCACTGTTCCCCTGTTTTCCCAGGCAGTGGTGATGGTTGCTAAGTCCCATTGGGACTCTACACTTCAGCAGCTCCAGACTCCATGTGGGAAGCAGAAAGAGAAAGCAAAGAGCTCTCATTGCTCTTGACATCATATCTTTGCTCTTGGCTCCTCGAGTCGCTTCACCTTTTTTAATCCAGCACTACAGATGTAAAACTGAATCTTCCCTCCTTGTAATTTTGCCCTCCTGCTTCAGGTAAGTTCTCACCAAATAACTTTGTGCTGTGTATCTGCTACTATAGAGATGCTGTCCATGTGATACTTTGCCACAGAATTGATATCCTCTATTTCACTACAGGATATCACAGGGTATGAGAACACGTCTTGTAATTTCACACCCTGCCTTAGCTCTTGGGACCAGGTGCGTTTGTAAACATCCCTGATCTTCAGTTTATAGCAAAGAATCAAAAGGGGAAGAAAAAACATTCATCTGCAATATCCTAATTTTCTAATAACCATTAACATGTCTTATTCTTTTAGCATTGTAATTTTGCAAATGTTTGTCCTCACGAGCCAGATTTGCATTTCAGAGCATGGATTTCCCCAGATGTACAAAGCATCTCTTTTCTCAGATCAAATCTTATCCTGTAACATAGAGACTAAGCTGCCTCACCAAAGAGTCAAAGCCAATCTATAAAAACCCATGGGAACAGAAACCAGACCTCCTGGCTGTCAGACCTTGGCTGCATTGATATCTACCTACAATGGGGCAGTGGAAATCACAGATCTTTCTTGAGAAATTATGGGAAAGTCAAAGGAGTTGGAGAAAATTAACTGCCCAATGTCTACAAGCTTCAGATTGCCTGTTCCCCAGTTCCTGATTAACCACTGGGGATGGAAACCTTAATAAACCAGCATAAAAGCTATTTGCTACTGGCAAACACTACTGGTAAGATTTCTGTTCTAGGTGTAGCTTCTGGGGTTTTATTGCTTTCAAGCTCTACCAGTTGAAAAATAATTTCTGTAGCTTGCATTCCTCTCCTTTCACTGTTCTATAAATACGAAAAAGCCATCTACTCTCTTTGTCATGGTATAGTTTTTCACTTTGCTGTAAAGGGTCACATTTCTAGGCAGAGACGCATCATGCATACATAACAAGGTTTTGCAAAGTATGCAGGCAGCTCCTTGTTTGCTTGCATACCAAGCTGGCTTTTTAGGTACAAACACAGATTTTGTGCCAAGAATCACGGCAGTCCTGTCTGAAAATCATTTAGGAAATTGCAGTGGTAGACATCTGCTAGTGAAACTCAAAGGATACCCTCGAGGATGACATCAGAAATGAGCTTTTTCTTCTTTCCTTGTTTTCATATAGTTAGATAAAATAAGTTGCTCTGAAATCCAGGTGACTGATGCTAAACTTATACCAAATATTATGTTGCTGATTACAGTATAAAAGCTATACTACGATAATGCAGGGGAAGAGTTGAAGCTTACAACTACCCAGTTTTTCAGGCAAGCAGCAGGGAGCCAGCAAGGCTTTCTGGGTTTGAAGAGAAGAAGAGCTGGATACCTGTGTGTCTTGGTAGCAAAAGAATTCACTAGGAAGGAGGAAGGGAAGGAAGGAGCTAGAGATCTGGCTGAGGCTGAAGGTACCCTGAAGAAGGATGCACCTCATCTATTTTTTAAAGGGTTTTAGATCTCTGTTTGCTTTGTCCTAAAGTCAAGCTGTTTTCTCATAGGAAACAGTTCAAAGCAATAAGATTAGAAATGCTGTTCTCAGCTGATGTCCAGTGCAGTGAAAAGCAACGACAGCAGCATGTGCTAACTTTCCATGAGGATCTCTTGGGGAAGATACACCTTTTAAGAGGGCATTTATGGCCCTATAGATCTTGACTCAGAAGGAGATTTTTAGGCAATACTATAACTAAATAATATAAAAACTATCTTTTCTTACCATGGTATCAGTATATTCTTCCAGCTTTACTTCAGCAACCATCTTGTTATGTTTCAAAAACAGATCTCGCAGGAAATCCTGTAGTAAGGAAAGAGACAAATTTTACTCTTCAGAGTAAATTCAAGAAATAACAGTAAGAAATTCAATCCAAATTTAGGGGAGTTATACAATTTCACATTCCTGTTTAGTATTAGTGTCTTCAGTTTCACATAAAACATACTTTTTTTTTTTTAGCTGATTTATTTTTTCAAATAAACCTGAAAAGAACAGATTTCCCCCATACTGGAATGAGTCACAATTAACTCACAAATTAAGCTAAAGAAAACATAAGTCCTACAATATCCGAGAACTGAGCTCAAATCAAAATATTTGCATTCAGCAAAATACTAAACGCTTAAGCAGATGCTTAAGAACCATGCACTGAGACACCAGTACAGGGTCTGCAGCCCAGGAATGAACTTCTGTGCCTGGCTGTCTCAAAGCACTTGAGGTGCAGTTTCTGAAAAGGCTTCTGCCTCTATAGACTGAGCTTTAAAAAAAAAATCAGCGTTCATAAAATCTGCAGGCTCAGGAAGAGATTGTGAAGAAATCCCATTAATAAAACATGATGGCTTTGGACCTGTTTAGCTGGGAGAAGTGCATGCACAAAGCCAAGGTGAGGTAGCACTCAAGGGGCTCCTTGGGTGCTTGGGGTCACCAAGACAAGTGAGGTCACGGGATGAGGCAAGGGGTAAGTGGAACAGCAAGGGCAACAGCAGAGCAGTCTCCTTGTAACTGTGCCAGGAGGCTGGAGGGTCCCCAGTCCTTAAACTTATCTTGAACAACCTAGAAATGACATTTGTGAATCACACAAAAAGACAACGTATTGATAAAGCCGAAGGAAGGGCTCCCATTGATGTCAGCGAGCTGTAGATCAAGCCCAAAGAGACTTGTTAGAATAACTTACTTTGAGCTCTCCAGCTGAAATAAATCCACTGCTATCAGCATCGTAATTGCGCCAGATCTGAATGGGGATAGATTGACATGACCACGTAAACGTTGCAGTTAGTCATCTGCTTGGGTGGCAGATCATAAAGGTTCAAATCAGGACTTCCATAATAAGCAAGCTGTTGCATTATCCAATATGCAATTAATTGCAGATGAAATAAAATAATCTTTCCACACAATAGCTTTTATTCTTACTTGGATGCTGTACACGTGACATGCTGCTATCATGTACTTAACGCAGACACGCTGTCTATAAAAGGAAGAAATGACTAAGAAAATGCTCTGCACTTCTTACCTAATTTGAACACGCAGCTTCTTTCATTGCCCTGAGTCAAAGTCAAGGCCATACACAACTGGCCATTGATCTGCAGAAGCCCCCAGTTTGGATGTGGAATAAAGGTAACTGCACGCAGTCTTGGAAAAATTGAAATTCTGTGCTCAGACACTTACAGGCAGAGACTGGAGGGAGATTGGGCAAGGTTAAGGTCTTGTGCTCCTCATCTGGGCAACCTTATGGAGATTTCCACTGCATGTCCTGCCAGGCTACTACTTTAGGACAAAATGATGCTTCAGCTATGCCTGGTCCATCCTTTTGGTCTATGCTGTGTTTTATAGACCCAACAGGGCTGAATTTATCAGTTGGTGGGTACTACCGTAAGGTTTTGTCTCTGATGGCACTAAAGATAGGTAGCTTAGAGCATCTTCAAAGTTTAATGAACTCCAAGTGCCCTTGGTCCAGTCCCAGCTACCACATCTCTGTTTTGATGGCGTAAATAATCTACCACCTTCTCTACCTGAACAGGTCAGAATGTATTTTACTTCCACAATACCCATATATTTCCCATGCTATGTTATATGGAGGGTAGAAGTGTAAGTATTGAAGAAGCTGCTGGTGAGCAAGGGGAAGAGGCAATGCGAAGATACAGACCCGCATGAATTCCACACTGTTGTCCAAGGGAGTTTCCCGGCGAAAAAGCAGCAGAAAGTTCTCATCATCCGGCAAGATCATATTTGCAAGCTGGGGAAAAAAACCCAAACCACAAAAACCACACATAAACCAAACCCCAAACAGACCCAACCCATGAAAGTAAAAAAAAAATATTAAAATAAATAAAAGGAAAAAAATTGGGTGGCAGCTGACCCAGTATGGGAAATATAAGCTGGGCATGTTGTTGCCTTAGAAATAAAATCCAGACCAAAAGACCTGGTTAATGTAGTACTCCATGACTCACCTCCTCCTCACCCACACCTTCCCTTCCATATCTCCCAAGTCTGCTATAGGCCTTAATCATAGAATGGTTTATTTAGGAAGGGACCTTTGAAGTTCATCTAGTCCAACACCCCTGCAATGAGCAGGGACATGTTTAACTAGATTGGGTTGCTCAAAGCCCCATCCAGACTCAACTGGAATGCATTTACCACATCTCCGGGTAACCTGTTCCAGCATTTCACCACCCTTATTGGAAAAAAATGTCTTCCTTATATCTAGTTTGAACCTACCCTCTTTGGTTTAAAAGCATTACTCTTATGGCTACAGGCCCTACTAAAAAGTCTGTCCTAAGTCTATCCTTCTATAAAAGAAATCCTGGGCTGGGGTTGGGGCGAGATACCTCTTGGATTTGCAGGCGTCCATCTGTGGTGACGTGGTAGGCAGACATGAACTGCTCCTTCATCCTCTGAACTTTTTCTTCTGTGATGGTGTTCTGCCATGGGGAAAAAAGCATGCGCATGAAAATTGCTGAGGGCACTAGGAGAGTCTCCTGGAGGAAATCTTGCCTCATTCACAGATAACCACCAGGATCACTGCATCCTTACAGTTGAGGGTAATATATCTAAAAGCCCACAAATACCCCCATGGATGAGGTTTTTTTGAAATAAATCCTATTCACAGCTTTGTAGCAGCTAAGCTTTCAGTTGGACAGCCAGTATTAGGAGACCCCAAAAGATTCCAGTGACAACTGCTTTTTTAGTCAGCTGTTCACACTATATCACTGGGGTTTGGTTTTGCTTGAACGTGTGTCACAGTGGTTTCCACGCTGCTCATTTTCAACTTGTGCTTTTGTATCTTTATCCTTGAACTACATCTCTACAGTTCATTATATCACCAGCCTTGAAAGGTGTCAGTGGAGCTAGATTGTTGCTTATTATTACCTGTCAACTGGTTGAAGACCTGGCACCAAGCCCCGTCAGTGTTTCTGGGTTAATAACATGGATTTTCAAGCTGTTTGCAAACCCTTGGCATCTTCTCAACCCCATAATCAATTTATACATAGTAAGGAGTTGTCAGGACTTGTCAGGTTATATATTTTGATAGGCATCACTGTGATAGGTGAAATACAACCCTTAGGTTCATCAGGCATGATTTCTTTTGTTAGCAGTAACCGTTAGGGTATCTGGTCTGACTGGGCTACACAAAGTACGACTGCCCCACCCTGGGGAAAGGCTTTTGGTCAGATGAGCTTTATGGCTGAGTTGGGAAGCTCACTTAGTTAATCTCACCTGAGTAATTAATCAAGTCAAAAATTACCCTCTGCACCCACACTGAACAGGTCCTGGCTCTTCTCCCATTCCAGAGGAGGAGGATAACCCAGACTGGCTTTTGTCACTTTTCTTCCCAATTCCTGAAGAAAGGCCCTTCAAAGGTTTTATCATCTCTGTGTCCAGATGAACTTACCACTAAAGCTGTGTCTTCTAACCCAGTTTCTCATCCTTTCAGCTACTGTTGCAGGCCCATCAATCCTTTTCTTAATACCATGACTCAGGAGTATGAGTGACTTTCTCAGACTTACTCAGTGCATGGGTCAGTGCAGCCTGCCTGGCTGTTCAGAGGCTAAGCAAATAAAACCCCACCTTAGGAAGCAACAAAGCTGCCCCGTCGAGGCAGAGGGAACAGTGGGTGTCCATGCTCTGTGTGGTGCCCTGGATGCATCATGTCCAGGCTTCAGATAATTCACTGCTTTAGGTTCTCCTTCAGGCCATGATTCTGCAAACCACAAACTGGAGCAGCAGTTGTGCTGTTCTGCAGAAAGTTGCACGGGGTAGAAGATCTTTCTGTAAGGTTTGTCACCTCTACGCAGACTAATATGGCCTGGCTGCACATGCAGCCACTGCAGCTCATGTTCTCATACCAGACTGGAAACAGAGCATGCTTCACAACCCAAAACTTCCTTGGCCATACCCACATTTAGTAGCAGCCAGGTGATGATGGCAATTTCCAGCTCTCTCAAGCGGTACTGCTGTAGAGCCTTTGCTCAGCAGCAGCCACAGCCAGTAACACAGATGTAGAGACACATTAGGATGTCACAGATGAGGTAAGCAAAAAGAAAAGGAGATATCTTTGGCTTAGGCTCGTTAAGCTAAGGTCTATCTTTACAACCACTTTGTCACCACCTTTCCCCGTGTGTTTAGATGTGACTGCTATTTCCCCAAACACTTAATTTGCTGCTAATAATAGCATTAAAAAATCTATCTATAGGTGGACGGATAGGCGGATAGTATGAGTGATCATTTATAATTTAATTTACTTTCACCTTACTTCAGAGAGAACTCAGAGCTCATGAGCACTTAACTGCACAAAGTCATTATGGCTTATAGAGAAATTGTTAATAGCACTGTCAGTGCAGAGGATCCTACACTGAAATAACAGGGGAAAGAGTTGATTTGTTTTGATTTATAATAGTCAAAATAACCAAGAGGGAGCTCTGCTTAGAACAAGTGAAACTCTTTCATCTCACCACTGTCTAAAATAATACCAGACTAGGACATGCCAGATGATGAAAAGTTTGGGAATCTTGGAGTGGGAATGGGAGGATAGAGGCACCCACATGCATCTTTGTAGGGCAGGTGGGGTGCATCCCCTGGGGCACATCCTTGGGGTACAATGCCAGTGAATGACAGCTACCAGTTAGGAGATGAAACACCCAGTAATGATCTCACAGATACGTGCCCAGGCAGTCAGTCCCCCTCCTAGGGCCAGCCATTGTCCCTGAGCAGGTCCCAGGGCTGCAGTATACTCCATCACCACACTGGTGACCAGCAAGCCCTGCAGGCTGCCTGGCTGGGCAACCACACTCCTAACCCGGGTGGTGTTCAGTGCTGCTCCCCCCCAGTGCTGCACTGGGGGCACAGCACACCAGGGAACATGCACATACAGTCTTCTCTCCCCTTGGCACTGTAACTTGCCCTCGTGCTATTTAAATTGCCTTCTGACGGCACCTTGATGCTTTCAGACAATTCCCGGGAGTTTGGCAAGCCTATCAGTTGCTGACTTCAATAGGCTTGTGAAGTAGTCTGAAATTATCCTCCTCCACGCCCAGTAGGATAAGTCATTTCTGAAACGATAATCATAGCTGATATTTGAGAAGTGTGCTGTGGAGTGCAAACTAGTCATTTTTTAAAGAAAGCTTATTGCTCAACTTCGTGTCAACCATTAACTACTTCTTTGAGCTTTATGTGACAGGAACATTGTTATCTACACAAAAACATCACTCCCTCCTTTTGTTTTTATTTTTTACTGATTTAAACTATGGGATACATCAAGTAAGTACCCAAAATACTTGCAATATTTGCATAGCTCCAACAGCTTTTAGTCCAAGGGGTTACACTACAGTGAATTTTTCAGATTGGTCAATCTCTCTGTGCCTAAGTGTTCTACTTATGAAACACAACTGGTAATGGAGCTACTAAAACCTAAACTTTACTCCCAAAGAATAAAAGTGATGTAAAAGATACTGCAAAAACTGTCTTTCCCAAGATGCGTGCTCAAGGTAAAATTACTTGTATAGTACAAGTTTTTATACCTAGAATGATAGACCTTGGTTTATGACCATTAGATTGCAAAGGTGACCTTTATGTTTGCCAAAAAAACCCCAACCCCAGAGGATTTAAAAAAATAAAATAAAAATCAAATAAGCCACACCACTTCCAAGCAGAAACCAAGTTTGGGAGACCTGGTTTCCAGGACTGACGTACTCGTGATGCAGATCTGCAGCTTGCTCTGATTGCCTTTCCATTCAAAAACCACTTAAAACATTGGAAAAAACCTGGCGTGTAGTCTGCACAGTTTGTTCCCCTTGTCCAAGCCAGGAGATGAACTGCAGACTCCTGGTGCATGCTGGCTGTGTAATGCGACTGTGGAGGGCTGCAGCCTGCGGTGGGGCAGCCTGGGGACGCTGCAGGGCAGAGTCGGGACAGTGGGGCAGATGTCTGGGGTTGCCAATACTTCCCTGAAGGCTTGGGGAGCGAGTTCAATTTTCTGGCTTGTTTAGATTTTGTTCATCTATGGTCTTGCCTCCAAACCAGGGCAGCAGCATTGCTGCAGCGAGGCAGATACACTGGGAAGCCTGTGAGTGGTTCATCAGGAGCTTCATGTCTAAATAAGAGCATGATCTAGAAACAGAGGGAGAAAAGTATTTGGGGAAAAGTACTGTCTATGCAGTATTCCAGGATTTATGGAGCCAAGGGAGGATTTTACTAACCAAACATGTTGTTCCTGATACTATTTTTACTGGTCCAATGTCCTGGGAGGCCTAGGAAGGTTTCAGGAGGGAGCACCCCAGCTGGGACTCCGAGCTCTGCTCAGAAGAAAGATGGATAGAGGCAAATAGCAAGCAAAGTCAGTCAGCAGGAAAATAAAAGGAGACAATATGGGGACTATTAAATTCTTGTAAAAGCCTTTTAGATATAGCAACCAATTACAGTCATGTAAATATATTGTGCTGGTGTTTTTTTTCAGTAGTATTGGTGGTTTCTACAGACAAGATTCAGATATTTCTAAAAGGGACAAAATAATTATTCACAGGTAAGAAATTACCTGTGAGACAGTTTCTGCAGGCATGGCTTGGGCAGGGGATCCACCAAGCAGCTGGTGGTGTGAGAGGGCATCTCCCAACCAGCACTGGGGCCGGGGCCAAGCTGGGATGCCAGGGCAATGAGAGGCTGCACCGCAGGGTACAGGGACCCCCTCGCTGCCTTGGCAACCCCGTGATGAGGTTTCTGAGGGGAAGCCAAAGGTAAAAGCTTGGCAGCTCACTGGTCAGGAGGCCTGCTATTTAAATCTCCCTTTGGGCTTCTACAAATATTTATTTGCCTCCCAGGTTGGTGCAAGTCCTGTGATAGAGGAAGGAAGATCGGGAGCAGGAGAATAAGAAGGGGAGACCTGCAGTCAGGTGCACGCGCGGAGGGGGATGTACGGCATTTACACGGAAACACGGGTGCTGCACCGAGTCCTGTGGCCACCCTCTTCCCTGGGAAGTTTGCTTTTGATCCTGCCTTTAATTATTAACTCGCTTTTCAACTACAGATTGCAACAAGCAGGAAAGCCTTAAAAGCCACACATGCTTTTGTTTCAAATGCCTCAGGCTCCCGCTCCATTTATTCAAGTGCTATGAATTACAGAGGGAGCGATAAAAAGAAAAATACACCATCTTTCTGCTCAGGAAAGCAACTGTACAAATAGCATGAAACAAATTCATGCCTCTTGCCTCTGTGAGCTGGGATGGGGGAAATGGCTTCACATCAAGTAAACAGCTGTGGCTGCACACAGCTTTTTTCATCAGAGCTAATGCTGTCTTCACTACGTTGCCTGTCTCGAGCAGCAGATCCCTCCCCAGATTCAAATGTTTCTGACTGTTCACCACTTGGGCTAAAATGCTGCACTCTTGTTTGCAGCTAAATAAAATTTCCCTTTTGTGAATGTTTAAATGAATGCTGTCACATCCTTTCTGGCAGCTGTCTGTATGGGGAGGCCTTTCCTGTCACTCCTTGTTTTCCCTGCTGCATGCATGGCCCTGAGTTTCTGGAGGAGAATTTAATCAAGAGGTAGTAGCCCTAATTGACAGAGGAGCACAGTTTCCCCTGAATTGCTGCATACTTAAAGCAGAAAGAGCTATAGGGTTGCTCACATTTAGCATCAGTCAACACTGTAATGAAGAGGATTCCCTGCCACAGCCTGAAAAACATGCCTGAACTAGGACCTGCCTCCAGTTTTGCTCAGGCTTGGGCTGAGGAAGTGTGTGGTTGCTTGGGGAGCAACTGCTTGGCAAGAAAGGGTCCTACAGCAGAAGTAAACTCTTAACAATGTCTTCCTGAGGCTCATTTAAAGGAAAAAAACCCTCCAACTCTCTGATAATTTCCATGAAATAAAATCTTCCTTGGACTATGAAGATGACGGGAGCTAGCCTGGAATGGAGAGATGCTTTAACCCTTTTTCAGATTGCTTTGTATAAGTTGTAAAGCTTCATTTTCCCTGGTCCCTCACAGGTTGGATGTGTATGGTTTCCAAGACCTGCTGCATGTTCTCACTGTCTAGTCAAGTAAGAAATCCTTGACCATGAGCAGACGACCATGTCATTTTTGCTCTCATAAAAGCACAGAGTTTCAAATATTGCTGTGGCTTTGTTAATATATTTCTCAGGGTTGAATGAGTAAATTTCTTACTATGGATGCTCTTCCATAGAATTTTGCAGAGAAAAGCTTCTATGCTTCAAGTTGCCATACCAAATGAATTTTCTGCTTTCTCCTTTCCACGTTCAGTCTTCTTTTTCCCTTTTGTGAAAACCCTTTAGAAATATTTAGCATCACAAAGGTAATCTGTTTTTTAATGCTGTTTGTAATAATGGAGAGGACATGCTCGCATCTTTTTTATAAATCTCCACATCATTTAATTTCTTTGTCATGGCTGGTTATGACTCTTTGGAAACCTGGCTGTAATCTATCTTCTTTGTTAACTCATTCCTTTTATATCATCACACTTTTTGCCTCATGCTGTCTAATTAGATTTTTGCTCCTTAAGGGATCCATGTGCTTGGCAGCAGCTTGCCTTGATGAAAACACAACTATAAGTCATTTGTTTTGGGGGCTAAAAAGCATGGAGCACTGTGGAGCCTTTCCTACTTGATGAAAGAGGATGCCTCATTTAGTTCCTGCTGATTGAGCCAGTCTTGTCATAAATTGAATTTTTTTTCCTTCTTGACATGATTTTTGGAAGCAAGCCACTATATTGATAAGGGTATAAAAAGCAAGAAGAAACTAAATGTAAGTGACTATTATAGCCTGTTTCTTGAAAAAAAAAACCATGAGGCTTATCTGAAAATGCTGGCTTGAGCACATGTTTCTCCTAACAACATTGCAGCCAAATTTGATAGGAGCGTAAAGGGTCCCAGAGATATCAAGTTCCTACAAGATCTATGAAAATAAATGATGTCTGCCAAGAAGGCTAGTTGGAAAACAAACTCAACAACTATTACCATGCCAAAAGCCACACACTACAGGCAGGAGGCCAGCAAAGACCAGATGAGATATCAGTAACGCACACTGTAACTTTAGAAGAAGAGGAACCTCTTTTTGGCCAAACATTTCTTTAAATTCTGTGGCATTAAAAAAAATGAAGCACGTGAATGATTTAGTTTCATCCACGCAGTTGTACGTTGGGTTGCCTGCATTAGTGTGGGATTTCACCCTGCAGCTCCTGGGCCTCTTTCTCGCTCGGGCCCGTCTTGCTTACTTAACTGCAGTGCTATCACTTGAGAATTTGGCTCTGTATTTTGGTTAGGATTTACTGTAACCCGGCATGCTACAATAGATGAGTGCTTAGCCTGTCATCCTGTGTTGTGTTTTGGTTCTTTTTTAGCTCTCATCAGCATATATGTGGGAAATGCTTTTTCACATGGAAGACACCAGCATCCAACAAAGCCTATTACAGCCTTCGCTGTGCCATCGCGGTTTTGTGGTTAGGCTTGGACAGGTTCTTTGTTCTGCCCTTTCCGCTCGGCTGAAAGTTTTTGCCTTTGGGCAATGAAAACACATCATGTCTGCATTTTCCCATCGACATCAACATGGTTGCATTTAGAAATACTTCTGGGCACTTGCCTTGCCCTGCCTTCATATGCAGGAACTGGAATAGGAACTGGTCAGGGTAATCAGGACTGACAAAACCACAACTAAAGAAATAACTGTATTTGTCAATAACCAGAATCCTAGAATGGTTTGGGTTGGAAGGGACTTTAAAGATCACCTAGTTCCAGCCCTCCTGACATGAACAGGGACACCATAATTTAGAGCAGGTTGCTCAAAGACCTATCCAACCTGGCCTTGAACATTTGCAGGGAGGGAGCATCCACAGCTTCTCTGGACAACCTGTTCCAGTACCTCACCATCCTCATTGTAAAGAATTTATCCCTTATATCTAAATAATCAGGATTGACTCAGGATTTAGATTTCTGAATTAGTCTCAAGGATGATGCAAAATGAATGCTTTTTGCTAAGGGTCTTCTTGCTGTTGACCTGATGGTCAACAAAGACCTGGTCTGTGATCCTGGGTCTCTTGGGGTGGTAAAACATAGGGGAAGTCTGCTTTGGATAGCTTTGAGGCTGGATGATATTTTGGATGATATTTTTCAAACTTTGTTTGAATGGCTATATGCTACCTTCCTGACCACACTAAATCAAACACATAGTTTAGATGGACAGTACATCAAGGTAAGGCACAAGGTAAGGACAAAGTAAGGTGCAAGGTAAGGACAATGTGCAAGAGTAGCTGGAGGCTGCTCACATTCTTTGGAAATAAAAAGCAAAGACAAATCCTTTATGGCTCTTCAGGGTGAGGTCCTGAAGATTAATGTCAGTACTTTCCAGTCATAACTATCCATGTGGTTTAAGGGCAGGGGGATTATAGCAAGGCTAATACTTGTCTTGCCTGATAAAATTTACACTTCAAAAATTTTTACATATGGTCTCTTACACACTTAGAGTGAGATGAGGGCAATGAAATTTTATCTGAAAGTCTGTCTAATTTAGTATAATTTAAGCAAAGTGAAATACCTTTGTGTGAAAGCCCCAGAAGCATAATGGCAATGTTCTGTTCCCTCTGTATCTGCCCAGACATTGTCAGTTTTATGGAAACTTCTAGTATTCCAAACCAAAATGTATAGCCATTCATCTATAAAAGTCTTTTTGTCTAATTATTATGAGAATATAGATAGAGCTTCATTAAAACTATAGCCAAGAGCAAGCAAGGAAGATCCTAAAGGAAAGTTGTACAGCAATGTAAGAAAGGCAGGGGCTTTAGATCCTGTTCCAATAAAATTGCTTCTTCGGTGCTGAAAGAGACTGTCCTTTTCACGAAGTTTTCAACTCAATATAAAAACTGTTAGAAAATGCATTTAGAGGTGCCCATAATGTAGAAGAAAGTGGTTTATGAGCGAGCAGAAGAGAGCACAGGCATGTTGCAGATGGTTGGAAGCTGGAGGCTCAAATGGTTAGAAAGAAGCCATAGGAGTAATAATGGTAGCAGATGGATAATGCCAGCAGTTTACAAATCTATGCTGGTGTGTGGCTGAATTATCCTTGATAATGTCTCATGTTCTTCAAACAAACCAAACCAAACCACAAAAGCCCCTTCAGCTGATGGAAATTTTATATAAATTTTAGTGTCATAAACCACTGAGGTCTTATGGTTGTGTAACACACACCTAAAAATCAAAGACATTTTCTTAGAAACAGAACAAAACAGTATAAGAGAGAGGTGAGAGAAGAGAAGAAAGATGAGAAGAAAAGAGACGAGAAGAGAAAGAAGAGAAAGAAGAGGAGAGGAGAGGAGAGGAGAGGAGATAAAGAAGGAGTAGAGAACTATTTCAGTTGGAAAGGACTTACAATGATCATCTAGTCCAACTGCCTGACCACTTCAGGACTGACCAAAAGTTAAAGCGTGTTATTAAGGGCACTATCCAAATGCCCATTGCTGGAGGAGGAGAAAAAAGAAAGGAGCATCTGTGATTTGGATTGATTTATTGTAGGTCTACCTTTGTGGCACAGTTTTCCCTTCCCCCCGCCCCCAAAATTCTTGATGGTTCAATGAAAGATGATGATTTATACTCCCTTGCTGGATGGTATTTCATGTTTTCTTCCTCAGAGCCATCAAGAAAGAGCTGTGCCTCACAGCTTTCCAATGGGCTCCCTTTTGCATTGTTTTCCCAGCTGCTCCCATCCGCTGGCATTTAGTGTCAGCTGGGGATGCTGCAGAGTAGCTGGGAGGAAAAACAGAGATGAAGGACTACAGTGGTCATTAAGAAAAATAACAGCTTAGAGAGCGCAGGCTGAAATAATATAATTATGAAGCCGTTCGCTATTCAGGCAGAGACAACTTCCAGTGCTGATAACATTGTTTATCAGTTGTATAGCACTTCAGACACAGTCACTAATTAATCCTTGTGACACATGTTAAAGTTATGCCAGTGTATTACTGTCTCCCCCTTCTACTGTGCAAGGAAAGAGAGACATTAAGAACCCAAAGAAGTAAAGGTCAAAACGAGCACTAAAGCAGAGAGATGCTCAGTCCCAACTCACTGCTGTACCACTAAGGACACTTTCTTTCTGCAAGATGGTGAAAACCGGTGCAAAGGAAATCCTTTACCCCTCCCACTATAACCACAAGCCTATACAACACAAATCATGTGAAAAAGAGAAAAATGGTAGTGTTGTTATGCAAACTAATGGTACAAAGGTAGTAGAGACATTTGCTTAATCCAGCACTACAAGCGATGCCCATACCCAGGAGAGCCTGGCAGGGGACTGCTTTCAGCCTCCCACGGCAAAGCTCTCCTTGGGTTTCTGCCACCAAGGCAGACTACTCTGCCTGCTGCCCGCTGGATGGGAGACCATTTCATCCCTACCCAACCGTGAGGGACCCCATGAGGGACCAAAACCAGACTGCTGGCAAAGGGGAACAAGGCAACACATCATCTTATCAATCAGGGTAATACTACTTGAGCAGAAATACTGACAAAAATAAGCAAGAAAAAAAAAAAAAAAAAAGGTGGGGGTGGGGGGCGGAGATAAACCCAAACCACTTGTGAGTTTGCTTGAGAACCCTGGCAGTGAGCACTATCCTCCAGAATTACCTTATTTCTTCTAGGAGAGGGAGTTGGTTCTTTCTTCATCCAATTTGTGTTAAGTTTTTCTGTTAATGGCTAGGTGAGGGTGCTGGTTTAAGGTACAACACCCTCATTTTGCATGTTCTCTGTGCTGATGCCTATCACGGTCTAGCAGAGTTCACACTGGTATCAGCAAAACCACAAAGACTGCTGTAACACACCAGGACTGCAAGCCAGCTCGTGTGATGCTGCTTCCAAAACCTCACTCAAGGGATGTGCAAGGACTGCTATGGGCTAGAGTGGGGCTGGAAGTTTCCTCTTGACCTTTCATCAGTAGAAAGCTGATGAAGGTCCCCAGCTAGAGGTCCCCAGCATGAGGTCCCCAGCTAGACCTCAGTTTTATCACCAGCTACGGTTCACTCTAGAGAGTCCCCCTTGGAGGTCCCTTGCTTCAGTGATCTGTTGCAGGATTGAGCTCTGTGGCTTCATTTTAAGCCTCTCCTTCAACATCTCACATTTGCTGTCACTGGGTTCATTGGAGTGTTCTTTGCACTGGTGTTGCAGTACCCCAAAACTAGCAGCTGCCAATTTCATTTGTTGTTCCTGAGTAAATGATCATGAGCTTTTCAATTTCTCTTAAAATCAGTTTTTCTGTGTCTCTAACAATTCATAACACTTTTATTTATAATTTATACACAATTTATAACACTTATTGTTGAATCTTTTTTTATTTGCTTTAAAGCCTTTTTATATGCCTATATGTTCAGCTAACCACCATGCTCTGGAGAGACATTTCTGCAGAAGCTGCCAATATTTCAATACTAATTTACTTGCAAATCCAATACAAACATGCTTGAAAAATTCTTCACAGCTACTATTTTTTTATTTGCTGTAGCCCCAAAGATTCAAGAATCCTAACTGGCTTGTAAGTATAATTCTGATTTTACACTTGATACTCATGAATTTATGCCTTTCACCACCTACCTGTTCCCTTTTTGTTAATTACTTTTTGCTCAAAGGCATTGTTTCATCTCTGGATTTTGGCAGACCCTCTCCTTCCATTTGGACTGTTACTCCTTTTCTCTTCCTAGCTGGGCACACACTGAGTAGCAAAAATATTAAGTCCATCATCAGAATATATTCTTTACGTACTTGTGAGCAGCTGACTTGAGTGGCAGGATTTCCCCACTGATGGCAACAGTCAAAAGCAACATATCACCTGGAACTAAGGAAACCAGCCCCTGCAAATTGTTGTGCAACTTCTGTTGGAACAGAGATGCAGAGTGAGAGAAACGCTGCCAAAAACAGGAAAGGAAACCAGGGGAGAAACCCAGAAACCCTTGAGAGATGGGTGTTGACCTTACGAGCAACAGAATTAAGTGCTGTTTGGCTTCTAGCCATTGTGGGCAATACAGACATATGTCTTCTTCCTAAGCACCGTTTAAAATGAATGGCAGCGTATTTGTTAAAAATTGATCTTGTAGTCACTTGAATAAACCATTACTGTTGTCCTCACCCTGCCAGACTGTGTCCTGGCGCTTTTTCATTTGTTTTTATTCAAAGGCAGTAAATGACTTTTTCTCCACACTTCCAACCATCCCCTTCAGCTGGTACCAACTTCAGCCTCACCTTGACAGCAGCTGTTGGACTGAAAACAACTGATCAAACTTCTCAGGTGATTGCACTTGTTGTCATACCTACTTAAATGCCACCTTGTTGCCAAGAGAAAAGCTTTTTCCCTCAGAGATTGCCGAGGAAGCTTGCAACCAGAGAACAACGAATCCAGATCATCTCTCAGCGTAACGACCTTTTGCTTGGACTTGATGCACAACTAAAGCAGTGGTACTTACCTCTGGTTCCAGTTTTTCCAGAAGATGATGAAAAAAATTGTCAAGTTCTTTCCCTTCTATATAACCATTGTCTGAAAGAAAAAAAAAAAGTTAAATATATTAATAGTCAGGTGGCACTTCCCGAGCCCTGGGAGCCGTGCCAGGGGCTGCATGCAGGGAGCCCAAGGCTGCGTGGCAGGGGTCTCATCTGGGGACTTGGAGAGGTTCCTATTCCATTGGATCGGTTCACGCCTGTTCAGGTCCCGAGCACAGCGCTGTGCCCTGAGGAGTCTGCCTTACAGAAAGCTCTCCGGGGAAAAACAAGTTACAAACTGGGACCGCAAGAAGGAACAGCAGAAGGACCGAGGTGATGAAAGGGCAAAAACTTTGGAGGGAAAAAGGGGATTTTCAGACCTGATATTAGGGCACAAAGAGGAGGAGAAGGGGGGGGCTCTGAAACACGTGTGGAACACCATGGCAGTGAAGCTTGGTCACAGCAGCGGGCACCGACTCACACCGGCACCCATCCGCACGCACAACAGCCCCGGCACCCCACACTGCGCCCACCTGCCTGTGCATCCGGACGGGTGCCCACCCGGACGGGCGCCCTCCCGACGGCACCCGCCCACACGGCACCCGCCCACACGGCACCCACCCGCGCGGGGCGCCCTCTGAGCTGCACCCACCCAGACGGGCACCCCACCCGCCCCGCGGGGGGCCCCTCGCGCGCGTCCATCCTCTCCCGTCCCCCCCCCCCGCCGGCCCCCACTTGCCGTCGGCGTCGAACCTCCGCCACGCTCCGAGGAAGGCGGCGGCGTCGAGGGGCCCCGCGGCGCCGCTCTCCATGGTGCTGCCAGCGGCGCCCGCCCCGCGCAGCCCCCCGCGCAGGCTCTGCCCGCGGCCCGCCGGCGGCTCGGGCTTTGAGGGCGGCGGCCCCGCCCCGGGGCGGCCCCGCGGGGGGCGCGGAGAGGGGGGCAGTGCCCCCTGAGCGTGAGGCGCGGCCCCGCCGGCCCCGACCCGAGTAACCCGCGCTGCCTGCCGCAGCTCCCCGGCTGCCCGCAGCAGGGGCCGTGTCCACACCGGGGTGTGCCTGGGCACGGGTCTGGGCGGGACTGTCCTCAGCCTTCGCGGTACCAACACAGGCTGGGGGATGAAGGGGCTGAGAGCAGCCCCGCAGAGGACTTTGGGGTGCTGGGGGATGAAGGGGCTGAGAGAAGTTCCACAAAGGACTTTGGGGTGCTGGGGGATGAAGGGGCTGAGAGCAGCCCCGCAGAGGACTTTGGGGTGCTGGGGGATGAAAAGCTGGATGTGACCCAGCGATGTGCACTCACAGCATCCAAGGAAGCGTGGCCAGCAAGGCGAGGGAGGGGATTCTGCCCCTCTGCTCTGCTCTGGTGGGACCCCACCTGGAGCACTGTGTCCAGCTCCGGAGTCCTCAGCACAGGAAGATATGGACCTGTTGGAATGAGTCCAGAGAGTCACAAAAATTATCAGCCAGCTAGAGTCTCTCTCCTACGAAGAAAAGCTGAGAGAGTTGGGGTTCCTCAGCCTGGAAAAGAGAAGACTCTGGGGAGAACTTATTGCAGCCTTTCCCCACTTAAAGGGAATCTTTAAGAAAGATGGGGGCAGTCTTTTAGCAGGGCCTGTTGCAACAGGACAAGGGGGAAGGGTTTTAAACTAAAAGAGGGGAGTTTAGACTGGATGCAAGGAAGACATTTTTTACAGTGAGGGTGGTGAAAGACTGGCACAGGTTGCCCAGAGAGGTGGTAGGCACTTCACCCCCGGAGCCATTTAAGGTCAGGTTGGATTAGGCTTTGAGCAACCTGCTCTCGTTGCAGATGTCCCTGCTCACTGCAGGGGGGTCGGACTAGATGACCCTTAAATGTCCCTTCCAACCCAAAGTGCTCTATGATTCTGCGACCCTGCAGCTGCTGCTTCGAAAGAGCCCTTTACCCCTTGCAGACAACCTTTACAGTTCCAGCACTCCCCAAATGAAGACAAAAGTGCTTGAGGGAAGCATAAGCCCTCAGACAAGTGGTGTTGAGGGGAGGAAAAAAAAAGTTTGCTAGAACTTCTAACCCTCCTCCTCAGTTAATGAAAATGAAGCAGCAGTGGGCAAGCACCTCTTCTCTTCTCATCCCTCCCAACCGTCAGGAGGGTTTCCCTCACAGGAATGAAAAGTGACAGAATAAAGACAGATGGAAATCCACACCCTCTTCCTCCTGTAATACTAAGCCAAAGAAGAAAGCTTGGGGTTAGAAGTCTCAGTGCCTTTAGAGAAAAGCTGACTTCTATACTCAGGATGGTCCTGCTTGGGACTATGTATAACTTGAATGTCACCTGTATTTTCATCTGCAGTGATTTCATGGACCTAAGACTGGGCTCTGTCTTTGCGTGTGCTCCCAGAATCATTTCTAGTAACTTCATTATCTCCTTTTAGCTTCCTTACCGGTGTTTTTTTTCCAGGTTGTTTCTGATACAGAGTATGCATTTAGATTTTATGCAAGCACTGGTTGCTTTAGAAAGGCTCTCAGAAGCACAGCAGAAAAGGCTTTAAAAAAGTATTTAGTGTTTGCCCTGAGCAGGCTCCTATTTGATCTGAAAAAAAAAAACCCCAGTGCTGAAGAACTAGGAGTTGTGTTTTACCCAGGAAACATCAGGTCTGCATATTGTATTCTTCCGGAGAAGTCACAACAGCCATGTCCAACTTTTCCAGTGTGCAAAGGAAAAGGAGACGCCATGGAGCTGATGCCTTTAAGCAGCAGCATGTGAGAGGCTCCCTGGGGTACAGGGGATCCCTGGTCAGCAGCCCGGGGTCACCTTCAGACTCCAGAAAAACTAGCGTCAAGATGATAACACAATGGCAAGGCTGAAAGCAACCCCTGGGTCCCATGAGCGTGCTCAATGTAATGACACACAGGGGAGTCTAAATTTTAGGGCACACCTTGGCAAGTCCCTTGCTGCCATGATCAGTTGCTTCATAGGCCTCACTGCCAAAGGCATTTCTGGCTCTGGGGTGATGTCTCCCTCATAGAACCCTTCCTGCAGCCCCTTCTCCCTAGAGCTTCCACCATGTGTCCCTGGCAGTGGTAGCCCCCTGGGAGCTGCCTAAGCTTCTGAATGGGATGAGGTCACCTGGCACTGCTCCATGGCACAATTGGGGCATGAAGGACAGTTTTTGGCCCCATAGATGTTCCCAGCACCCAGGGCCCGTCTGCTCAGACAGGGAGAATCCTGATACAGGTTTTTAGCAAAGAGCTGCCCACCAGTTCCTAGCAAGGTTTGTAACCTGGTTTTGGAAAGCATCACCATGGCTGATACCAACAAGGGCCCTTGGTAGTATGATCACGGTAACTAGTTTATTCCTAAAAATACTCGTAACAAAACTAACTTAAGAGGAAATACAAGCCCTGCTTTGAAACCCCTGGAAGGGGAAGCACCCTGACATTCAACAGGACCAGAGACAGTGAGGTTTTATGGGGACTGATGCAAAACTCAGGCCAGTGAGAAGAGCTGCTCACAGCTGGTTCTCCCCTGTGTCCTCACAGGAGGATGAGCAGGCAAGAAGCATCATCTTATTTAAACTGCCACTACTTATTCAGCACCTCACAGAACCTCAGTGAAATCAGGTCCAGGTTGGAGATAAAATGGACCTTAAAGCTTAATGAGCTCACACAAAACCTCATCATTACCTGTGCATGAGTGTGTGGGTGATACATGTCCCATGTATACATGATGCTGTTAAATACATACATACATGATGCTGTTAAAGCATCACACTGAAGACAGTTGCTGTGTGTGCAGCTCACGTACCAAACCCAGCCACCACTCTGCCTTGGCTTACTTCCTTAAAGGAATAAATAAGAATTAAAAGTAGGTATTTTTTAAAAAAAGTAGGGAATGCTTTTGATTAAGCTCTGGCTTTGTGTTGTGCAGTAAGGCTTGAGGTAGAAGATCACAAATCCATGTTCTGAAAAGCTGAAAGAGGAAAAAAAAAAAAGCAGCAATTGAATTATTTTGCTTCAGAGCATTCGATTTTTAAAGATACGTGTTCTGAAAACCACACCACTGCCCCATTAGTTTTTTCTTAGCTTCAGAAATGGCTTTAATGTAATAACGCTTCATGGGATGATTTTTTCCACTAGGGCTTTGTGATGGCAGATCATTAGTTCAGATGTTTCTTTTATTTGTTTATTTTCAGACTGTGGCAATTGAACATCAAAGAATAAAAAACTTCCCCCCCTTTTTTTTTTCAATGTGAATCTAGGTGTGTAAAATAGGTTTGAAAAAGCATAAAAATAGCTATTTTTCTAGAAAAACTCATTTTCTCTGTAATCTGCAAAGCTCCTGAAAAATGCAACCAAAAATTTGGGACATAGATTCACTAGGAAGCAGAAATGAACAACTTTTTCTGGGTGATTGTTACCTCCTTTCAGCTCAGGTGGTCTCATGTTGGTGGGTACCAGCCCTCACCCTCCCACTCCAACCCAGCTTCTGCGTCTTCCCAAGGTTCCCCACAGGTGCTTCTCTTCCACAGCACCCCTCACCCTTCCCTGCCTTCAGCAGTCCCACACAGATATTCTCATCTGCAAAGAGAAGGAAACAACGCCAGATGCACCCGGACTTTGGTGGCATTTGGCCTTTAAATAAATGTGCCTTAGGAGGTGCCGTGGTGCTGGAAGCATTTGCACAGCAATTCCATGGCCCCGCTGCGGGTCGGGGAGCCCTCCAACTGGGGGACACCAGCAGCACTGTATTATTTACCTGATGCTGATAATGAATTTTAAAAAGGCAATTTTTCCAAAGTCAAGAGCAAAGTGAGGAGCATGTGGCCAACCCCCAGGCTGAGCTAGCTTTGTAGGAAGGCTTAATCAGGCAACTATAAATAGGAAAACATGCATAAAAGTGCAGATTGCTGGTTTGGAAACAGAAAAAAGGGGCCCCTGACAAATGCTCCATTCTTTGGGCCAGACTTGAAGTATTCATATCACACATTTGGGGTTCCATGATGAGAATAGGGAACTGAAAAAAGTCAGTACTGGATTTGTGGCATGACTTTGTCTCTCACCTTTTCAGAAGACGGTTCCAGTAGGTGCAGACATGGATTTATAAAGGGAAATAATCTCCCTCATCAAAAGGCTCCAGCTACCCTCGGCTTTGCACTGGTGAGAGACACCAAGGAAGCCACCACTGGCATCCATCAGTGTTTTTCTCTTGCACTGAGTGTGTGTTTTGCAGGTAGATTGGGTCCTGCACTGGTCTTGTGGAAGGGCCAAGCCTGGATCCTTGGTGCAACTCATTTTCCCCAGCACCCGATTCACATCAGCGTGGTGGGAGGTGAGAATGCCAGATGAGCTGCTGTGCACAGCTGGGGCTGCGGAGGGTGGGGACAACGTGCTGCTGCCCAGCAAGGGGTCTGTGAGCATCCCAGCAAAGGAACATGCTGGAGAAGCAGATGAAAGACAAACTGAAAGGGAAACAAAGTGGAAATAACAGAGTCAGTGAATCCCCTACTATTTGCCTGGAAATCAAGTCACAGATAATGCTGTCTGCTGCAGAAAAGAAATAGACCCTTCTTCTTGCCAACCCCACCCTCAGATGGGTACAAGCTGCTTATTAGTGGCAGACCCCAACCCCCACCTTCCAATGCAGATGCCCTTCTCCCTCTTTCCTGCTCCTTCCCTCCCTCTGGCCCGCAAATCCCACATCCCTGTGCCAGGCTGGGTGCTGGCTGCATCCTTTCTGGCTCAGCTGGTGCAGGGTTTAAGGTCTGGGGAATGCATAGAGGTGCACAGACAGTTCAGATTCTGGTACCAATGGATGTGATGTGACTTAAGGACAATCATCCTACAGATGTTCCCATCCACAGATTCCCACCAAGGCCAGATACTTCCAGCCCTCCTCATGCAGCTTCCCAAACTGAGAGGCATCAGTCTGCTGTCCTCTTCTTCATTTTGGACCAGCAATAGAGATCCTTTAACTGTTACATGGGAGCAGCCAACCACTTCCCATTGGGATGCTGCTGGAAAGGAGGGGTCAGGACTCAGGCCACCAGGTGGGATCTAAGAAGAGACTTCCCAAAGGAAAAGCTGACATTTCCCCCAGCCGCTTGCTGGTACCCAGCCCGGGGCTGCAGTCTCAGTTACAGTTAATGACTTTCATTATTTCAGTCTTCTGCCAGAATTACTGTTGTCTGAGTAAAGTGGGAAGCTGTACAGACTCCACAGGGCTCTCCTTTACCCACCTCTCAGTCTTACCCACCTAAGCAAACAGGATGGGAAAGAGGCTCCCCTGGAGCGATGATGAGCAGAGATTGCAGAGTTAACTTTACTCCTCCATTTAGTGAAACCAAATTGGATTTGACAAGCTAGCATCCCCTCTTCTGCCTTCTCTGGCCGATACCAATCTAATTAAAATGATGTTCTCCCATGCAGGTTTTCTTCTCTGCAATTCAACTTACTCAAAAGGCATAAAAAACCAAACTCCGAAGGGTTGGGGCTGGGGTCAGCAGGCAGAGCTCCCCGCAAACTGCCAAAGCAGCACCAGCAGAGCGGCTTCGGAGCGAGGGCCCTGCCATGGGGCTGGGAGGGACTGTGGCAGCATCTCTGCTTTCCCACCCAGGCTTCTCAAATATGGGCACTTGAAACCTGCATCTAATAAAGCCCCAGGACAGCTGATGTAAGGGGTCAAAGGCAGAGTGGCTTTCATGTCAGAAAGGGACTCATATCGACAGGAACCGGCTCTGCAGTTTGCTATGGGATACAGTGTAAGAAATTTCAGTTTTGCGATAGCACAGACTGTGCAAAAACACATCTAAAAATGCATTTTCATCACTGTGCAGACACTTGCACTTTGTTTTCTCTTTTTGAAAATACATCTGTTCAGCTTCTCAGTACTGACGAGAATTGTCGGTCTTACCTCAATTTTGCTGCAGTACTTGGAACCTGGGGAATTTGCACCCCAGGGCAGTGGCAGCCCCTGCTCCTGCAGGGTCTCTCCGATGCAGCAGGAGAAACCATGGGTGGGATATCCAGGGAGGGGGAAAGATTGCCCAAGGCAGGGCAAGGATGGTGATCCTGGTTCCTGCTCATGGAAGCACCTCATCCCAAGGACGAATTGTCCTTGAATGTGTGCTGATGTCCTGAAACACAGAGCAAAACAAGAGTCACTTGTTTTTAAGATATTTCATTTCAGCTGGCCGAGACAGAGAAGCTGACCCCTCTTTTCTCTTCCTCCAAGTCTCACACAAGAGGCAGAAGCCCTATCCTTGCTCTGCACTGGTGTCTTTCCCCCACCTGGGATTTCCTCTCCCCTCACTATCTGGGACCCTGGAGACTCCAGGATGTCTCATATCCCCAAGGAGCACTTGGATACAGCTCTTGCAGATTGATTTCTATGGACTTGCCATCAGCTTTTACACTGCTTGGCTTGTTTTGCTGCCCCGCAGCTCACCGTGACTTCACTTTTGTGTTTCTTCAACCCGTTCAGATGCCCATTCCCAGGTGCCTGAACATACAAACCCTGCCCGCGAGCTTCCAACGGTACATCACACATGACTTCATGTCCTTTGCCAGGTACCACTGGGTTTCAGTGCTGGAGTCCCTGCTGAAGCTGGCACTGCTTATTTCCCCCTCTCAGAGCCTCGGGAGGACAACCCAGGAGCTTTTAGTCTTTCAGCAATTCTCACCATAACCCCAAATAAACAAACAGTCAAAGCAAACGATCGAAACTAACCACTACCTCCAAGGTGAATTATTGCCTTTGACACCCCATGGCCCTTCCGTCCCTGTTACAGCCTGGCCATGTGCCAGGATGAGGAGCAACCCCATGAGATGAGCCTTTGGTTGAGGTTCTCCAAAGTTTTCCAACCATTTCTTTGTCTCAGGGGATCAGGATGGGGCACGTGAGGGGAGCACAAGACAGCGGGAGTCCCACAGCCAAATCCACTGAAGCTTCAATGCTGCCAGCAAATCCTCAACACTGGAAAAGTGCCCTTCAGAGCTGGGGAAATCTCTCCTTCATGAAAGGAAAAGAAGATTTCCACTTGCAATGATCAGAGCAGCATTTTAAGCTGCCAGCTGTCAGCAGTGACTGCTGAAGTGAGACACAGCTGTGGCCTCAGGGCCAGGGAGCTCTGGCTGTTTGGTGAGGCTGATTGCTCCTGATCAAAAATGAACCTACCTCCCTCTGACCCTGGGGAAGTCACCTCAGCTGCTGGAGGGTCCGTCCTGCTGTGGTCGTGATGGTGTTGGAAATGTTGGACCCTGGTGGAGCCCCAGGTGGAGAGTCACTGGCTGTGGTGCTGGCAAGACGCTCAAGTTGGGAAGAGGCATGAGGGACTGCAGGAGGATGGGCACAGGGATGAGGAGGATAACTGGGAAGGTGCCTGGCAGATCTTCCTATGATGTCTTAAATGTAGCATGGGCAGCTGGAGGCCAAACCAAGGCAGCACTTTCCTCTGTTTAGCAGGACACAAGTTAATGTTTACATGACAGACTGAAGGCATTTTAATTATCCGGTGAGCACTCTGTAACCTTTGAGAGACTGGGTGGCAATGCCACTGGGGTGTGTGGAGGAGTTAGGAAGGAGTTTTGCCCTGGGCACAGCAGTGCTGACTGCTGCCTGCCCCCAGCTACGGGGAGGGCTCAGGGAGGGGTGAGGGCTAGTGCTGCTGAGAGGGAATGATTCCAACAACTGGGTTTTGTCTTCTCCTACATTTGAAGGAATGAGAAGACCATCACCCTGTGTTTATGTAGCAGTTTTCATCCTCCCCATTTACAAACTCTTTCTTAGGATGGGGACTGTTCTGCTTTCCAGGCCTGATTAGCAAGAGTTTGTGATTCAGTGATAATCCCTGGTACTCACCTGTGTTGTATTTGTCAGATCCTCCAGGCTATAGATCCAGAAGCAAAAGACAGTGGTCCTACCTGAAGCCCCCCTCCCTCTCCCAATCCCCCCCCCAAGCTTCAGCACTAGCAAAGCATGAACTGCAGAGGTGCAATTTGGGCACAATCCACCCAGCAGTAGCATCCCTGAGTGTGGGGAAAGCAGCACAGCTCTCTCATGACCACAGGAAAGCAGTATTTCAAACAGGAGCAGAGCTTTCTAGTATTTTCCAAAAAAATGTTTCTCAGTAGCTTTTTTTCCTGTGCAACAGGAGGGAAAAATCATCTCTGCATTAATTAATTAATAAGCAGTGGCAGCAAAAGCTCGTGCTGATGGCAGTTCTCAGTTAAGTGTGGTGGGTGGTGCAGATTTGTGACTAATGGGCCACATTAATTCCCAGATTGTCTCAGCCTGGCTGTCTGAGGCTGGTGGAGGGGGAGGGTTTCAGGCGACTGCTGTTCCCATCTTAGGAAACAGCTATTCACTGTTGCTACTGTACATCCGGGAATACTTTAAACCACCCCAAATCCATCAGCCAGCTTTTAACCTCCTTTAGCAGGGAGTGAGAACTAGGTCCTGCAGATGAGGGCTGGAGCTGTCAGTTCATGCTGCAGCCTGTCTGGCAGCCACAGCCCTTCTCCAGTGCGTCTCAGAATGGGACGTGCTCTCCCTACATACATCACAGGTGAAAGCCTTCAAAAGCAAAACCTGAAAACCACATTTAGATGCAAAAAAGGGCAGGGCAGCTCCTTCCAAGAGAGCTTCTTGCCCCTTTTTCCCAGTGCATGTGCAGCTCTGACTGCAGATGCTGGTGCTAGAATCCTTCCAGGGCAGCCTTTCTAACCTGGTGCTCAGGACTGCTGGGTCCTTCACTCTGGTTTAGCTGCACAAGACACACACTTGTGTGCATGGAGGGATGCAGAGGACCTCTCTGCTACCTCAGATGCCAGCCCAGATTCTGCCACCCTCTCACTGCACTGTCACCTCCAAACACAGCAGATGCAAGATGCAGCTGCTGTCTTGCCTGAGAGCAGCATCTGCTTCAGAGGGCCAGCAGGTCTCCAAGGCAGCACCTCCCCTGCTCCCCAGAGCAGCGACCCCTCCCGAACCTCCCAACCAGCTTGGCTTGGCAACAGGTACAGAGGTTGTTACTTCCCTGAAACACACTGGCACTTACCTGAGGCCTCTGTGGGCTCAAGATCCTGAAAATTAAAGTTGCTCTTTCTTAAAGGCTGAAGAGGTACAACACGGGTGCTCCGGGTGCCGCCGTGAACGGGCTGACAGTGCTGCACTCACCAGGAAGAGAGAGAGTAAACAAATCAGAATTATCACTCCTCCCCCCACCCAAACCACACACACACAAAACCAAACCCCGGGTCTCAAAAGAACTCTCACACTAGCGCTCTCCTGAAGTTGTTTCTCCACCACTCAGCCTGCCCACAACACACTGATGGCTGGAATAAAGACTGGAAAGGCTTTGCATAACCAGTATGGAAACACATTGCTCTCTAATGACACCTGTACTCCGACAGACAACTATTCTTCTTCTTGTGTTTATCAGCACAAAATTTCTCTGTATCATTTCAGACATCCCCGTCTTTGGTTTACTGACATTGGGGTGATGGGCACACACTATTGCCGGGATTTCCCACAGACAGACCAGTACAGCATCCCAGATGACTGGTGAGACATACATCAAGCCCAAGTAAGACTAATTCTCAGCAGTTGGAAGTTAGAATCTATTATTTTTTAGTTAATACCACAAAACTTGCTGTTAATTTTCTCAAATTTACAAAACCAACAAGTCAGGCAACCCTTCTTGTAAACTTACACTTCTCAGACAGTTGTCTGTTCCATGTCCTATGGGAATAAAAACTGCAGTTTATTTATGGCTAGTTTAATTTTAATTTCTAATATAAGCATCTAAATATTTTTTTTTGTCGTTTGTCTTTGGTTCCCGTGATGCCCAATAAACCAGAAATACATGCATGTGAAAATGAAGAACTTTCTCTTAATGGTTTTAGACAAGTGCAGAATTTGAAGGCAGTACAAACCCCAGGTATGAACACCCAGCCTTCAGGACTTCTTTCCCACAGCCTTATAGTACTTTGAGATGTAAACCTCCACAAAACACTTCCAAGATCTTCTGGTATAAAAGGCTTCTGTTTTGGCTTAGAAGCCCTTTATACTGCTATATAGGAGGGGTGGCAACAGCAGGTACATGCACAGGCAGCAGACAGAAAGTCATTTGACAGATAACTGAGTGTTTCTACCCAGGCAAGGAGTCACCGCAGGGCCAGGGAAATTGCTTCTAGGAGAGAGTTACCAAAATGATTTTGTTCTGTCGTATGGAACCAAAACAGAGAATTTAGATAGCAGGTGTTTCTGGCTCATGGGAAGGCTGCTTTGCTGCAGATCCCAGGGAGGGGATTAGCAGAGATCTTCTCTCAGCAGTTTTGTGAAGATGGTGTGTCCATGGCCCTTTCAGCAGGAACAGGCATTTTGCTAGAAGCAGAAAAAGATTATATGGGTTTTGCCTTAACTGCATGCTTTGCCTACCTGACACAATGCTGTCACTCACAGAGCAGAGACCGTCAGACTACAAACAGTGCCGTAAAAACAAAGACTAGTATTTCAGTTGTAAAATCATTTTTTATTGTTACAAATATACATATGAATAAAATCCCTTCAACTTGTAATGTAAGTGGGTAGCTGTGAAATTTTCACCCCCTCCCTCGAAAGCAGAAATGTTTTTACAGATGCCAAACTATTTTTCTTGTAGAATTACACATTGAAAGGAAGCTAATATGCAGACAGAACTGAGGAAGGCCTCTAGAAAACACCAATATTAATAAAATTTCAATTGCCCTCATTCCAATCAACTATATACATTAATATACGAATGTGGAAGCATACCATGATTATACGTCATCCAAATCCTTCTCTGTTGTGCTTTTTGACGGTACACAGATGTAAGCGTTGGAGCTTTATGTACAGTACGAGAACAGGAAGAAAGAAGCTCCCTATGGGAGAATGTAAAAACCATACCCAAGCATTTAATATATATAATCTATACAAATTATTTTATTAGTGTGCTCTTTTAATATAATTACAATGTGCAATTGCATACCGCAAGAATATATTTATAGGTAAGTCACGTGCAGATCTGACACATTTACATTCAGCAGTACAACACATTACCTGCTGTACAGTGTATTAGTGGGAGACAGTGTCCAGTTAATTTGCTTTGCTTTCTAAATGCCCTAATGCAGGGCACTCTTCGTAGCTGCTTCAGAGAAATTCAAGTAGAATACATGAAAGAATCGCTGGCTTTAGCGAAGGCATGGAAAGAAATGACTGCACTGCACAAAACAGAAATTAAGGGCCGAATCAATGCCAAGTGAGTGTGTTGTAAATCATAATTGGAAGAACAGGTTTTCTGCATGTACCTGTGATGAGAGAGCAGCTGGCTAGAAGGGCTGTCAATTGCTGTACCCTGATTGTTATAGAAAGCTCTTGCGCTACGAAGCACTTGTACTGATTGCTAAACAAAAATAAAATCTTTATCTGCTTCTTCGCCAGAGTCACTGGACTTGCTTCCCTGATGACCATCTTTACTCAAGGACCTCTGCTTCAGCTCCTGGAATTCGTGAGACTGCTGCCCAGGGCTTCTTTTTGCAGCTGTATAAAACAGAAAGAGGTGTTACTAATGATTGTAGAAGAAAGAAAAATAATAATAGCAAAAAGTCATTCACGCACACAGGACCTGCTCCTGCTCCCACTGAATTCATATGCACTAGTGAGAGTAGCATAGGTCCATTGACTCTTTAAGCCAGAAAAAGGTGAGAGAGAAGAGATCCTGAGCAAACTTTACTCCACTGTTGGTTGGCGAGCAGGTAAACGTGAAATACGAAACTCAGCACTTCACTGCGACACGGATAAACATCACAGTTAGAAACAGCCTGGGGACTTCCTTCTCATTGCACCACTTCAGAATCAGAACAGTACTCTTCTTTCCAGCCGGGCTGGATCTCAGGCTCCTGACTGCTCTGGTGGATATCCTCGCTGGGCATCCCTCAGCCCAGCAGTGCATGGCCCAGGCAGGCCTGGCTCCCTGCAGGACATATCTATATTCTCCCTTTGACTCAGCAGCCTTAATCAGGACAGGTATTCTCCCTGGCACCCAAGTCACCTCAACTGCTGCTCCCTGCCCCACCAGCACTGCCAGGTCGCGATGTCCTCCCTGCTCCCTAATGGGAGGGACAGCTGAGACCATGGGCTTTGCACCTTGCTGTGCTTGGCAGTGAAGAAAGCAGGAAGGCACAGCCACTTCCTGTGATCTCAATGCAAACGCTACCCATTTTGTCTGCCCAGTGCTCGAAAACTCTTGGCAAGGCCAGGCTTTTCCCCAGACTGTAAGCTTTGAAGCAAATTGGAAAGAAGGTTGTAAAACCCTGTTAAGATTTCTGATGCGATCTGGTGGTCTACAGTTGGCACGGTAACAAGAGAGTTATCACACACATCAGTGCGGGTGACGTTATGCAAGGACTGACAGCTTTAGAAATCTCAGACTTCTAATTAAAATGAACCTTTAAATACACAGTGGCCCTTAAACATGACTTCATTGTAAGTCATCTTGCTTCCCACACACAAGCACGCTCCCCAGATTAAATGTGACAGTTACAAGACTCTCTTCGCTCCACCATGTCAGAGAAGGACGTCTGGTTTTGGTTCACGCTGGTGCCCGTGTCTGTTCACGTCACTGCACACTCTCTCTACAAAGCAGGAGCAGCGCAGTGACCAGGACGCACCACCTCTCCTTCCCCGTGTGCTGCTCACCCATAGCCTCCCTGCTGCAAGGTGACAGCCCTGTCACCAGCTCCAGCCCGAGCAGGGGCGGACAAGCAGCAGGCTGCTGCTGATGCAGCTCCCTGGCTGTTTCAAATCCTGCCAGGCTGTGCCAGGGTCTGCCAGGAATGTGGAAAATGCAGAGAGGGATCCCGAGGGAGCTGCGGATGCTGAAGCAGCCTCTGCAGGGATGCTCTCTGTACCCCTGCGGGGCCAGCATGATTCTGCAGGCAGTGCTGGTGAATGACAACAGGCTGTGAAACAGGGGACAGAAAACGGTCTTGTTTTCATTTGGCACAGCTATTGTCCAGTCCTGGATCTCTGCTGTGACAAAAGCAGAGCAGACACATCCAGCCTGTGCCTCGCAGAGACCTACCTCCGCACGAATGGCACGTTTGCTACCCAAGTAGTTCTCCTGAGCCTAAAATACCTATTTCTTTATTTGTCTTAGCCAAAATATGACAGAAAATGAGAGCCAGTAGCTGCACACTTGCTGCATTCTTATCCTGGCTTTGCACATTGGGAAAGAAGAGGAAAAGATTTTGAGAAAGGTTTTTCAAGCTATTTAATGAGTTGGAGAGGACCAAGACACCCAAATTCAGTTAAAAATAAAATAAAATAAAAATTAGGCATTTCCACCTTCTCAAACACCACCGTTTTTCAAAGAAATAGATGTCTGGAAATTTTTGAGTCATTCTTGTTGCCTGTACCTCCTACTAATTACCTGGCCTTTGTTGGACCTCCACTCACTCTTCAAACAAAACCCAGAACACATTCTGCAGCAACCATTTTAGTTTATGTCCTGACCAATCAATATAGGTAGTTTGCCCCCAGAATACCTGAAAAATCTATCAGGCACTTAAGTCCATATACTGGGAGCAGAATTCTGCCACAAGAGCCTACCCTTGCCTCAAGGAAACCATACGCACTCAAACCAGGACACCAAGTGACCTGCGTAGGTCTGCAGCAGAAGGTCAGCTTTTGAAACTTACTTTATCAGAGAGCTATCTTGGAACGAGCTAAATACACTAATTTGATTATGATGTGAAAGGAGAGATTCCACGCTGGGGTGGAATAGTTCAGAAAAAACAGTATTTTTGAATCGTTGTTTAAACAAAACAGCTAAGAGGTAAAGAGAAGCATGGAAACACATACTAGCTGAGAACAGTAGCTTTTATATTTTAAAGACATATAGATCAACTGAACATTTTTATAGCCTAGTGAACGAGTTCACTATAAATCAAAGCTGCACTTCAGGAAGCGCATCTCAAGCATGCACCACAGTGCTGAGATTGGGTTCTTTTGGTGTTTTTTTTTATTTATGCATCTGAATATTGAAATACTATGTCAGAATAATCTGATTTACCCAGCTCCCAAATGGTTTTGTGAGTGAGGCACTTAAACTGGCACTAGCAATATTCAGGCTGAAATGTATTTTGAAAGACTTCAGTGCACGCCTCTCCAAAAGGAAAGGCACAGGAAGCAGTGGCCAGTCTACCTGTAGCATACTCACAGGGCAGTGTGCCAGCCTCACTGCTACGAGCCCGCTCCGATCCTAATGAGCTCCCTTCTGCAGAGGGGCTGCAGGTGCTGTATGGTACTGGGCATGAAGGAAAAATGCACACGCACACCACAACTGGGAATTTTTGCATGCCACGTAGTTCCCATGGGGACAGAAAGATGATTAGCATCCCATGAGGTTTTTACCTTTCTCATAATCCAGTGCCAAACCCACACCCCCTTTTGTGGCTTCTGTGCTATTAGCATTTCCTAACGATTGTTAGTGCCAGTTATCAAGCACCGTCTCGATGAAAAATGAACACTTCTAATCAGAAGTTGGCTGTGCCTTCCTCTGTCCAAGCACATTAGCTTCCTTTTCTGCACTGGTAGAATAGTGCCCCAAAGTGGTTTTCACATTGCCAGATGGCTTGGCACAGTCATGAGCTGTATCTCTTTTTTGACAATCTCCTGTTTGCTCTAGCAGGGAAAAGAATTCATTTATACCTCTAAGCTGTTCTTTAGTCCCAAATATAGAATGTAATATAAATAATTTCACTTATTCAATCCAATTGTTCAAATGTCCAGATCAATATGCCAGACGCTTGCCTAAATTTACTCCAGATATTTGCATATATTGCTACGTGCAGTCTGACCTTACACGTATGCTGTGCAAAGAGGTGTATTTTGAGACTGCCCCACAAGACACAGTTAAACTCATTAACATAAAGCAATTTTATAATCAAGTATCATCTACTTTGCAGCTTTCTTCTGCAGGAGCTATAATTTTTGTTTACAAACTTAGGCAGATTTGCAGTGATTTATCAGCTGCAGTAATAAATTGAGCATGTTAGCCTGAAAGGTGGCAGAAAGCAAGGACAGAGGAATGAATGAGGAAATAGAACAATAACAAAGAAAAAGGAAAACCACAAAAAGAATTAAAAAAAAGAATGAATGAATGAAACAGAATTTAGTCTTTCCCAAACAATTTTATGCGAAGTGTAGCAGCTCCATAAGGACCTGGAAACCCAATTTTATCCATTCTAAACTATTATTGATAAAATTCGTACAGGCAACTAGAAAGCCCTGTGTTTGGCCAGGTCATCTGTGAAGGTCTGTCCAAGGGAGCAAGGAGTGAGGAAAGCACAGTGCCTGATCCCTTTTGAGTGAGGATTTGCAAACACCTTGTAAAACTAAAGCGATTGTTCCTCTCTCGTGTGACAACCACAAACTGCAAAACCTTGTCAAATCTCTGCTGTGTTAGAGCTTGCTGGAACATGAAAGAATTGTAGTTATTAGTCCATATTCCCTGCTTCTCCAGTAAGTACCCTCTCATGACAGGGAAATGGAGAGGGCATGTAGCACAGAGACACTGAGGTTAACTGCACATTAAAATGTACCTGCAACAAGTCCCATCACACTCTGTTTCCCTAGTTATGTAGTAACAAGTTCTCTCTTGCGGTCTGGTGAAAACCTGTTGAGAAAAGGAGGACTCCAACACACACGGTTATCAGAGTTGCTGCTCAGAGAGCTTTTAACTGCAACCATTCTCAACACGGTGGCACCAGTGTAGCAAGTTTGATCCCTCAGCTGTAGCCCAGTTCACCTGTCTCAACACAGGTTCTGAGGAGACTAAAGGCAGGAGAATAAACAGGATTTATTCTGCCTTGCAGCCCCAATAATGCCACAGCAACTAGGAAGCTCTTGAGACACCCCACTGTCTTTTCTCGACCCTGAGCCACAGGGCAAAATGGACCATCTGAACCCTTAGCCCTTTCCAGACACAGGGGAGATCCTTGGGTGTGCTGCATCCTGCTAGCTCTACATAGTTCAGTGAAATTGTGGTGGTTCTGCTAGAAGGTAGTGGTGGGCTCTGTGGGTATCATAACTACTCAGTCTTCTCAACCCAGTGCTATGTATCTGCCTTGACTTGTCTGCCCCCATCCTACAGTACGAAAAATTGCTGGCAGACTGTGAAAGGGCACATGTTTGTCTCACAGCTTAAGTGATGGGAATCGCCTTGGATGTCTTTCTTGAGAAGACTCACAGGAAGGAAGAGGTCTCACCCCCAGATTTCAGACCTTGTCATTTGTGCCAGATAACACCACACTGAGTAATGTTCCCGTCACCACTACTCTACATATCCTATGCTATCAGAGGAAGCCTTCGCATTTCTAAGACCCAACTGTGGGCAAGGAAAGGCATCAGCAAAAGTAGAAATCCAGCATGTGCATGAAATGCAGCAAAGCACAAGGCAGCAGCCCACTGTTGTGCGTAAAAGGTACCAAGGCCTGCCCAGCACACAGAGACTCATGGCCTGAGGAGGAGGTGAACTCAGTCACATGCAGCGATCTCACAGAAAGGAGCAGTAGAAAGAGAGCAATGGGCTGGCTGCAAGGAACAAAGCCATGGCTGCTTCCCTGGAGATGTGCTGAACCACAGAGCTGCATTTCACACTATTGCATGTGACCAACACCTTGGTTCAGACCAAAGCAAACACAACAGTCCCTTAATTGTTCAGCTACCTTATTAACACCAAGGGATTCATCTTACAATCAATTTGATCAAAGGAAGAAAATATAGAGCACTAACCCATGGGTGGAGGACATGGGGAGTAGGTGACCAGCTACACTTCCCCTGCTCTTTTTACCTCCAAATGAATTACCCTCTTCCCTTCCAAGTGAAAACAAATCAGGGGACAATGATACACTGAATTCAAGTAGAAGTCAAGCAGTCTGGAACAAGTTGTACCAACACTCTTACCTTCTTGAGAAAACGATCTGACTGAGGGGCTGCTCTGACCATCCTTTTCTTTATCAGAAGGAACTTTCTTCAGCACAGGTGGAAGCAGGGCAACTTTTGGGGAACTGGGGCCAGAGGGAGACTCCGGAGCATCCTCTGTGGAGTACCATGAACAAAAGAGTGAGAAGTTATATTTGTGCTGTAGCTCACAGAAGTGGTGCTGTTATGATGGGCCACATCTCAACACAATACACAGACAAGAGAAAGGTACGACCTATGTCAGGAAAAGGAAGATTCAGGAATTCACCCGATGTCAAGAGAACACCTGATGGCCCTCAGTCCAGGGGAAAGAATTCCAACAGCCAAAGCAAAAGTCTTAATTTCAGTCATTTTAATGTGTACTGTGTTTGTAGCACAAACAGAAATGTGATGGGACCAACTGAATTTTCTGCACGACATAAGCATACAATTTGCAAAGAACAGCCGAAAATGATTTTGGATAGATTTTTGGAAATATCTGTTCTATTTATATTTTTATTGTCCTGAAACATAATGAACAGACCAATTTGGATGTTCCGTTTCACAGTTACAAGGCATAGAAATGAAGCAGGGAAACAAATGTCATAAAAAGTCTACAGAACTCTGTCCTTCCAGGAATAAATTGCCAGCACATAACACGATAGCATCTGCAAAGATGTTCTAAATAGAAAAACCACTTTGTCTTCTAGACTGGGAGGAAATCTGGAACTCAAATTCAAATCCATAGTGTAAACCATGTGGGTATCTTGTTTCACTAAAAGGCTGGATATGCATCATGCATGGCAAGTTGACTACCACCTTTACAGTCTCTGCAGGAAGACCTTTTCAGTCTTACACTAGACAGCCTTCCTTTGGACAGCAGGGAAGTACAGCTACAATGGATTACTTAAACTGCTTGCATGTTCGCTGCCCAAGGAGTAAACAGTGACATCTGTGTGCAACAGAGGAAGTAGGAAGATACATTACTACTGACAGAAGGAAAAAGGAACTTGGAGTTATCACCTGTGTTGTGTATTCATACAGTTGCACACTGGAAATGAATATGAATTTATCTCACTGTTGAGCAGCCACCGGAAAGGAGTGAATCTTTTACTTTCAGCACACAAAAGTGATGTGATGACCTTCCAACTGCAAATTCATCTGAACAGATACACCAATTTGGACCTTCTCCATGCTTTTGATGTGCCTGTGAGGCCAGTTGCTTTGGGAAGCTTGGTATCAACATATGGATGAGCACGGTGCTTGGCAAACACAGCTACGTATTTCTGAACTAAAGCCATTACGTGCTCTAATGAGGAACCACTTTCAGTCTTTGATGTTTGTGGACATCCGAGCTGTGTTCCTTTGCCCTCAGATTACTTAGCAGAAATTTGCAACCGTTAGCTTGGCCACACGGCTGGAAACAGGGGTGGGAGCAGGAGGGTAAAGAGGATTATTGCTTGGCTGCTTCATCACGTCACCTGGGTGTGATTAACCAGCAGGTTGCTACAAGTATTAGGATAGAAGTTAGACTGCAACAGAGATAGTGCTGCTTTTACTGCCACCTAAGGAGCTGGTCTATCACGAGTAAATATTAATTACTCTCTGTGTTAAACCCACAGTATGCTCTCTCTGCGTGAAACAGGAGCTGGCAGAAACACAGTTCAGGTCTTTCTGATACCTGAGATTTTTGAGGTAACACACCGCCTGTTTTACAGGTCACGTATCACCAAATAATCCATGCTTTCCTATTGTATTCATCTTTGTGAGCCTCCTACCTGACGCTTCTCCTTTCTAAAATGGTCAATAAAATCAATTTAAAGCTATCTAAAACCTGAAGGTGATTCTGTATTTGAACAACAGACTACCCACTGGAGCACAAAGACTAAGTAATGCTCAGGTTACACACTGAGGCTGTAATGTCTGCCTGCCCCCTCATTCTCCATCTTTCTGAGGTTACCATGACATCTTTCTAAGGTGAGTATGGGCAAAACCTAGAGGTGTGTGAGCTCTTACAGATGGCTACACTCACATGTTTTAGTCACTAGTAATTAATAAGCTGTATTTGCCATGGCTACTGGGGGAGCCAGTATCCAGCATTTAATTCCCCTCAACTGGAGTGTCTGTATTTTGGGGGAAGAGTGGTTTGTGACACTGGCCTACTACACAACAGACAGGTAAATGTACGTGGGATCTGCTGAAGTATCTCCCACTATTGGAAACCTTGAGATAGTATCTGGATAGGAGGTTAGAACAGATCAGACGTTAATAGTGATTCAACTGGCAGTCTTGCAGGATTATAAAAGCACAGTTATGATTATTTCCAGTCAAAAGCAATAAGGAAAGAAACACGGGCAAAACAAGGGAAAAGAGAGTGAGAAACAGTTGCTTTGTGTGAGTTATTAAAAACAACAGACCTTTGCCTGAGGGACTAAGAGCAGCCTGCCAGAAAAACCCCAAGGACTTTAGCACTTAGAAGCAGGTGTTTGGAGAAAATACAGCTACTTTTGTCACTGCTACAACAGGACTTTGATGCTGAAGTAGCTTTCTGTGCTCCCCTCTTCTGTGAAACCAGGCTAACTCAAAACAGCTCTGCTGCTGCTGCTGCTTTTCCTTCTCCTCAGGCTTTACTATTGTTGATCACGGATTAAGCCATTGTTTGAATTAGGGCCAAGGGAGGTGGAAAAGAAGGGTGCAAGTGACTGAAGAACCTGTCCCTCTAGATTTAACGTGTGTTCAGGATGTGGCCATGAGTGTCTCCTCCATAGCCCACACAAACACCACTACTCCAAAGTACCCCACTGGGTCTAACGAATGCCCAGGAGAGCTCCTCACCAGTACGAGAGGCAGAGCGTGGTTTCTGTGGCACCGTGGGTCGTCCTGCCAGGCTGGGCTTTGTTGACTGCAGTGGGGGTTTGGGGCTGGTCGGTGTATTGGAAGAACTTCTTGCCTTTGCACCAGCTTCTGCCTTTGGTTCAGCTTTTGAATTTTTTTCTGATGATGCTGAGATGGAGTCACATTTATTGGAGGCAAACCGATTCTCTGGCAGGGTCTGCTGGAGTTTAGGCACTAAAATAAATAGACACATAAAATAAAGTTTCGTGCAACACAGAAGGCTCTGTGCACAGATACGCCTGCGTGGAAAATATTCTCATTAGCTCACATATCACTGCTGCACAGCTGTGTGAGTGTGTAAGAGGATCCCTAACGTTTCATTCAAAATCACTGCAAGAAAAGCATCTAAACCTGCTAGTCCTTACGCATGCTAAGCTTCATAATTCTATTACCTCAGAGGTAAAGGCATCTCCCCCTTTCAAATATATTTGGGGTGATGACTAGCTGTACCTTATTCTTCCTTCATATTTCTGTGAGCAGATGGTACAACCTACCTGCTGAGAATGCAGCAATGGATCAGTGGAAAAGGCAGCCTTGGCTGTTTTGAGCCTCTACAGACAAAAGGCTGGGTAGCCAAGATCAACAGAGAAATCCTGGCCCAGAAAATAAGTCCCAAATGTGTGATCAGCAGGCTGTATCTTTTTATTTGTTGCTTTTAGCAAGCTCTAGATGAGATTTCGAAACTTCGCCAACATCAAAGTATTCCTTATATAATATTTTATCTAGTGACACTACATGGGTTACGTTTTCCACATAGTAGCAACTTTATCGACATTTTATTTATCCCAAACAAAGACCAAGGTATTTACAGATAAAGCTACACTGACTTCCAAGTACTAAATCAGTGCTATGGAGCTGCACAAGCTGGTAGAGAGCCGGCTGGACTCCAGGTTGTAAACAAGCAAAACGCCTGCCCTACTTTCCTACTCTGCAGCTTTCAGAAGGCTGGAAGGCTTGTGGGTAGCAGGTGCAATGGTCATCTTGGAACTTGTACGGTAGCTTGAGAATTACAGACCAACTGAAATGCAGCCTGGTAGCCTTGGTACTTGGCAAAGCCAAGTGTGCGCTCGCAGATGCCGACTTGACCTACCTACCCGCTCTTCCCATTCAGAAACCCTACTTGTTACCAAAGTGCTGAGCACAGACGTTTGAGAGGCGGTGGGAGGGAGAGGAGTGTTGGCATCGTTTGTTCCAAGCCAATCCCCAGCACGTTTTCCCAGCTTACGCAGCTGTTTTTCAGCCCAGCCGGAGTCAAACTCTGGCAAAGTACGGAGCGTCGTGTGGCACACGTGTGTGTGTGAGTGTGCGACAGGGAGCGGTGGTGTCCGCGTGCGTGCGGCAGCCTTCCATGCTGCAAGCAAAACTGGAGGCCACCTCCACCTGTGAGCGTGTGCATACAAAAAAGCAGGCAACATCCAGACATGAAGCAGGCAATAAGAACCCCCTTATTCCCCTTCTGCATCACTATCTAGCTTTTCTGTAGCAATATCCAGCAATTTTCCATTAACTCTCTTTCTTGCCTTCATAACCTCAGGCCTGTTAATATTATTAGAAGCCAGTTAAATTAAAATAAATTAACCCAAAACAAAGACAAACTGTAGTTGCAACAGTGAGAGGCAGCCTCGGGAGCTCTCAAGCAAGAGTGGTAAAGGAAGAACTGATAGCTGGAGGCCAAAAGGAAGGGGCATGAACACTGCAATGAGGTGGGGGTGAAATGTGTCATATACAGAGACAAGAACCAGAGAAAAATTGGGGTCAGTTACCCCCAGTTAGTCTAATGCCCCAAACACAGACTATTCTTGCTCCTCTGACTGCAGTTTGATATCAGAAGACACACAGTACACAAGGTCCTCCTCAGAAGATAGGTGTGCTTTTTATAGAGTTCAGCATGCTCTGTATATGCTGTCTTTTCAAACTTCCTTTAGAAAGGGAGGAAAATTCAGAATTCCTTTTTGAAGTGCTCAACCAAGACGGACACATTTGGATTTTGATTTCAGACTGTTTTTTCAGCTTTGCTTCTGTATGTTTTGGTAACCCTGTGTGCCACGTTTCTAGGAGACCTGCCCCACTGGTTGAGAAATTAGACCCGGATTTCCTAGTTCAGCCCGCTCCTTTCCGTCCAGTGAATGCAGGACACACAAACCACCTGGATCCCTTTCGAATCAGATATACACAGGAGTTTTACTTCTTCATGCATGGATATTTCTGCTGGTTTCTTGGTTCAGCTTCAGCTTTGCTGATCCCACTACAAGTCAGCACTTTTCGAAGGCATGACGGGCACACGCACCAAGAACTTCCCCCCCTGTGCAGTATGGAACACAAGAGTAAAAGCTGAGCCCTAGAACTGACTTCATGAGAAGCGAGCTGGTTTCTAAGCCTTTTCATGTAGTGTAAGCTCATGTTTTGCTTAAGCAATTGTAGACACACAATCTGCAGAGGGAAGTGAGATTTTTTGAGGTTAAGCATTTTGCATTTTCTAGAAAGTTTATACCAGGAAACTCAAACTGTACCTGTACCACTTCCATCCAGTCGTTCTGAGCTCATCACCATGTCAAAAGACTCTCTGGGAGTTGTGTCATTCCCAAGTTTCTGAAAGAGTGAGAAAAACTCTCATATTAATAATATATCTGTAATTAATGCAACTCTGTGGTTCCATTAAGGAAAAAAGCTCTAATTTGGAAGTCAAACGCAGTGATAGTAATAATCTTTGGATTCTCTCTCCTTGTTTCCCTTTCAGCTCTTGGACATCTAAGTGGAAAAAACAACCAACTATGCTGATTTGTAACTAATACTGCCACATGTCTAGCAAAGCTGCAATCACACCCTGCCTCCTACGCAACACGTCTCCTCATGTATACGAGTGGAAGCTGAAGGTGCTACTTGGAAACAGTCTCGTCTCCAAAGATAGCTCCAGATTTAAGAATTCCTTGTTTAGATTTAAGTCTTTTTTCTGTAGAACTAGAGTTCAAATATGACTGCTGAATGGATCTCCTGTGCTTCCACATATAGGAAAAACATGTTTTAGATAAACCTGCAACTACAGAAGTAGCAGCACTCACATATTTAGAGGATTCCTCTAAAACCAAACAGACTGAAAATGTATTGAAAGGTGTTTAAAACTACCACCCATCACAAGCACTGCTGGATGCTCAGCACCTCTACAGAAAGGGGGCTTCTTGTTTATGTGCTGATACTCTAGATGAGTCTTCTATTCTCAAAAACAGCATTCCTAACATCCTGGCCTCAAAAGAAAAAGGTGCGAAGGCTTTTGTTGTATCACAGCACTAGTCTAAGAGAGCTTGAAACCTCCTTGAAACCAGGAGAAGCTTAGACATGCAGCCGATGGGCTTATAAAACAACCAGCCTCCTTTTACTGTCTTACCTGCTACCAGAGCTTCAGCAGAGGGATAAAAGGGAAGATAAAAAAAGTGCATAGAAATAAGTGCAGGATCTACTATGACAGAAAGCCTTATAAAGATAAGGCCAGGGAAAAAAAGCGAGATTATTTTAAAACTAAAAGTAGGGATAGACTTTAGCAGGAAGCTTCAATCTTGATCTTGATTTGCTATTTCAAGACAGGTGGCAAATGACTTACAAGCAGACGATTTATGCAGACGACCACTGCATTTGGTTATGTACTCACACACAAGCCACGTTGCCATGTTCAGGACACTGCTATTACTGCTCCAACACCACCTCTGCATGACTCCTGCTGGGATCTGACTGTCCCACAGCGTTCAGAAACCTCTGCCACGTCATGCAGCACATGCTAAACGTGATGCCATGCAGGCAGCGCTGGTGAGCCTGTGCCTTGAATCCTCTGCTCAGTTGTGCACCCCTCACTACAAGAAGGACGTTGAGGTGCTGGAATGTGTTCAGGGAAGGGGAATGAAGCAGGTGGAGAACAAGTCTTACAGGGAGTGGCTGAGGGAACTGGGGCTGTTTAACCTGGAGAAAAGGAGGCTGTGGAGAGACCTCACTCCCTACAGCTCCCTGACAGGAGGTTGTAGAGAGGTGGGGGTCGGTCTCTTTTCCCAAGTAATAAGTAATGGGACAGGAGGAAATGGCTTCAAGTTGTGCCAGGAGAGGTTTAGATTGGACATGAGGAAAAATTTCTTCCCCAAAAGGGTTGTCAAGGCCTGGAACAGGCTGCTCAGGGCAGTGGTGGAGTTCCCATCCCTGGAGGGATTTAGAAGATGTGCAGATGGGGTTCTGAGGAACACGGTTTAGTGGTGACCTGGCAGCGCTGGCTTAATGGTTGGACTTGATGACCCTAAAGGTCTCTTCCAAACAAAATGATTCTATGATCACTGCCCTTTGGAGCTTACAATCTGAAAGACTGGTAGCTATAGCACACAGATAAAAATCGGACAACAGGAAATGTAGGAAGGAGGGGAATGGTTACAAGTAGCAGGAACGCATACTAATTATAGAAAAATGCATAGATTTAGAGTGAAAATAGTATTTTAAATATAAACATAAAGAAATGATCTCTAAATATCCACAGTGGCCACATCTCTTTCCCTGTGGTGGTAATTCAACACAGGCATTTCAAGAGGAACAGGTTTTGGGGAGCAAAGCAGAAAACAGTGTGTTTGTCCTATCAATACCTCAGTTCTGCTCATCTCACAGCTCCTAAAACAAAACCTCTCTTCCATACAACAAATAAACCAAGGATGGAGATGCTTTCACCAAGAACTTTCACCAAGATACCAATCTTCCTATGTTAACATTGAAGATGTTTCCTATGTTCCTACTGCATAACAGCTACAGTAAATGACTTGAGAGTGACATGACAATATGAAAGCCAATTTCACTCTAATTCCTTCCTCCCTAGTTATGGGACTACTGGGAAAATATGGCCATGGACAGAGACAAGTGTAGTACTTAAAAATGTAATTAGGATGTTTGCATGTTTAGCTACCTACTGTACATATATTGAAACCTGCTTATGGCCCTGAGAGAACACTAAACATGTGCTGCAAAAATTTACTTTGAGAAGCTATCAATCATGTCAGATAAATGTAGGTGAATTTATCATGTAGATAAATAATGACCAGGCTCTACTTTTAATAGGAATTCGTGCAAGGTTGGAAAATATCACAGAGCTGGGGGCCATCAAGAGTGAATAAATAGGTTACGGATGATCTTGGTCTAGCCTTTTGCTCCAGGTATTTAAAAATTCAATCTGTCAACACTAGATGGAGCTAAAAGATCTTTTCACCTATGCTTAGAGGCAACACTAATTTGCAAATACTCCTCTTTGCCATTAATGCCAATTCACACGATGTATTCTAAGCAAAAGAAAACAAAAAAAGCATTTACCATCTTTCCTCCATCTACTGTGCACCTGCTCATCACTGGTATCTGTAACAAGACTACGGTAGGGTATGAATGAAATAGTAAATTCCTTCTGGCTTTGTTTTCATGTAAAATAGCTCAGAATATAAGCAGCCATCTGTACCTTAAAGGAAAATACAATTTTCTACCATACTGGAATTCTGTTATATTTGAAGATGTTAGGGAAGCTGATGTCATACCTGTCCTAAACAATGTAACAGCAGTGGGATGCTGTCTTCTGCAGCTCAACCATCAGGATACTGTATGATTTACACCTTCATGAATACCATGAATAAAAGCGCAAACTTAAATTATCCAATATTGTGATCTATGATGAAGTCTGTGAAAAATTCTTTTGAACAGCAGTTTGATTTTGTGTGGTCTGGGCAACATTAAGAATGCATAACTTAGTGCCCTATGTGCACTGATTCTTACTTGAGTTCATTTTTTTTGGTCACTCTTAAAAAAAAGAAAAATTGAAATATACTTTTTACAAAATCTAGCAACAAAATTAAAAATCAATAGCAATATTCTCTTGAAAATTAAACCCAAAGGAAGAAGGGTAACTTTCCCAATCTGTAAAAAAGCAAGTGGTGGAAAAAAAAATGCTGGGAAAAGGAAACAACTTTTCTTTTTGATAAACGACATTCAAGTGTCCAATCAATGCTATGAAAGCTCATCAATCAAAAAGGATTTTACTCTCCCCACTTAAAAAAAATTACACATGCTAATACTCTACCTCAGTCACATCGCTCCAGATCTGACTAACTTTAGATGACAAGTGTTAAGGACTTGAAGAGCACCAAGCATACATAATTTATGCAGTTGTAAAAATGTATATAATCTGGAGTAGCTTGGTATTTTTCTAGTTACAGGCAAAGCATAACACTCTTATTTAAAATCATATGGCATTTTACTTGAAAACTTGGTTTAGGAATCAATGAGACTATTCATGGGCACTACTCAGCACCAATGAGAATGGTGAGAATTTGCTATTTCTTTAGAGAAATCATTGTCATGCTGAGGATCCCTTTAAGGAATCATAGATTACTGTGTTAATGTGAATCTGCTTCTGCAGGAATGGTTCAGACATCACGGCAGACACTGTAAGACTATGAAGAAAGGTAAAAATGAATTTTGGGTGTCTTGCTCAGTCACAGCAAGGCAATTTTGCAATGTGTTACAGGAAGGGAGGAGAACACAGCAAGGCTTGCAGATGAGCTTTGTCACAAGGTAACACCTTCTCCAAGAGAGGGGATGGTGGTGGGGCATGGATGGCACCTGAGTGCCCTGCACATTGAATAGCAGTAAAAGAGGAGTCAAAAAAGACTCATCCTTTGGTAATTTATGGAACTTTCCAACTGCAGCTGGGAGGAAACAGGATGATAATGGTGAAGGTTCAACGGGAAATGGGCATCAGGCAAAACAGGTTGGCACAAAATGCTTTAGAAGAACACAAGGATATTCTACTTGGCATGTTTGCAAAGTGAAGCAGCGTTCCTGCCCAGCATCAGCACTTCACAGAGGAGAAAATTAGAGGGAGCAAAGGGAGTCCAGACAGGTAATTGGGAATAGAATAATTTTTTGTAACATATGGATTTTTTTTTCTTTGAGTGTTAGTATTTGAAATACAGAAATCAAAGGCATAAAGATAATTAGGTGTGGTACAAAAGGACATAAAAATAAAAAAGTGCACAAGAAAAGAATAAGCCGAATAGTTGTAAACAAAGCCTAGAAGCCAGATTTACTTCTCTGCATGGAACATGTTATTTAAAATGTAGTAAATTTCTCCATCTTTCTACACCGCCTTCCAAAACAGAAGCACACAAGATAGCTACCACTGGAGTTAACCCGGCCAAACACCTGAGGTGCTGGTGTGCAGGGGGCACACAGTTAAGAACCCTGTCCTAGCTTTACCTTTCGTAAAGCCCACTTCCATTACACGTGAACAAACCACACATCATATAGACTGGAGACATCTAGTCACCCCAAAATTACTCTGCAATACGTGCAAATAATTACATCTCCTCTTCTGTGCTTGTGATGGACTGACATGAAGTGCAAGAGCTGGTGTCACCTCTTCCACAAGAGGAGAGGAAGTGCAGGCTTAAGGGTGCATCTTTTTGGAAGGAGTTCTTTACTATGAAGCTGGTGGAATACTGGAACAGGTTGCCCAAAGAGGTGGTGGAGGCCTCATCCCTGGAGACATTCAAGGTCAGGCTTGATGAGGCTCTGAGCAACCTGATCTAGTTGAGGATGTCCCTTCTCACAGCATGGGGGTTGGATTAGATGACCTTTGGAGATCCCTTCCAACCCAGCGCATTCTATGATTCTATGATCTCCTGCTCTGCATGTGCAGCCTAGTCCTCAGCCAGATATATATAACCATGACAGCAGAGAGCAATCCTCTTGCTGGAACACCACAGTCCCTGTTGGAAAGCAGGACTGATGTATCAAGCCCCAGCCACCGACCATTGTAGACCCATCCCACCTCCCCTGAAGACACCTAGCTTTTGCTCATTTTTTCCAACAACTCAAGAGAAATCAAATTGCCTTCACCTTCTGAGCAGAGGCTGCTCTCTTCTCCTGCTTGGCTTTCATTTCTGCGAGAAGTCCACTGCCCATCACCTGCACGCCATACCTCCGGCCTCCCTGTGGGCTTCCTTTGCTGTCACCCCTCTCAGCTTTAGCCGCATCATCTGGCTGTGCCTCCTCCAGCGAGTCTGGCGTCTTTAATTCCTCCGATCGCTCTGTACCACCATTCTGCTCTGCAGGCTTTACTTCCTTCTTGCTTGTGTCCACAGCTGGATTTTTTGCAGCAACCTTGGGCGAGGAGGGCTCCTCTGCCACCACCACGGTCTGGGGACGTTCAGATTTGGAACCTCTCGATTTGATTAAATTAAGGAAGCCACTCTTCCTTGAGTCCCTTTTCTTCTTCTCATCACCTGCTTCACTGGGCTCGCTGCTGTCTGAACTTTTAGTTGATGGTCTCCTAGTAAAAGACAACAGACATTTCAAACTCTTCTCCAGTCCCCTTCTCGCTCTGTTTAAATAGCACCAAATCACTTCTGGGCAAAGCCAATCTTTTTTATGATCCATACGTTGCCCGAGGCCCAGTCATTACCTGGTGTCTCTAAATTAAAAAGCGCATAATTAACATTGATTACACTGTCTTGAGGATTCCTGTGCTGGCCTTGCACAAGGTATAATGAAGAGAGACAGCCATTTCAACTATGCTGGACACTCATCTGTTTCCAACACCAGACAGCTCTGCCCAAGCTGTCTGTGTGCATATACATTAGGTTTGGATCGTAAAGTTTTGGTAGCTGTAGGGCTACAGGGGTGGCTTCTGTGAGAAGCTGCTTGAAGCTTTTCCTATGACTGATAGAATCATTGATCCAAGACAGATCTGCCACCAGCCAAGGCCAAGCCCATTAGTGATGGGGTAGTGTCTCTGTGATAATTAAGAACGGGAAAAACCGCTGTGCAACAACAGCAGCAGAGAGAGGAGTGAAATACCCAGGGAAGTTGTGAATGTCCCCTCCTTTGAAGTGTTCAGGGCCAGGTTGGATGGGGCTCTGAGCAACCCAGTCTAGTAGGAGGCGTCCCTGCCCATGGCAGAGGGTTTGGAACTAGATGATCTTTGAGGTCCCTTCCAACCCCAACCATTCTATGATTCTAATATGTGTGAGAAACAACTCTGTAGACACCAAGGTCAGTGAAGAAGGAGGGGGAGGAGGTGCTCCAGGCACTGGAGCAGAGATTCCCCTGTGCCCTGTGGGAAGACCATGGTAAGGCTAATTGTCCCCGTGAGCCCATGGAGGTTAATGGTGAAGCAGACATCCACCTGCAGCTCATGGAGGACACCATGTCAGAGCAGGCAGATGAGCCCCAAAGAGGCTGTGATTCCAGGGAAAGCCTTCACTGAAGCAGGCTCCTGGCAGGAACTGTGGACCTATGGAGACAGGAGCCTGCGCTGGAGCAGGTTGCTGTCAGGATTTGTGACTCTGAGGGACCCACCCTGGTGCATTCTGTTCCTGAAGGACTACACCCCATGGAAGGGGCCCACACTGTCTGGAGTACTTCATGAAGAACTGTAGCCTGTAGGAAGGACTCATGTTCGTGGAGGATTGTCACCTGTGGGAGGGACTGCAGGCTGGAGTAGGGGAAGAGTGTGAGAAATCTTCCCCTGCGAGGAGGAAGGAGCAGCAGAGACAAATGTGTGCTGACCACAACCCCCATTCCCCGTCTCTCTGTGCTGCTGCTGGGGAAGAGGTAGAGAAAAAGCAGAAGTGAAGTTGAACCCAGGAAGAAGGGAGGAATCAGGGGGAAGGAGTCTCAAGATTTAGTTTCTATTTCTCACTATCCTTCTCTGACTTGATTGGTAATGAATAATTTTTCCCCAAGTTGAATCTGTTTTGCCCCTGACAGTAATTGGAAAGTGATCTCTCCCTGTCCTTATCTTGACCCATGAGCCTTTTGTTGTATTTTCTCTCCCCCATCCAGCTGTGGAGGGGAGTGATAGAGCAGCTTTGGTGGGCACCTGGCATCCAGGCAGGGTCAGCCCACCACAGCATACAATTTCACTCTGCTCTGTTTCCAGGGTGCACTACCTCCAGCATATGATTCACACAGCTTTTGGGGGGCACCTTGTCCCTTAAGGGCTCTGCTTGAAATGGGAACTAGTTGGCACTGCCACCTTCTCTCAGTAAGGAACACAGAGAGGTCACCTTTATAGTGCAGATGCTCACCTTCCAAAAACCAAACCCCCAAAACCCCATTTCTCAATAAGATTTTCTACAGACATCTTATGAGCAGAGTGTTCACACTTGAAGGGAAATCTGGGCACATAACACATCTGCATAAGAGCACTCTAACTGGAGAGAGCCACCAGTACAGCAAATGGAGCAAAGATCCTCAGGAATGGGCATGGCCCCGGATGGGCACACAGGGATAGTGCAAGTTCGTGGGGACATCTGAAAAGATTGGCTGGCAGGCACCCAAGGGAAGCACAGGAGGATGGAGTAGTCTGTGAGCACTCTGAACCCAACCTGGCTAATCCATTTTTCAAAGCTACTATAATTTTACCACTATCCACAGCATATCACACATGGCTTCACATGTCACTATAGATATTTATAACTCAGTGACTTTAAAACATTTTCTTTTCCTGCCATAGCTATCCACCAGTTAACACCTCCCATTTGCCTTAATGGAAGCCACATGCAGCACAGAAAGGGTCACTCCAAGCTGACTGGAAATTGCCCTAGTTTTCTCATTCATTTATGTAAGTATTTGTGTGTTTATGTGCATGAACATGCACAAATGCAAGAACATCCAGATGCATGGTTCTGTAAAGATACCACTATCTGCAAGGCAACTGTATAAGCTGTATAACCCTTACACAAAGCTGAAGGAGACATACCCTTCAGATTAATGTATTGCCTAAATCTGGAATATTACTATGTCTTTAACATATGTCTAAAACGACATCGATCTACTGTCATCTCTCAGACCACTGTGCCAACTGCAGTCCTTACTAGACAGAGATACCAGCACTGCAGAGGAGACCCTCAACCAACACACAACTCTGCTCCAGTTCTAATGAGCTTCACTGCAGGGTAAAATGAAGTCGACCGGATTATAAAAACACACACCAGTCAATAATGTCCCCTCCTCCACTGTCTATTAAAGCAATTTATTTTAAAGTAGTCATTTTTAACAGAGGATAACTCAAGTCACAATGTCTTGACTACTAAAGCGTTTTCTGACTTTGACAACAGTAACCCTGGGTACTGGCAACAGAATTCAAATACAGCTTGGAAGTGCTATTTGTCCAGCTATCAGGATGGATTTTATTTTGTTTTCGTTTAACTAAAAAAAACCCAACAACTTACTTTGAATCCATTTTTGTCACTTTCTTAGTGAAAAATTCATCCACGCCTTCATCCACTCTTCCCATGAGGCCATTCTGATCCCCTTCTGGAGGCATGCCAGCAGATACCTGACAGAAGGAAAAAACCTCTCTTTGGTACATAATAATCTAAGCATATTTGTTTCAATGACAAAAATTAAGAGTTAAGACATTATAAAAATTGTGTTTGCCACCAAACCTCAGTGCAGACAATAGAATCACCACTGGGATTCCTCCTTTATCAGGCCGTTAATTCATTACATCAAATGCAAAGTAACCCAGAACACCAGTGACAAATACGACTCTGCAGAGCATGCAGCCAAGAATCAAAAGCCTTGGGTTGTGAGAATAGAGCACTAGTTCAGTTAGAAAAGGAAAAAAGCAGTTAAGGAAAAATTACATCCTGATCAGGTGGTGACCTGAGGAGAAAGTATTTTCAACAGTTAATTGTTTCCCTATTCAGAGAAAAACACAGGTTCTGGATTTTGGATGTAGAGATTTGGAAACAGAGCTCCAGGAGGCTATAGAGTCTTTCGTAACACATTCAATCCAGCACTGCCAAAAGCAGAGGCTAAATACAGAATCAGGTGTTCCATGTTAGGAGCTGCACACAGATTTTCACTGTCTGAAAACGGAAATCCTGCTTCCTTTCTTTAGTTTCAATGAGCACGTTTTGTATGGGGGTGACTGAAGGCATCCTAACCAGGCTGGCTTAGTAATACCTGACAACTACAAAGGCCCTGTGAAGATGATCTGGTGATTATGCAGTCTCCAGGGAGGATTTCTATGTGGTGTACCTCCTGTACATGGTTTTGATGTGGAAAAGCTGGATTAACAGTAGAGAGACTTTCTCCATTTTAAATGCCATACAGAAATCTGTTAGTTGACTACCGAGGACTCCACCCTACTTGTATTCTTGGTAGTAGTAACAACCAGGAATTGGTCTGCCAGGGAATAGTAATTTGACACAATTTAAATCAAGGAATCTCCTACCTACCATGATAACTCAGAGTAATCCCAGCTTCCCTTTTCAGTTGGAGTACACACTCTTTTCTACGCCTCCAAAACAAAAAAGAAATACTCTGCTGTTAACATCAAACCCAATGTCATTAAGCCAGGACAACAGACTGCACACTAATGTTCAGAGATTTTTTAAAGTCAAAATGCATCTAATTTTGCAGTAATCACTCCCCAGATTGTATTTATGGCTTGAAACTGAATTCTCAAAAAAAGAAAAGAAGTTTGCATCTGGAAAAGCAGCAAATACCTAGAAATGTACTAATAAGGCCTGAAATGTGAGCCTTATGTGGAAAGCAGCTTTGATGACAGTATTAAATGGTTTCTAATTTCTGTGAAGGCACAGGTTTCTGCCTTTAATGGTAATGCCTTTTAGTGATCAATGTTAATGCAGTTAATGCAATGTTGAGCTCCCCTTATTTCATGTTTTATCCTTTTAGTGCTAAAAAAGAAGTGAAGTTTTCATTTGTTGATGTTATTTTTATTTTTATTTTTTAGCCCAAGTTTAAAATGGAGGCTTCAATTTTTCTTTATTAAGGAAAAAATCTGTCTTGGAAGCAGAAATAAGTAAGATGAATCACAATCTTTTTCATACATTAGAGATTCACTTCTTTGCTGAACTAAATCTTTTTAAACTTTTTGTTTCTGTTGAGTGAGGTATTGTATATCCCAGTTCTATGTCTGGTAGTGAAGCTCTTTCCACAGCCCTGTGCAGATGGCACAGGATGTGTTGAGTAAGTTTGGAAGACAAGCAAGCTTAGCCACTGGGAAGACATGTGTGTTCTGCAGAATTGGAGTTGTAGAAAGTCACCACAGATGTATTTTCACTACAATGCAGAAACCAGTCCGTCCTTCTGCTACCTCTATCCTTCACTGTAAAGTGCAAGGGACTGGAAAGTTGGCATGAGCAAGTTGGCTTGAATATCCTCTTGGCTTGAAGGTTTCTCCATTTCCAAGTGGTGGAAAAAGCACTCTACTGCCTGGTATGATATTTCCTAGCACTAGAGAAATTTTCAAGGGTCCTCTCCGCTGACGATCCTCAGGGAAGAGAAGAGGCCACAGGCGTTCGTTACTAGGCAGCGTCACTCAGAGAAGCAACGGCTGCCCCTCGGTAAGCGTTACTTATCATATCAGCTGTGTTCTGTTGCCGTAAGATAGCTCTGTAACTCCTCCAGATCTGTCCTTACATACCCTGAGGACATACCATCACAGAAAGAAATCTTTACTGATGTGGTATGCCAAGGAAACTGAACTGTGGGAACTCCACACATATATACTTGGGTTCACACCAATGCCTTTCGTAGACAGACACTGCTCTTCTGTTTTGCTTTTCTAAGGCTGGCTCCAGCATGAAAAGCAGATCTGTGACTATGCAGATTTGCTGGCCCAAACACCATCTTTAGTTAAGGAGCTGCTGGAAGCTGGGTGTCACAGAGTAGCTCCTTCGAGACCCGAGAGAAGTAGGAATTCATGCCAAGTTACCACATCTTAATGTAGGCAGCAAAAAGGATTAAGACTTAACAAACCCTTGCAATATAATTGAAAAGTCTCATGATACTTTGTGTTTCCTGTGAAAGCTCCAAGTGCCTCAGAAACTCCTTCCATGAAAAAAACAAAAGCAAATTAAAAAAAGGATAAAACATATCCTGGTTTCAGCTTGTGTCAAACAAGACAAAAAGCTTGTAATAGGGATTGCACACTGAAAGACGTGAACGCTAGAAGAAAAATTAAGTCGTTACTTAGGGCTTTTAAGCTTTAGCAGTTGTCCTCATTACATTGCAAGACTCATGGCAAAAAGCAATCAACAGATGACATTGCCAGCAATAGTTTAAATGTAGACTCACTGCTGCTTGGCTGGGCTGCTGCTTTTTATTCCTTTTGGGCCTTAATTTTGTGAAGTGTTCCAGTTTTCTCCCTTCTTCTGAGGGCAGCTCTGAAATGAATCCAGAAGTTCGTTTGTCTGGCCTGCTGGAAGGAAATGGTGGGTCTTCTATATGGATAGGTACTTCTTCCAGTGCTTTATCTAGATCAAATTCCATCTCTAAGAGAAATCAAAACTTTCTAATTAGGCTTAACATGCTATTTAAAACAAAAGACAATGCCATTCCTCTCTTTTGTGGTAAATAATTACAATTACAAGAACTCAGCCACAACATGCTTGTGAGGAAACAGCACTGTGAGCAAATATTTACTAGCAAACACACTATTAGAGTCACAAAGCAAAGCGTTAAGTGTGGGCCTCAAATGCAATCCAGAGAGAGAGAGGGGGAGAGTGTCACCCATGCTTTTCAGTCAAGAACTACCTACAGGGATCTCAGGCAAGCGAAGAAGTAAAAAGGTTTTAAGAAATTCTTACTTACCAAAAGCTCTGGACACTGGCCGGAGCATTCTACTGTGGATGCTTTTCCTTTTTGATTTAGGAGTCATCTATCAACATAAAACAAAACAAAACCTACTTCAGCTGACAGAAGAAATTACAAAGAACACCGTTTCCTTTCTATCCAAGAAATCAGTTCTTCAAGCCTATGTGTCATTTCAACATTGCGTTTAACACCAGGATGGAATGGTGTTTCTTCCTCCCCTTCTCAAACACTCTGAACTTTTTCTAAATGGATGTTTTGTCCAACTGACTTTGAACAGAACCAGGGAGGTAGATCATTCTTCCCATTAAAGCTGTAGGCTGTACACAGGATGATTATTTGAATTGTCCAAGCATTAACTCATTGATCCCCAACTGTAAAACAAGGGAACTATTAAAACCTCACCTCTGCATATGAGATGATAAGGCACAGAAAACTGAATTACTGCATCCAGTGCTGCACAGTTAATAAAAATACCAGGGACAGACTCCTCCTTGTTCTGGCTTTTATTTTTGATATGAAATACACCTCCTCAGTTCACTCGTTAGTGACACGCTACTGGGAATTATTAAAATTCAGGTATCTACACCTCTGGACACTGCCACACAGCTCCGCAAACTTCCCTAGCAAAATGCAGTCTTGGAGCATACAGACCTTCTTCAAAAAGCACAACCACCACGTCAGTGTTTGTAACATCTCCAGCAAACACGACTGCCCAGAACTTCAGGTACGCTGAGAATAGGTGGAAGGTTACCTTGGCATATATTCAACGCAGTTACTGAAAAGTTACATGCTATTTTTCTGCTTCCCATCTTCACGTTCCCAGAAAAAAAGGAGTGTATTGCCTTAAGAGCACTAATACCCAGACTTAGGACCCAAGTTTGTTATTTTTGGAAGAAAGCTGCCATTATTTTCTTGCCTACGCTCTTCTAAAAGTTTGCACGGCAAGAAAGATTGTTTTGCTACAGTAAAAACATGAGTCACCAATTCCAAACTTAACCCATCTCAGCATTTTCAGACTTTTAAACAAAAAAGGTGACCTGAAGGTTTTCTAAAGAGTTAATTCCAAATGACTCAGCATCTGCAAACATAGGCCCCTTTTGTGGTAGAGTTGTACGTGCTGGCTTTAGTGACATCTGTACACTTTCACTTACTTGCTAGCCTGGAAGCCTAGTGGCTTTAAATCTGGAGTGTCAGTCAGGAAGCTGCTATGGCTCACAACTCGTTAACAGAATTGTTAATTAAGTTTAGTAGCATCAATTTTATATGAGCCAGAAAAGATATGGTTGGGTTTGACATTTCAGACAAATCATGAATTGTTTAAGGTAAACATTTGCTGAGTTTTATGTATGGAAAGTTCAGTGCACAGACATACATGTAGTGAGTTCATATTCCCATCCAAAGTAAGTCAGGAGGATTATTATGTCACAATTCACACGCTCGGGGTTGTGACAGATTTTTTTTGTAGCAGGGAAGTTATTATCTATCGTCTCCAGATGAGAAAAGGACTTTCAGGCTACAGAGCAGGCAGTGATAGCACTGTCTGTGCAGCAGAGCTGTTTTATTGCCATGCACATCACTGGGGAGAAAAGATACCTTTGGCTGGTGCAGGTTTCCATTTCCACATTTGACAAGCATCAGTAAATGGTATTAACAGTTTCAAGACCAGCCAGGAAATAGCTTCCCACCTGAGTAGACTTATTCTGAAACTAGTGAGTAGGCAGTGTGTTACTGCATCAAAACGTTACTTTACACACCTTGACACTGCCACTCCAGCACCCAAACCTGAAACAACCAAAGGCAGCTCATGGAGCTGAAGCAGCTTAGCATTTGAGGGACAGCAATTAGGAGTCGCTATCAGTAGTCCCCTGGTTTTATTGCCAGCCGTTGCCCATTTCTCTTGTTAACATGTATTTGCATGCATTTTGGTCTGTTTGCACTTCCTTGTTTGGTGGTGTGACTGGAAATCACATCTTGTAGGCTAAAGCAGCAACACATGAAGATCGAAAGATCAGAAAGGAAGTCAAAAACCAAGGCTGATGGAAGACGTCCGATCGCCCAGTAACTTCACACCACAGCCAGTGTTCAGAGTGCTCCTGGTTGAACACAGATAAGCTGAGAGCTGCATCAGCCCAGGGTACCAACATAAAACAGCAAGGGGCAAGTTCTGAGCTTCCTGTGCAGGGACTTAAAATTTCCAATATATCACAACAGTCAGAATGATTTTGTTTTCCTTCCCAGACAAGAAAACACTCCCAGGTGACCTTGCAGAGCTTGTGTTGATGACCATAAGCCAGTCTCTGGATCACTGCTATAACTTACTGTCAGCTTGGCATGATCCAGCAGCAGCTTGGTTGCTAGGGATAAAGGCAGAGGGATAGAGATGCTTCCCCATTTGCTTTAACAGCATGAATAACAGCTATACACACACGTTTATCTGAAAACCTTCTGTTTTCTAGCCTGTTTAGGAAGTGCACAGATGAAAGGCTTCTTGCCAAATGAACTTTCTAGATCACACACAGAGCAAAATGGGTCAAAGCATTAATTTAAATAGGCCAGTGTGCTCTATTTACAAAATATTCGACTTAATCTCAGCTTAATATCTCAGTCACTGTGCAGTGTGTGGCAGTAGCAGAACACATGTCATTACCAGAGAGATATCTGAACTCCTAGGGAAAGATTTCTGCCTCTCCCTAGCCTGGGATCCATTTCCCATAGTTTATGGAAGCAGCTCAGGTTTGGCAGATGTGCACCTTCTGCCTTTCCACCACCTCTGGCCACACAAGCACAACGTAGCTCTCCTGCCTTGCGTTTCATGCGTGGTCTTTACAGGAGTATAGCTGCTAGTATCAACCTCACCTCCTTCACTTCTTTCACATCTTCCAAGGTCTTTCTGTTCCAGCAGGCCAACTCCTGAAACTCTCCTTTGTTCTTCCTACTTTCCTGTAAGCACACTATAAGCTGCCTGGCAGAACAGGTAAAGAGACTGACTGCATCCCTGGGTGTTGGGAGGCCCTATTGGAAGTCTATGTTCACCTATGCCACTGAGATCTCTGGAGATGGCTCCACGAAGGTACCCCTGTGCAGTAGATGGCAGACAGAACATCACCACTTACTTGGAGTTAGACACTCTCATGTGTCCAAGTTAACTTTAAACTCCCAGGATCTCTTCCCATGATCATGTTTCCAGATTCCTCCTTTCTGACTCTAAGCTCTCTTGAGTTTCCTGAAATTATATTACCAGCTGTAGAAGAATGCTAGCATCTTGGGATTTAAAACCAACAACTGGAATCACTTTGTTTTGAGTGCTACAAAGTAATGTTCTTTTAGCAACAGGGTCTCAAATACTCTACATTCCTTGATTATACAGATAATTAAAATAACTCTCAGTGCTGAGGGATATGCTCATTTCCATGTTTTTCTCCTCCTCCTCTAAAGTAATTTACATTCAATCCTACTAGATACAGGGATGCTCTGTGACCTTCCTCTTACTGCCCTTTCAAAAGATTTCAAGCAAACTTATGAACAACTTCCCCCTCCCTCTAGAAATTCATATCCCCAGCCATTCTCCCTTCAACTCTCCTTCCCACAAATAAACATATGGGGTTTCAGCTCTGAGAGCGCATTGAGCGTGACAGCACAGAAAGGTGAGAACAGCAGTCAAAAGTTCAAGGTGATTCAACTAGGTAAAGACAACACAGCTGACCAAACTGAGGTAACTCTGACATCTCTTCCATCCTAGTGGCAAGAAAGTCCTACTTTATGATTCTTTCATTAAGCTGGATAATGCTTGAATATAAAACCAAATCAATAGACTTTCATTCTGCACAGCAACGTTTGTGCTTACACCTCTGACATCAGCACTCTGCTTGGGTTTGGTCTTAAAGCCAAGGGTTGCCTTGAAATCAGGTGCTGTGCTAGCTGAACCTTTTTTGTACAATCCAATCTCATCCCTGAACCGCTACCCATTTCATTTGTGGGTGCAGATGGATGGCACTACGGTCTCCCAGGAGACTCACGAGGCAGTACAGAGGCAAATGGAGCACAAAAAGGTAAACGAGTAGGCCAGAAACAGCAGAGCTAAAAAAATACTTACACTTGTACAGCAGAGAGTCTCCATGCAGCAAAAAAGAAAGAAAAAAAGAATATGAATGGGGAAGACAAAGCAACAGCAGTTCTCAAGAAAGGAGGCAAAACCAGAAGTCACCAAAATAAAGAAAACTAAAGCCAAAACACTGAGAAGTCTTAGCAGGGAAGGTGACATGCAAGAATGAGGTAACAATCCCCTGCGTCTGGAGGTGCTATACACTTTGTGTTTTCAAAAGAAACCAGAGAAGGCTGTGATTTTTCTTGCTTTATACTGGGACAAGTTCAGGTTTTCAGACGTTTGTTTCCAATACATGGCACTTGCCAACAGTGACAACCTGCCACCTGCTGTCCCAGTGTATTGTGGTTTTGCATTTTTCTGGCACCAATAATGAGAAAAAAAACCCTGCAATTGTGTTATTTCCTAGTCTGAAGGAAGCTTCTGAATTAATAATCATCAGTTTGTTGTGGAAAGTAAGCAAGAAAAACAAAACAAAGCTTCTCTTGAAAGAAGGAAAAGGGATGAAAGTCTGTTCTCCTGAGCTTTCACTAAACCTAATCCAAAGCAACAGTGTTTCTCCTTCCCACAAGGAGGCTTAGAGGCAGAGGCTTTCAAGCACTTTTGGCATGTTAGAAGAATGTCATTCCATTAATAAAGCTCGACCCTTCCTCGCCCCTTCAAGAATTAAAGGAAAAAAGAAAGCAGCAGAGCCATCACATGAAATGAAGCAATGTCATATCCCATCCCTTCTGTGGCACACGACCAATCATGCTCTTTCTTAGATTAAGAAAAAGCAGTTATTAGAAGTGCAGTTTTGTCTTCAAGTTGAATGGGAACTGCTGCTGTAAGAACACTGCAGGTATCAGCAGAGTGCTTGTGGCAGAAGCCAACAGCCATGGTCTGGATTAAGCTTCTTGGCAAGAAAGTGCTGCACTTTCAAATGGATACTGCATTGGCCTTTAATTACTGGCAATGAAAACAGTCTGCACACAACATGAAGTACATCATTTAATTGTTGAAGGGATATTAAGGTCTGTTTTTCAATGCTTTGACATTTACAGCAATAATGATCCACTGGTCACGGTTCATAAGCTTAACTGTAGCTAAAAATGTAAAGATACTATGGGCTATCTTTGCACAGCAAGAAAGGTGATCTTGCAAACAGCTCCACTCCTTTAGTTTCCTACTGTCCTCAAGGTTTTTGTTTGTTTGTTCGGTGTTGTTTTGCTTGTTTGCTTTAAAAATAAAAATATTTTCTTTTATCTTCAGAAACTTCTGCTTTACACAGTTCTCAGATAACAGTGATTCAAGGCAAACCTCCTCATTAGTCTCATTTTTGTATGCTATCCACACAGACATACACTTTTACTCCTCTTTTTCCTGCCAGAATTTGTGTTCTCTCTTCTCTTGCCCATCTTCTACACTACTGTTCAACTAGGGCTGCTCTGAGGTTGCTGGAGAGACTGCAGAATCCATTGAGAGACATCTTGAAAACTGAAAACACCTTAAAAATAAATCTCCAGCACACGTGAAAAATCGACCTGCAACGCGGTTTCTGCTTCAGACAGCATCCATAGTAGTACTCGTGTGTTCTCTGCATTGAATTCATAGGCTGGAAAGTTATTTGTATTATACAGACAGCTGGTAACATGAGTAGGACTGAAGTGCAAAGCAGTACCTGTGTAACAGGAAGCAATCCCAGGATAAGGTGGAGTTTACAGTTTACAGCCCTGATCCAGCAGGGCTTGTGAAACTCCTACTCCCACGCTTTAGTGATCTCACCTAAGTGACTGTGGAGCTGCTTAAAAGTTAAAAGGTGTTAAACAGCTTGTGGGTGGGGTGTAAGGACAGAGGAGGAGGAGAGGGAAGCACACAGCAGGCAACAGGTTAGACAAGGAAGCACCACTAAGCAAAGCAAAGGCTAAGGAACTTGCCTGAAGGCAGGAAGGAGTCTGGCTGCTCTGCAGGAAACCTAATTACCAGTCTTCAGACCCTTCAAGTACTACAGACCAGGAGGCCACCCAACCTTTCCCCTGGTTTGCTCTCAGCATAACTGTGAAATACAGCGGGCTGCCTCCCAGTACACGGGCCACTGCTGAAGACAAAACGCCAGTGCACAACCAAAAATCCCAGCCAAATTCAGCCCAAAAAGCCCCACATTTTGGGTTAGGGAACCATAACAATGTGCCAGCTGGGAAAGACCTGTCAGAAAAAATACGTTCATGGATTCTTCCTGAACATTTTAAGCCAGTGCTAAATTGTTTCAGCTATATGTATTTTGTGGGGTATGCCTTTTTAAGAAAGGGGCATAAAAAACCAAGGCATTTTATCAGAAGTCAGGATGTTTTCTTTTGCTGTGAAGAATCCTAACCTGTAAAGCTGCTGTGACACAATTTCGGTCAATCAACGTTTCCAATGCTTCTTCTAGGCACCTAACTACCTTTGACATATGTCACACATCTATTGTCTTTAAATAAATACATTATTCAGGTATTCTTTCTAAAGTAGAGCAGTAAATTGATCAGCTTTGCTTTTCTGCATATCAAACTTTGGATGCACAGATGTCTCACCATCTGTATGGAAAGCACTAGAAACTAGAAAGCTGCTATTCCTTACTGCAACTACTGAAGATTTTATAACAGGAAACTCCCAGCATGGCTTGCAGAACTTTAGCCACGTACTTAGCAGCGACGGAAACCTCAATCACCACCCTTAGAACCTTCCCCTTGAGTGCTATTGTCCTTGGAAAGCTAAATGTAATGCTAAAATCCATGACAGCTAATGAGTATTTTACAGGAGACAGGAGAGCAAAGCCTATACATTTTTACACTGGAAGAGAATCTAGTCCTGACCTTGTATTTCAGAGTTCTGCCCTCTATATGGAAATGCTACATATAAATGTAGACATTGCAAATAAATAAGGGATACAATTAATCTGTATGCAAATTTAAGGAGTATGTTTGTTCATTCACTTCCCTTCTCAAATGTTGAATTTCTAGAGAACAAGCTGAGTTTCAGAATTAATTCAATTAGTCTCATCTAAACTAGCCTGATCTTTAGAATAACTTTATACAGCACTATTTTCTGCAAAAAAAGAAATAGTACTGCAGTAAAATAAGCTCAATAGATTTGCCCTTGAGCTTGCTTTGTTTTACCAGCCAAGAAACTTTTCCTTTTCTGCGTGCTGAGATGTGGAGCATGTACTCCGTGATATTTTACCAAGTATTTCAATATATTCTTTTCATTAATAATTCTGCACTTGCATCTTTCAAGTCAAGTAAAATTCTTTCTAATAAATATTCCTGCATATAAATATCCAAGGCTTTTATTATGAAGAGTAAAAAAACCCCAAAACAACAAAACAGGCGTGTGAATTAAACAGAGCAGTTCCTAAAACTACTAAACTGAATCTTTTATCTCATGTTCTGGGTAAGTATCCTGCAAGGAACTCTGCACACAACCAGCACTGGCAAGACAAAAAGCAATTCTTCACATCATCAATTCTGTTTTCTACTTGTTCATAAAGAGTCTAGCAGTGTTCTCTACAGTAGCTGGGCTTTAAGACGAACAAGTTTATTTTAGTTAAAAACTAGGTGTAGAGCAGAGAGCTGCTGCAGATCAGATGGCACAAACTACCTCTTTACACCACCAAAACCTGCTTGCTTGCACTTGGTCATTAACCTTCATCTGGCAGACACTGATGCAAAGTTGCTTTGTGCATGAGTGGAACTTCCAATAGTGAATAGAAAAAGCTCCTAAACCGAGCAAATACAGAGGGGTGGACAGGCTTTTATGATACTCTTAGGCAATTCTTTGAAGACATCCACCATATTTATGAGGTGCCCACTAAAGCAAGTTTGACACAAGGTACTTCTGAATGGAAATGTTCGAAGTCAGATGGGATGGAGCTTTGAGCAGTCTGATCTGGCAAAAGATATCCCTGTCCATGGCAGGGGGGTGGACTAGATGATCTTTAAAGGTCCCTTCCAATCCAAACCCTTCTAAGATTTTAGGAACATGAACTGTTGCATCTGCCTGCCCTACAGATTCCCAGTACTGAGAACCAACACTTCTCCACCTTTCCTTCCTTCTGACAACCTGAAGTGAACAGCTACCAAAAGGTAAGTAGTCATCCAGGCAAAAAACAGTCATCTTTCCACCATCGTTAGAACCTCTTGGGGCAGGCAACACATTGCTCGTGCTGAACCAGTGACATTTGAAAGGAGAAACGCCACAGGGAAACTCCTGACAGTGAATCAGAGACAGCTTACCCTGCACGGGGAAATGGACTGGTAGCCTCTTTACTCAGAATTATCATGGGAAGGTTTGCCCTTGAAAACATGGACATACTCGAGCTCCTGCTCTTTTCTCACTGAAGTTTGTTTCAGACATCGTCCCAGCACACACAGTAAATCTTTATACCCCTCGGACACTTTGAGATGAACTTAAACATGAAAAAACCCCTACATCAACCTCCTGAATTTTAAGTCCTATCAGGAACTACTATATAAGGATACCTCCCTATTAAAAGCAAGGAAATATCTTGATAGGCAACAAGAAAATATTCTAAGACCCTGTATAGGAAATGGAAATACTTGAGTAGAGTATTTGAGTTTCTTCTCTAAACCAAACTGATAGAAAGGGTCAATCTTAATTACCCAGGAGTGGATGGCAAAACTCAAAGGTGGGTCTATGGAGTACCAGCAACTAAGTATAATACATGATTGAATAATGCTGCTTGGTCAGACAGTCACGGGGAAGCACGTGAGCCTAGGAAGGACAGAAACACCCTGAAAGAAGAGGAAGATGCCTACTCTGCAAAGCTGGACTGCTCACCTGCAAGCATGGAATTAAGTGCTGGCCAACAAGGCTCCAGATTCTGCAGTGTCTCAGAGTATGGACACAAACATCCCCTTGAGTATCTAAATACCATGGTATTGGAAATGACCAACAAGATAAAAAGAGGTTCTGATCAGATTTGAATGAAACCACCCTGACTTTCAATCACTTTGTCTTTCTACTCTGATCATTCCTTTTAGTTTTCTTTAACATCTGCTTACTTGAAGGTTTTTTTCTGACCAGTTGAAAAACTTTTGGTTTCAGATCAGTAGTCCAACCCTGTTAGTTCTGACCTCAAAAATTCACAGTAATTTGATCTTTACTCACATGAAGTAAGATGTTACTGCGGAGATACACCCACCACTTTGCAATGAGGCTTTAGTTGACCTGAATAATGTCAGAAGAAAGAACCTATTTACCTCTGAGTTCTTCTCTACTCTGAGAGAGATGTTTTGAAAGGAAGCTTGATAAATTTATGAATAAGATTGTGTGATGCAGTTATCAGTGATGCAGGGATGAGACTTCATGACTGGGAAACTGTCTTCTAGCCTTTTGGCTATGTATTCTAGGTTTATTTATTTTAAAGTTCCTATTCCAGTAACACAGCTCATCCTCATCTCCTTTTCTTTGACAAAACATAGCAAAATTTAATGGTACTCTAAAACCACCTGCCCCAGTGCAGATTTGCCTCTCCCTTCTTCCTGTGAGCAACTCTTCTTTATCCCTGCAATATGAGGTATCAATTTTGCAAGCAAAAAAATCACAAGCCTCCTTTCCTTCTGAGTGAAGAGAGAATCATGACGCACTCTTAGTGAGACAGACTCATGCATGTGCTATTTTCAGTATGCTCTCCAGATTTCAAGTAAACAAAACTCCCCCATACAATACAGATATGCACCTTGTGCCAAGTTACTTGTTTGAGATGCTGGAAGAATCAAAAAGCAGTAGAAAGGTCCATGAAACCTATGCAGAAAACTCCTCAACCACTTGAGGAGGTCAACTTGCCAGATATTAATTGAATCAAGAAGCATTATGGCTGCAGACAGATGTGTGTTACAAAACAATCACTATTAGAGGTTATTCTCATGATGTTTGTTGCTGTCCCTCTGCCAAATGTTATAGAGTCTAGATTTTGGCAAGAACTCCTCCCAAGGAGCTCTTGCTAATCTGCCATGGGAAATAATAAGCAGGTCCTTATGAACAGAGGCTGTGGAAAAATTAATTCTGTGTCTATTTGTGCTGAACATCAACTGACTCCACAGCTCCGCTGGCAAAAGAAATCACACAAGTGCCCCCTGATCCAGTCCATGCAAAAGGGCTTTGTCCTCATAACCTGTTTAGTTAGTGTGTGCTTGGGTGAGCCCTGCTGCTGGCTGGCAAGGCAAGCAAACCCAGGTAGGGATCATCTTCTCTCACCAAGTGGTGGGTGGGTGTCCACGAGCAGCCTACAGCCCACAGCAGCTCTCTGGTGCCTGCTGAGATGACTCTGCCTGCAGCTTAGGCATTCCATTTCCTGATAGCAGAGTGAACCATGGGACTGAGCGGCCAGGGCTGGCACTACCTATAGACTGTGTAGCTACGTGTTGAATACCTTTCTGTTTGCCACTGCCTAACTTCTTAGCAGTGAACTCCCTCTTAACACCATGTGAGGGAAGTTAAACTCTCAAGACCACAGCTTCAGCAAGTGCTTTGTCATTGAACTCTCCTTTCAATGGGGCTTTTTTATGACACGTGAAATAAAACGACAGAAACTCAGTTTCAATAAGACAACTACTGACACAAAGCACGTAATTCACCCTTCCCCTCCACCCCCAATACAAATTCGGGTCTACTAAGGGAAAACAAAGTATCAGTGTTATGGGAAGACAAGCACCCAACACAGACGTGCCACCATGCAAACAGAATCCCCAGCAGCTCCACTTCACAGTCCTCATTTTAACCTAAGCAGAAAACAGCCTTCAATTTTTCACTATTTCTTTTTCCTTAACCAAGCATGCAGTGCTGTTACTACAAGTGGTTTATCACATTCTTCATTTACTTCATATTGTGCCAATAATGTGCCCTAGATTATGAGAAACAGCTTTGAACTCTAAGAAATCACAGTTGGTTGAAGGAAAACATGCTATATATCAATTATCCATCACCTCCTTCCAAGCCAGAGAGAAGGAAAAGACATTGAAAGCAAGGTTTCTTTTAAAATGTTTCAGCTGGGAACACGTAACCCCTCAAGAGCCTGAAAGACACTATAGTCTGTAATCTCATAACAGGCATTGAATAAACACATCTAAGGACCTCTCAAGGCATTGAAGATACTGCAAAACTATACATAAAGGAACTCGGGAAAAGAGAAGTAGGAAATATTCACAATTAAAATAAATGTAATCATCCTACTAATGGTGAGGCTAACATACAAACTCACAAGATGCAAATAAACAAGATACTCATAGTTTCTGAAAAAATATCACATGGGCTCCCTTTGTCCCTTATGTTCTCAGCCTCAGTACTGCATGTGGAGGGAAGGGCTTCGGGAGCACGTTGGCACTGTGCTGTGCCCATCCTGGGCATGTTTTCATGAACTGGCCCAGGTCAGGGTGACTTGGAAATACTACTGGACTCCCACTGAAGTAGATCTGCTTGCATGCCTGTGATGGAGCCTTTTCAGAAGCCAAGAATACTCTCACATACCATAATGCCAATTCCAAGCTTCTCACAGAGTGCTATATTTACTACACATCAAAGGCCCATTTCTGCTAATGCATACAAGGGAGAAACTCAAGTGTCACAATCAATTTAATCCAGCATTCATCCAGGCTGCTGCCTTTGCTCTCATCCCTGCCTGCTTGTTCCTGCCGCTCAGGATTTGTTTTGTGAGCTCAACCAGAGACCTAGTCAATCTGTAAAGTCACCTGGGAAAGAAATTCTCTGTAAAAAGCTTAATTTTCAGCTGAATCAATTCCCACACCCTGTTTGTAGCAAGGCTGCGTGAAAAGCAGTGCAAGTGAGAGGGTGTGGGCAGGAAAGAGCAAGCTGTGTTCAGGGGAAAGTGGAATTGCTCTTCAGTAAGAACAATGATTTTTGCTGGATTAAGCCAGGTGTAGAGCTGCAGCTTTATTTATAGCACAGGAGAACAGATGGATTCCAATAGGAACTGGGGTTTAATTGCAGCAGGTGTCCAGTCTTCCATCCAAAAAGCTGACTATCTGTGCCTGAGACAATTCTGCTGCAGGTAAATAGCAGCAAGAATCAGATGTGTAGTACATAAGAGCATACTCTTCCCACAGTATCAGTGCATATGTACATGATTCTGTACCATGGTCTTCTCCTTCCTCCAGTGAAAACAAGTGAAGGGATTTCTGTTGTTTTAATTCTCATTGTTTTAGATGAGAGTGTGAGGAGACAAAAGCTTTCAGGTGGTGCTTTATGGGTTTTCTTCTTTTAAAAATAAAAGCTTACTTTTGGTGCAGTGAGTGCAATTTCTCCTTTTTCTCTGAAAACACTGAGGTCCGTACACTCCTTGTCTTCAGAACCTACTAGTCTGTAAGTCTTCGCCTGGATACTGGGCCACTCTGCTAAATCTTTGACAATGGCTAGTACATGTCTAGGAAAAAACATACCCCACCAATCCCCAAGTGTTATGCTACTTCTGCAAATTTTTTCTCTACTGTGCAGGAGAAATCTATTGTTCAATAAAGACTAAAACATATATTCATATATTGCTCATGGCATTATGTTGGGGGTTTTTTGAAAACTTTCCTCCATTAAAGTAACAGAATCATCTCTATGGTTAAAATTAGAAATAGATGAGAAATGGCTAAGATTCAATATTCATCACAAGCAGTTCGTTCTATTAGCTACAAGCGTTTTTGCAAACACATAATTTATCATCTATGCATTTCAGTCCTACACTGAAATGCTTTAAAGAAGATTTATAAGCAGACTTCTGTATTACAACCTGCAATTCCTTTACATCTTTCAAACAATTTCCTAGCTATCATGCCTCTTCATAATGCAAATAACCTCTGCTGTTCTCTAATACAATACTTATCCAGGCTATATGCTTGTTATTACTTATAGTAATAAAATCCTATTGCTGAAATGGATATTTTAAAGATGATGAGTACAGTAAAAAGCTATTTATCTCAAAACTTTTCCTTAAATAATGGCTCAACTCTGGTGATCAATCTCCTTTTAGTATCCTGAAAGCCAAGCTAACATTCATGTAGTTGTTTTGGTTTGTTTTTTTTTTTAAAAAGCTTTAGAATATAACCATTAAACACAAGCTAACCAAGATGCTCCATTACCTTTTGGTGGAGAACTGAGCACTGCCTAACATCTCTTTCTTCTGCAAAGAACTAATGGTTACGAAAGAATGAAATACGACTAGAAGCATTGCACAAAATTAAAGATAGTATCTACCTACACAATTACACATTCCGAGATAGATGATATTCAATCTCAGTGAAAAAGGGTGCTTTGTTTAAATTTAAAATGCATGCCTTAGTTTAAAAATGTCACCCTCGTCATACACTCACAGAAAAATTTAGAGAAGCTGTACAATTTGATGAAGTTAATTCATGACTGAGTCTAAACTCTGAAGAGCAGACCATGGTTTTTCATTTAATCTGAGAGTAGTAATTTTCTGCATAAAGATTTTTCTTTCCATCTTACGTTCACACAACTTTTATCTAATGACTTATTACCATCAATGCAGCTCTAATTAAACGTAGACAATTAAGACAGCTGTAGATTAGTAAAGCATCAATTTACTGTACTGTAGCTCAGGGAGATCAGAAACTCTCAGGTCCATAATGTTCCAGCTATTGCATCCTACGCTGGACTATTCAATTACTCCCAGTGTTCTTTAGAACTCATTTAACAGAGTAGCAAATTCTGGAATGACTGACAAATCTTTTATATTATGGGCTCTCAGGCCACCGTTAAAGGTCGGATGAGAATCATATCCTAAACTGAAGCTAATAAGCTTTAACTGCACAGATTGGTATTTAGTAAGTCCCAATTCCCACAACAAAAAAATAGCAGAACTAACATTTAAAAGTCTATTTTTCAGTGGTGCATTTCATGGGCCCATTTGAGATATTCTGTTCTGTCCTGTGTTGTTCGTACAAACACTTCTATGTCAATCTTCGAAGTGGATGGATGGATGGATGGCGACTCTGCTCTGGGAGAGAAATCCTCCCACCCACAGCCACTCTGCACCCTGCTTGAGATTCGGTGGGCAGGCTGTGGAACACACCAATGCCTCCTTGTTCAGTCAATCACCAGCACTGGAGGTTTCAGATCCTTGTGCTTCCAGTTCAAGTTTCATAAACAAACCTTCCTGTCTTCCCCTTTCCATCCACATATAAGAACAAATACCTTAAGCATTTTATTACATCTACCTCACTCCCAGTCATCCACCTAGCTCCAGTGCTATATAATCTACCTGTAATCATAAAGTCAAAACCGAATGTGGATCTTGGTTTTCCCCACATTGTTCAAATACAGCTTCAAGGGAGGCTTGTGAATAACAAGATGCTGTTGTTTATGTTGCCTCAGCTAGAACACTGATCCTTGATAGGCTTGCTGAAGAAAACAAGGCCGAAGAGAACAGGCTTGATGAAGATAATGGGCTTCCAAAATTAATCCAGTTTTGCAAGTGGAAAAAAACCAGCTCCCCCAAAACAGTGGTCCAAGCTCAGTGCCTCTCCTGCAAGACCAAAATTTCTTCTTCCCCAGACATCTTGACAACTAGCTGGAGAAAACTGGTAGACAGGGTTTAGAAGAGGCGAGTTTTTCCTGGCATCCCAGCAACACAGTCAGCCTCATCCCACGTTCCATATTCTTTTGGCAATCGATTAAGCTCCCAAACACACACAACACCAAGATACAATTCAAGGTTTCGGGTTTCACGTTTGAAGGATATACAGCCAAATACATTATCTCGTCACGAGGCTCAGATCTGTTTGATCATCACACTTTGAAATGCTTAGGGATTTCCAATGGCCAAACAAGGCAGAGTACTGGATTAATGCCATTTTGGAAATGGGATCAAAATAGCTTTTTCTCATTTAAGATTAAAAATAATAAAAGGAAATTAGGTTTGTAATTATAGTTACTAAAACCATATGCTTCTGTTTCTAGTAAAACCTTTCAGCAACATCTCTGTTTCTGCACTGACCAGCTCACAAAGCATTCACTGATGCCTCTTTCAGAAGGTTCCTCATTTCCATGCAAGTATTTGTACAACGCTTCAAAGCTGTCACAAATCAGGTTAATTTTTCCAAGAAAATACCTGAAAACTGTAGGACTTTTCCATGGCTAAAACACAACACCTGTAAAGTGCTACCTTCGAAATTACTAACTCTACACAGAAAGTACAAGAAATACATTCTTAAGATGATTTTAGTTGTGAAAAACTCAGTAAGAACACCAGATCAGTAAAAATCCTTGCGTTATTTAGCCTCCTGGGGCTATTTATCTGTATATATTTTACAACAGCAACCAGTATCACTTATACCCAGGATAACAAAAGCAGCTCTTAAAAATGGATTACAGTTTTTAATAAATGGATTCTTTAGCACTAAGATTACTGCTTTGTGTTTATTTGATAATTCATTCTCTTCAGAAATTAGGTATTGATGAGAATCTGGGTTGCAAAGGTATTTGAATCTCTGTGCAAGAGGAGGGTGAATGAAGAGAGATATAAACACTTCTGAAGATAAGTACAGTTTGCATCTAATGCACCTTTTAAAGAGTGCAAGCATCATCACATTCCCATTATTTGAATATGACCAAAGTGAAAGATAACAGCATGGTGATATGATCCTTTCATATAACCATGGTGATGTGAGATAAAGACAGGAGCTGGTTTTTAAATTTTCAGTATTATTAACAGGCTGCAAGAATAAATTTAGAGGAGGGTGGGGTGTCAAAATGAGCACTTAGCTTATTTTTCTATATATAAATCCAGCATGCAAAAGCTAACTTACAGGCATAGGGTTCAGATGCCACTTATTTTACTGGGATGTCTGTCTCCCATAGGATATAGGGCTCAAAATGATTATTGAATATTGGCTACAGAAAGCTACTGGAACTTGACAGTATCAGTGATGAGCCAGATGATGCCATCAACACCACATGCCTCACAGGCATTTGTGATGTTTAGAAAAATATTCCATCAAATCAAAGCTTGGCGAAGAAGAGTTTGCAAGGGAGGGAGAACTACTTTAAGATGGCCTTTCCAATGAAGATGTGCTTTTGGTTTATAGCTAAGAAAGACCAACAGAGAGCTGCTGCAGAAAGCAGCAGCTCTGCTGCTCCTTCCCTTGAGATGTACTTGTTTGACTCAACAGTAAGGCTATTCAAGGAGCTGAATCAACAAAATCTATACAAAATGATGCAATCAATTTTTCTGCCAGTTGAGGTTCCAGTGAAAGCACATGGCCAAGGAGCCAGGTAAGAGAACAAAGGAGAAAGACCATCCCTTGCAGTATGACCGCCTATTAGACTCAGTAAGTTTTAAGAGAAATGGTCCTTCAAGTTCCTGTCCACAGTAGAGCTCCTCCACAGACTGAACTGGGGGAGGGGGAATTGAGGTTTAAAACACTTAGCAACCCATTTATTTGTAATTCTGTGGATTTACATCTCATAAACAATCATGACATGGCACAGAGCCATCTTTATAATAAAAGTAACACATAGGATTTTATAAGGCACTTCAGTGATTAATGTTCAGAATTCTTACTGAATCTCATACTCCTAACTCAATTACTTCTGAAATGCTTGCCCTCCAGGATCTTTCAGCCCAGTCTCAAGCTTTCAAGACTTCTTCCATACATCCAAAAAAGCTAATTTAAAAAAAATAAAAATTAAAATTAAAAAATCACCTTCTGTTCATGTTCATGTTCAATAACGTAACTTCCAGACAGAAGCGTATTTTTGGTCATGGCTCAGAGGAACCCATGTCAAGTGGAATGAAGATAAAGGCAGAAAGCATCATGTTGTCAAAGGACAATATGGTCCAATTTATTACTGCAACTGAACCTCTGTGAAACTGTGGCCAGTGAAAGAGACATTTATTGTATTAGCTTGATTGTAGCAATATATGCAAGGGAAAGGCCCTTGAACAGGTACCAGGAAAGGAGAAGTGGAATAAAGGGAAAAGCTTTTCCTTTGCCAAACACCAGTATGAACTCAGACAAAATGTTCACAAGCTAACATTTGTTTTTTCTAGAAGCCAATTCTTAACTTCAGTTTCCTGAGATCATTAAAGTGCCAAATGACATCTGAAAAACATTTTCATTCCAGTTATTTTCATGCTTAACCAAATGGGCTGAGGAATGTGTCTTACCATACAAGTGTCCAGATCCTCCAAACGTTCTATCTCTGTTAACTCCTCAACTGTGATCATAGAACGTTTAGTCGGTTTTTCTTCAGCTAACTCAATTTCCAGTGATTCCTGCTGTGGAAGTGGTTTTCCACGTCTGGTCAAATGGTCAGCCTGGAGGCAAGGATGGAGACAGGGACACATCAATCAAACCATTAAAAAAGGCAAACAAAACCCAATCAGAAAGCCCAGAGAACTTAAGCTAGATCCTAGAAGACCAATTACAAAAGCAAAGCTCAGTTGTGTGTTCATTTCCATGCAAGGTTTATGTTATTATTTTTTAATTTTTTTTCCGATGGAAACCCCCTTCTATCACACATTCTAAGAAGGAAGGCGAAAGTCTAACAGAGAAAAAAAGGAAGGAAAAGAAGCAAAAGATATCAGATAAAAAGCTTATGACTTATAATAGTATTATGGGGCTTCTTCTTTATTATAAAGAAAACAAAGGTGTGGAAGAGAAGTGTTATCCTGGACTGGCTGTGGGGTTTTTTTTTGGTTGGGTTTGTTTTCTTTTCTTTGGGTTTGTTTTTGGGGTTTTTGTTTGTTTGTTTTTTTTTAATTAAGTAGTACAAATACTTGTAGCATTTTGGCTAAATAATTTTCACAACTATTAGATGGCCAAAATGTTATCACCTGCTATTCAAAAAAACACAGCTTTGTTAAATAGCTCAGTTCTGTTTCACGGAAGAAATAGGTAGGGGTTACCAAAAAAAGGAAAGAATTCATGACTGATAGATCTGTGAGATAAAATATGTTTTCTTAAAGTGTTAGAGAGGAAAAACTTTAATAATAATAGAATCCATTTTTAGACCTGCATAGCAAAAACTGTTACTAGGAACACAGAGAATGTTATATAAACCACCCAGGACTGTACTTGGAATAGAGTGTGTTCATGTTGTCAGGAAAATGATGAAATATTTTCTAGTTCTGTTGGTAACTAGAGAGACCATTAAATAACATCCGTTAAAAGCAAGTATTTGAAGATCAGCTGGGCCCAAATCAGTTAGTCACAGAAGCCTTCAAAGCAGCAGCTAGGGAGAGCTGCAGTCTACTGCTTAACATCAGCAAGACTCTGGACAACCAGTGGGTATTGCAGTCCTGTTAACCATCAAAAAGGGTAAACTGATTACTTGAGTCAATTATAGCTTGCTTAGTCTAGTGCCTACTCAGGAAGAACAAGTGGAGAGCTGTTGTGGATCTGTCTTTAATCACACCAAAATGGCTAGAATAATAATTAATGCAAATTATTGCATTAGGCAAACTCGGGTCTTGTTGAACTAGGTTTCTTTTTCAAATATGCCTCAAATGCTGCTGTGTCAATGCCACATACACAGACATTTGTAGGTGGCTGAATTAGTAGTACATGACACTACAATTTAAGGAGCTGGCACAGAACTGTATCAGTGCATTTAATCTTTGCTGTATTAAGAATGAGCTGCCAGCTCTCAGATTGCAACTGTCAGTTGAAGATTAACACTGACAAATTAGACAGGAGTTCCTCTACCAGCACTTCTGAGATATGCACTCTTCAATGATTTCATTAGTGCTGTACTATCTGAAATAATCTGCAACTACCAGAAACACAGGAGACTTAAACAGCAGAAGGGACATGTTGTTAATACAGGCCAAAATGGATCACAAAATAAATCAACTCTAATCAGACGTACAGTTCCACAGGAGGTCAGAGCACTGGCAGTCAGCTATGGACACAATCCTGAAAAGCAGCCTGTGTCAAGCGTCCAGAAGCCATTACTGGGAGGGAGTGATCTACCAAACCCAGTCCAGAAAATGAGCTACCACTGAAACTCTGACAAAAGGAAGGAATTCTTTTTGCCTTGGCTATGTCAATACAAGGAGTAGAGACTATCAGGAGAAAAACAAGTGTTGGTTAAAACATTGGAACAGTCTGTCTGGTTCTGACGACCATAATTTTAAAGGAGGCTTTTAAAGCAGTTGGAGAAAGAGCAGAGGATTGTTACTGAAGCGACTCACAGGACTGGAGAAAATGACTTGCTGTGCAACAGCCAGGGTATGGCCAAGTTGTGCAATACCACTGGACAGACAGCCCACTGCTCCTGCCAGCTGAGCTTGCTCCAGGACCCACTGGAGCTAATGAGCACGGCCACTCAGGCAGCAGCCCGACGCTGCCGCACAGCTCCCCAGACCACAGGCTGTACCTTGACACAACGCTGCTCTGTACCATGAAGACTCGCCCTCAAACAAACCAGTCCTTTCACTTTTATTTACTTTTTTTTTTTTTTAAACAGGAGGGAAGAGTGACTTTCTGTGCATGAGGACTTCCACAGAGAAGAAATAAAGAGAAATATACATGTTCCCTTATCTTGTGGAGAAAAGCATCTGAAAAAATTTATATATGCAATCTGAAGCCAGAGGAATTTCAATTAGAAATGAAGAGCAATTTCAATCAGGAGAATGACTACCCACTGGCCTCTTTAAAAAAAACAGTACTGGGTTCTCCTGACAGAGGCTCACTGCATCAGAAATACAAATGGTTTTCTGTGGATACACAGTTGTTTATTTCTTCTACTCTTGACAAAGTAAGTATCTTTATAATAAATAACTGTGCCTCCTGACAGCTCTGCACCTTCAAATAACAAACAGCATTTCCTTTTCCACGTTTCTACTCCTTTCTCTTCAAGCTTGATAAATACATTTCTGAGGTAGCCTCAAGATGTACTTTTTCAGGGAACGAAGTCTCAGCAGTTCCTCCTCTAAAGAATGAAATTTTACCTTATTCACAAGCAACTGACCCTGATCATCTCACCAGGACAAATACTGGCACTGTTTGTAAGCAATGACTCAATGCTGCATCCTGATGGCATTTTTTTTGTTTTGGATCTGACCGCAGCGGAAGAGATAATAGGACAAATATATAATGCAGTATTTGAAATGATGTTAGTGATGCCAACGAAAGTAAGACCAATTTCAAAACAGAGCTGTGCTAAGGAAAAACTGAACAAGTTATGAATGTAAATGGCATTGTTAAGATACCCAGTATATTCAGATATCAACCATGCAAATACTCACCAGTTTGTGATGGCAGTGGGAAAGGGCATCCAGGATTTCATCTACAACTCGGTCAGACAGGAAAGAAGCCACTGTCAGTTTTACTTCACTGTGTGAGAAGTAAAAACGAGACAGAGAAATTTTTAATTCACGCAGGAGAATTTTGTCTTTATTAAATGTTCAACAGTGTGACTATTACCCACAGTGCTGTCACTTTATTTGAAGTAAAACATTAGAGGGTGTCAGGATACATGACTGCAGGTTTCAGAAATAAACTCATGAATCACACAATAAACACAAGAGCCTCTGTACCGTATTTAACCTGATTCTAACATTTTTCTAAGAGCTGAAATGAAAACATCTGGGGAAGAGAGCTGAATAAAAACCACATGTGAAACTCAGCAGAGAACATTCTTCCACTGAAGTCAGAGAAACATGAATCTCTGATGAATAGGCCTAGCACAGTGCTGCCTGTTTAACTCTGCTATACTGACCAACTGCAGTCCACTCTTTTCCTCAACTCTTTTTTCTGTTTGTTGCCAGCTGAAGGACAACGGTACAACGCTGGTTCTCCAGGTTCTGCCATCACAACTTTGTGTCCTCTTCTTGCTCTAGGTAACCACTTCATGTCAGCCATTCCCATCACACAGGTGTACACAGAACACCAACACACCCTGTACACTGAACTGAGGTTTCACTGGTAACTTCCCATCACAGAAGCGTGTCTCTTGAATCGCTCCCTTGGGGTTCCATCTTTGGCCACAGTACAAATGGCTCAGGCTGGGGAGAGAAGCTGACAAGCACATATGCCTGAGCTGCAGCCTGAAGCTCCATCTCTCCTGTCTCTTATGTTTTCAAGGCCAACTGCTTCAGATAACACTTGCCAACAAGTAACAGAATTTTGTTTTATGGTTTTTATGTGTGGACTGAGTTGCACTGGATTAACACAGCTACTTCTATCCAGGGCTAGCACTGTTCCAGATGGCTATTATTACTGTAGCTACTGCTGCAGAAAGCCTAGGGAAAAGGTAAGGAACTCCTTGGAAAGGAAATGCAATTCATGGGGAGAGAGAATAGTGGCCAAGCCATGGTGGGAAGAGAGCAAGAGTGAAGGATTTCCCTCAGTTACTTACATATTAATTTCAAGTCATATCATGCAGGAAGGGTGATAGTGTGGACCCTCACCCCACTGACCCAACAATGTGCCCTCGTGGCCAAGAAGGCCAATGGCATCCTGGGGTGCATTGAGAAGAGTGTGGTCAGCAGGTCGAGGGAGGTTCTCCTCCCCCTCTACTCTGTGCTGGTGAGGCCCCACCTGGAACACTGTGTCCAGTTCTGGGCACCCCAGTTCAAGAAAGACACAGAGCTACTGGAGAGAGTCCAGCGCAGGGCCACCAAGATAATTAAAGGAGTGGAGCATCTCCCTTATGAGGAGAGGCTGAGAGAGCTGGGTCTCTTTAGCCTGGAGGAGACTGAGGGGGCACCTCATTAATGTCTATAAATACGTTAAGGGAGAGTGTAAGGAGGATGGAGCCAGGCTCTTCTCAGTGTCATCCAATGTTAGGACAGGAGGCAATGGGAGTAAGTTGGAACACAAGAGGTTTAGTGGAAACATAAGGAAAAACTTTTTCACAATGAGGGTGACAGAGCACTGGAATGGGCTGCCCAGGGGGGCTGTGGAGTCTCCTTCTCTGGAGGCGTTCAAGAGCCGCCTGGATGTGTTCCTGTGTGACCTGCTCTAGGTGATCCTGCTCTGGCAGGGGGGTTGGACTAGATGATCTTTCTAGGGCCCTTCCAACCCCTAACATTCTGTGATTCTATGACTGTCACAGCTTCGACACGGGGAAGGGGCACTATTATTGTCTCAGGGTCAAGATTTGCTTGCTAGGACTGAAGTGAAGAAAACTCACTCCCTGAACCATTTTAAACACTCTGAAGGCAAAGCTAAAGTCTGTTAACACCTTTTCCTGCCAATTCTGCTGCACTCTGCAAAACTAGTTTCTAAGTCTTGCTGTTTTCTCCTTCTGCAAAGACATTAGCATCACAATGCGAAATGACATGCTTTTCCATCAAGCAGAAAGGATCCCTCAGCCAAATAATGGCAACTGCAAAGGTTTAAGTAAAGGGCAGCCACATTGTACTGCACAAATTTATTTTCTTTGATATATATTTAATATGAAATAAAGATGCAGTACAAGGCCAGGTAAAAGCTACTTTTTTGGTTTTTTTTTGTTTTTAAAGAGTGAATGAAGGGTTGTTTAGGGTAACTGTTTCTGCTCCAGGGTTGTGGTTTGGATATACAAGTTTCCATTTTTAAAGTGTGTCTGTCTGCTGTGCACAACTCCCACAGTTTTAAAGTGATTGCTGTAGCTACAGGACCAGACCAAATGCAGCAACAAAGCACTGTTAACACTCAAAAGCAAATAACTGCAATCTCCTTCTATTACAGTAATTCAGTATTACCTGAAAACATAAATAGGTTTAAAAAAAAATGCATCAGTCATGAAAATGTTATTTGTGTACCACAAACCAAAACTATTACCAAATAAAACAGAAGCACACTTATTAATGATCAATTTAGCATCCCTAGAGATTCCAAATATTTGAATCACCTGAACGAAGGTGACTAGACCTGTAGGACAATTCCCTGCTCTTTGAATGCCTTAATATAGCTTGTGAGTCACAAAAGCATTCCAGAAATCTTCCACCACACAAACTCACATACACCTGACCCAAAATCCCAATTCTATAACCAATTTTGTTAGATTAGTCTTTTAAAGTACCTAATTTTATTGAGAATATCAATTCCAGATTGCTCCAAGAGGACATTTTTCACAAAGGTGCGTGGGATGGAAATCTTCTCAGTGCTGGCCTCAATCAGGTCTTCACGGATGCGAGTTTTCTTCATTACATTTGGGCAAAGGTTTTCTGCTGCATCCACCATAGACTCCAGGAGTGTCTGTAGCACAATAAGCAAAAACTAACATCAGGTATTGAGATTTTAATTAGCTGGAAGAACACAGTAATTGTTCTGGTGCTTAACACTGTGACACTTTTAGACTTGTAATTTTTACAATTTCACTTCCTAATTTCCAGCCCGTTCTGTAATCCAGCTGCAGTATAAAAGGCCCTTTACAAAATAAAGCTTAGGAGGAACAACATACTTGGTTTGACAATGACCCACAACTGCATTTGTTTACTTTTTCCAATAGGAAGCATTTACACCTCTGTGTATTTCAGTGTCAGAGCCAGAAATTATCTTCCCTTGTGCAGCAGATGCTCTGCTGCAGCTGCCTTCACTCCAAACTGTGCCCTGAGTCAGCAGTTTCCATCAACGCTCCAGACCTGCCAATTTGTAAGAGGCATCAGTTTATGAGGAAAGGAGACTCATTAGCAGCTGGCATGCTGTACAAGGCTGGAATATCCTTGCCAAATATTAAGAAGTACCTACAAGTATGATTTGCAGGGGGCATACAAATGTTTAATATATGGATCTCATTTACATACATGGAAGTTCACAGTGAACCTTAGGTGCAGTCAACAATTTTTATTCCTTTTTTACAACTGATCAAAACCCCAAGCCAGGACAGAGGAAAGCCATACACATTCTAGAAACAGGACCGTGCATTCCCCACAACCTCCTCAATTTTATTTTTCTTAAAATCAGGTCTCCCCTGCTGATCTTCTTCCCTGTTAGAAAGATTCTTCACACATACCTCAATACTATGAAGTTATATTATGAAGCCCCTTTCAATAACATTATATTTACCTCCTATCTGTGCCTGTGAGAAGTTTAAGTGGGACCACAGAAGGTAGAAAACAATTAGCTGTTAATCTGGAAAACTAAAATTTAAATTAATCCTGTTTTATCTACATGCTGATATGTACCCTGGGTACAGTGAAACAGTTTTATTTATAAACATAAAGCAGTATTTTCTGATGAGACTGGAAAGTGTTCTTCAGATTCTCTCCTATATCCAATCTTACTCCATCTCCAGTCCCAGCAACTCAGGAAATCCATTTTAGGTATCTTCAGAAGGCTGTTCAACCATCAATTAATTTCCCATCAAATAACTTGTTTCAGAGATTGCAAGAGGTCAAGGCTCATCAGCACAGGCTTTGAAAACAAACTCTCTATGTCCATTCCCATCACGAAGTACCACTCAGCAAAGATTAGGAAGGAGATGGTTCTCTGCAGCAGCTGGTCACTGCACACTGAAGCTGTCATGCTGCTGCACTCCGGTGACCGTGGGGTCTCCGTGGGCTGCGGTGCTTCCAAAGTGACAGGGAGAATAAAGACACTGTCTTTAGGTCAAGCTTCAGTGTATTTGCAAGACCAATTTCCCTCAACTTTGAGCCCTCTAAACAAGCGGTACAAGCAGCAGCTACTAGAAGACGACAGATTTTTCAGCATATGCCATGTTGTGTGCAGCTTTTCAACATTTTAACATCCAAAGAAAGGTGGAAAGAAGAGAGGAAGAGGACAGAACCAAGTTTACTAAAATGGGTCAAGTCATCCCCAGTAAGACTGAAATTTGATAGCCAAACAGGAAAAGATGCTTACAAATGAAAAAAAAAGAAACAAAAGCACAGTTTCATTGGAATGGTACACTAGGGAAGCCGAGCTGTAACCTTCTGAATTGTACAAAATTAATGAGCTGCACCCCTTGAACATTCTACTGATTTTGTTTCTCTTCTCAATCTCACTCCACAGGTAAGTGATCTCCAGCTGAACTCCATCCTATCAGATCTTTTTCCTCTCTGCATAGCCTTACTACCAGAACTGGCAATTTCCATACTGAGTATGAAACAAAAGCACCATTACTGTGTAATAATTTTATGATTCAAATGAGCATCTTTTTCAGCCTGTACCTCTGAACCGACTGATTTTTAAGTGTAGATTCGTAAGGAGAGCATAGCAGCACGAAGCAGCAACTGCATACAGGGAAGTCTGATCTTTGAAACATTTGATTTACAGGTACGAGACAGCTTCCATTATAGCTAATCCAGAGCTTCTTTCTGGGTTTCCAAGCTCTGTGCACTTTAAAGACTCCTCCTGCACTCTCTCCTTCAATCCCCAAGCAGATCGTGGGGCTGTTGACACTAATGCAGAGCTTCCAAGCCCCTGTTGCCACACGAAAAATGAAGAACTTCAAATGGCAGAGTCAGGCTAACTAATAGTAAGAATTTCTGACACATTTTTTCCCATGGCATTTATTCACTGGTGCAACCAACTTCTCCTACCTTGGGCGGGCTGGAGAAAATAAATAAATAAATCAAACTCGTCCTCCCAAGAGTTACCAGTGGATCACAATCACAAAAGTTATAGAAAAGACTTGCTGTGTTGAATTACAGTTGCATTCTAAGCAAGGTCTTTTACAATGGATCACATAAAGAAATGCTGTGTGAAGGTGGCAGGGAGAAGAAAGAGAAAAGACTAAAGAACTTACTTGAAAATATCAAAATTAATTTTTACTCAAAATACTCAGAGATCGTGCAATTTAAGTGTTAAATAGAGTTTGGATATCTTCTCTAAGTGCACAACCGAACACAATTTCTTCAGTGGCAGATTTCAGCTGTTGGTTTCACATGACTGCTATTGTATCTACAGAAACTTTTCAATGATGGAAACTCACAGCTACCAACATTGATTGTGGAGGGGCAAACTTTACAATCACAAGGCCACAAGTGCCAGTCAGCTGGCATGCAGAAAGAAGAGAACAATGTCCTGCCCACAATTAACGACTCCTAATGATCAGGAGAAAGATACAGTGAGTAAAAGGACTGGAGGATGATGATATCTGAAGAAAAAATGGAAGAAAAGATGGAGCCAACAAATGCTTTGCACTAGGGTGGAATTTAAGAGGAATAGTTCAAGCACTCCTGTCCTCAGAAAACAATCTTCTCTTGCCTAAGCACCATTTCTCTTGCCTACGATTTTCCCTTGGGATTTTGCATACCTAACAAAGCATCTCTGGGTTCTGTGTGTCCACAGTGACACCAGCAGGAGAAGAGAAATGCAAGGGCCTTGCATATAGTTTCTCCTTTGGCCAACTCAACTCACTACAAATGTTGCTTTTCCTTATTTTAATTTCTTCCTTCCCCCTTTCCCCTTCTTTGAAGTTAATAAATAAATAAATAAATAAAAATCTCTTATTTGCCTGAAGATCGATCATTGACTTTATCCAATTTTCAAACAGTTCTTTCTAGAATCAGGCTCTGGTTGCTATGGAAGCTAAAAATCAAAACCAATTACAGCACATCAGATGTTTTTTTCCCCAACTTCCCCAAGTACAAGAAGAACTGTACTTACGTGAGCTCCCTTATCTATCTTCAAAAATAACAATCTGAACATAAAGTTTTGAACTGACCTAAACAACTGGGGGAAAAAAATCCTAATCCATGTTCAGCAATTTCTCCTCTACACAAAATACACCACCATAGAACTTAAAGGAAAACCTTTCAGTTTTTCAATATACAAAGAACATTATAACTTTATAGTTTCTTGTAAGGCACTTAAACTTTAAAACCACACAATCAAAAGAAAATGTAAAAGTTAGAATGGCTGAGCTAAAGTGCTTTTTGTTGTAAATGTGTAAAAATGTAAATGGAAGATCCATTAATTCTACCGCACGCCAGGAACTATAAATAAAATAACTTTCCAAATGGTGAAGATGCTCTCCCAGAGCCCACCCCCCACCTGCCCCCTTCTAAAAGACTCTCTAAAATGCACAAGACTCATTTAATGAGTCCTCCATGAAGGGCTAACTCAACTACTCCCATCCCAATAGCAGCCTAGAAGCTCCACGAGGAAGAGTCTTATGGATAAATCACTGTAGAAATTTAAAAAGTGATAGAGAATCTTCATCTTATTTCATATAACGAGGAGAGTGAGGAAAATACGACAAATTGAGCACCATCTTCCTCCCCATTCATTTTTTTATTTCAAAAAAGTAATTGGTAATTTATTGTTCTTCATTATATTCCCACTGATGCATTCTCATGTTGTTTGAGCTGAAAGTTCAACTTTCACTTTCAGATTCTTTGATAAGCTTAAACATAACAAAACACAGGCAAGGTAGCTTAGTCATAAACTTTAGTTGATCTGAACTGCCTCAGAACCATATTCTTAAATTCATCAGCTTCTGTACAGATCACAACAGTTGCTAATATTACCCCATCCTGAATTCTTCCTGGACTGATACCTTTACACATGCTCTAAGGATGACGCTTCCTTGCTTCTTATACATTAATAATCTAACATAATTGAAGACAAAGTTTCTGAGCTAGAGCTTGCTGAACACTCACGTGAGAATATTGACAGATCAGTGATGTCTACTTCAAGAACTGAGATTTGACAGGCAACTTGTGAAAAGATTTCCTGTAAAGCTGCCTGTATGAATTCTTGGGACACTCTCAATACTTAAAAAGTATAAAATCCAAACAGTGAAAGTGGAAATTCTGCACCAGGTTCAGAAGTGGTCACTGGGAAAAAAATTCTGCAATGGAGTCTACAGAAAAGCATCTTTCACTCTAGTGGGATACCTTAACTAGTGACTACTTTTCCCCACGGCATAAGACACTGGTGCTTGAGAGATGCCTTTCTTAAGGACTTCAGGAACAATTGGTAAGTCTTTCCCTTCTAGAAAATAAAATAAGATGATATAAACAGCACATGCTCTTTCTGCCCACCTCAATCACTAGAGATAGCTTATGTACAAATATACTGAGAAGTACGAAAAAAGAAAAAAGTAAGTGAAACAGCATGGCACATTTGCTTTGAGCAACAGATCTCAGATTTAGTTATTTCTGCATGTGAGAGATGGTAACACATCTAGCCACAGACCTTAAGTTGCTCATCAACAACCCTTGTGACTTCTCCAGCCATGGATTCAAGTGTCTCTTGGATGGGATTGGAGAGTGAACCATTGGCTCCTGCCCAAGATGCTCCACCAAGGTGATACAGATTTGGTAAAAGCTGTAAGACAGAAAGGGTAACTTCAGAAAGTAGGTTCATCATTACCTGTCTTCAAATCCAAATAAAGAGGAGGAAATCTCTCTGCTAAATCAAACCGATTAAAATTATTTTGTTACTTCAAATACTACCTACAGCTGATCATCTGAAGAAAACACTCTCTTGTGACACATGGTTATTTTAGCATGCCAGAAAGAGAAAAGCTGGAAGCAGACACTGAGCTGTTCTGAGTATGAGCAGTGTGATGGGAAAGGCTTACTGTTTTGGAGTTCTTAGCATCCCGCATAAGCCGCTCAGCAGATTTGACATCTTCCTGTACAGCATCCACACCACAGTTTCTTAAAGAGTTGAGGTGATCTTGCACTTTTACACATATTCTGTCAATCATCTACTTGAACAAAAGAAACAGAAAAAAAACAAACATCAAAATGTTGGTCAAACACAAACTGAATTCAGTCCAGGCAGCAAATCAATAGTAGCATGATGAGATTTGTAGTGACAATATAGCAATCTGCAAATGTATGATCAGAGATTCAAGGTATATCAATGCCACTGAAAGAAAGCATTATAGCTCATACAGATACATCTAAACATTGGAAAAATAAATAAACCTTAGTATTAAAAAAATATATTAAACGCTTTAGAATATTTTCCTCACAGTTACCTCTAGAAAAAGTGCAAGTTATCCAGTTTAAGTGTTGTTCTGTTTACTGGAGCAGGTTTAATGCTGAAAATGTTGTTGATATATCCAATACTTAGCTCTGCAGGTCCCTGAATTGTTAAGAAGCTCAGACAGCAATAGAAAGCTCTGTCACTATGTGTTCAACAAACACCAACAGAGTCTAAGCAAAATGCAATTGCGCAGGCTTCTGGGGTATTCTTTCAAAACGTAAATACTCCTGTTTGCAAGGAAACTACAATGACCAAAGCAAAAGTTCCCATTGGACAGTGGGATAAACTCAATCTGTATCTGCAACACAATTCATTCAACATGCTGAAAATAAGGGGCAGGTGGTACATCCATATCCTTACAAGGCAAGCCAATAAGAATGCCTGACATATAGTCAGTTTTGATTAAGATATACGTGGCAGGGAGACATAATAGATAAAGGCCTTTATCAGCTCACGTAGCATTCATTAGAACTGGCTATTTGACATTTTGAAGCAACATCTGAGTGCATGTGTCACCATCATATAAAGTCTAGAGTTCTAGCATCTCATATCATTAGCAGTGAGAACTGAAATTATTTCACAGCATGCTCCTTTTCGGCTCCACATGACTCTTCCTCTTCAAAGGGTTTTGGGTGGGTTTTTTTGTATAAGTACAAAAAGCTAATTAATTAGTAGACAGTGGAAAGTCTCATCGGGACATCCTGACTTTAAAAAAACCCAACAATCCAGTCTGGGAATAATAATACTGCAATTCCACCATATTAACTAGAGAATCTTCTCCAGCCCTCTGTCAAAACTTATTTTAAAATCCATCCTTATTGTACACAATTAATATAGAAATGAGTAACTTTAGTCTACTTTCTAAATAGCAATGAATTAAACTTACTGAAGCCCAATGTAATGTGTGGTTGCTGGAGAAAAGCACAACTAAGACCACCAAGCTATAAAAAGATCTAAACTTAATTCATATGGAGATTATTAACTTGGGAAAGAAAAAAGGTGGCATTGGAACAGATAAATTACTAAAATAGAATAAAGTGATGCTGCTCTTGCAGTTTTTAGCACCACTACATCTCCAAATACTGTTTTCTGTCAAGAGGTTCGAGTATAATTTCAGGTTCTAGTAATAAAACTCAGTTCCCTTAGATTTTAATAACACAGGTAGAAAAATGACACGTTGAATTCAGATTCATAAAATAAAATAAAATGCATAGAACAGGGAGAAATTCCATTGACTCGGCTGAAGAGTAAAACAGACATTCCTCTCCTATAAATCTCCCATCTACATGGAAACACAACTGGTGCAAACAAACACAGAAGTAAAAGGCCATGACAAGATCTGCTCTGTTTATACCACTATGCTTCACTGGTGTACTGGAGCTGAAAAGGGGAGCCCTGGAGGGGAGGGTACTGGGAAGAAATGCTCTAGAACAGAGAGAATGGTAAGCTGCCACAGAAAATGTTTGTGGTCCTCTCAAGAAAGAGGAAAAATAAAAATAGAACAACACATGGCATTTAGGAACTCTGGTAATGGTTAATAAAAATATAAAAGCTTCCCAGCTTCAACACAGCTTCTGGGCTGTGTTAGGCAGGAAGCCTTTCCAGCTCTCCAGACTAGAAGGAGCTATAAAGAGCACAGAAGACTTCTACCTGCCTTTGCTACCTACTTTCTCTCTACATAAAGCTTCCCAAGATATTCACAGTTCTGAAGGTGATTGACTCTCTAAGGCTCTGGTGGTACCTAAGAGCAGGTTTACAGGCTTGCTCAGTGCTACGTGCAGAGCCTGGAACTGACACACACAAGAACTGGCACAGCTTCATGATGGTGCTTGTCACACTGATGAGAGACTGCTGAAAAGTCAAGACTCCTGAGCATGAATGAACTAAACTGTTCTCAGTTCCAGTTTGGAAAGAGCTCAGATCTTACTCTGCACAGTGCTACTATACATTACATCTCCCTTTTGCAAAAGCTTTTTCTCCTTCCAAAAATATTATCACTGATAACTATTTATTGGGAAACAAAGTATCACCCACAAGGCACATTTTGCTTTAAGCTTCTCTGCAAGAATGAGAGACAGATCTGCCCACCAGGCATATTTGTAGACGCTGAGAAGTACCCGTAAAGACCAAGCTCTCACCTGCTGGGTGGTACTAGTGACAATGCCCTGCTGCAACCGGTACGCTTGCTCCTGTAGGTACTTTCTGGTCTCGTGATTACGAAGCAAGTAGTTTTCTATCTAAAAAACAAAACCAGATTAGGAAACTGATTTGACTCTCCACGCTGTCATTTGCTTTCAATTTTTCTGCTGTATCAGAAACAGGGACTGACAGGAAAAAAAAAGCTTTATTATCTGCAAACCTTATTCTGTGTGTCTCAATGCTTAATAATCACATTGGCCAATATTCATTCACTCACTGACTGGTGAAACTTCATTAAACACTGTGATTTTGCCACTGTTTTCTGATTTTGCCACTGATTTCTGTCTTCTATTTTGAACAATTTAGTAAGTTAGGCTGACAAAAGAGTAGATCCAGGTTTGAGAATTTAAAGGCACTCTATCCACGAAGTGTTGTAGAGGCCATGATGTCACATGTCATTTCTTTTAGATGTGTTCAGCCCACCGAAAAGAGATTTAAACAGCTGTATGGCCTGGGGAGAAAATATCTGAAAGTGCTTAACTGACACAGGAGCCCCAGTTCAAAACTTAACTTAAGGCTAAGCAATAAGTAAGTGCTCTTCAAAGACAAGTGATTCCTGCCCACAGCTGCTGGACACAGCCCACCACAACTGTCACCAACAGTAAACTTCTACCATCAGGAAGGCTAATGGCACATAGAGTAACCCCCTAACTTGGATCTATCAAACTTAGTCAAGTCAAAAACACATACTAGTAAATTGTTTAAGGTTCATCAAAGGTGATGGATTTGGTCTCAAAAAAAGAGGGGGGGGGAAAAAGGAAGGGTAAAGTGGCCAACAGGTTGTAAAGCAGAGACTAACAGGGACTGATGGTCACTTCTAAACTTGCATCAGCATTAGGGATGGGACACAGTCTGACCATGCCCCACAGTAATGCAGGGTTTATCCAGCTTGCCCACACTGTAAGTAGAGTCTGGTGCGGAGATACCAGAGGTTGGGAGGTTAGCTACTACGTCCACCTAGTGCTGGAGCAGGGCCAGGAGCAGGCTCACTGTACTCAAGCTGTGGTGTGCTGAAGCTTACAGACCCTCCTGAGATCTCAGTCAGTTCAGGTGTACGTGCACCAGGCATGACAGCTCAGTCCGTGCAGGCTGGCATTCCTATGGGCACGGCACCAGCTGCGTTCACAGCATCACTCCCGAGGCTGTGACCATGTTTTTGGAGAGAACTTCCTCACGTTGTATAAAGAAAGCCTGAACCATGCGTGTTAAACAAACTCAAGGCCCAACATTTTTAGCAACTCTGAAATTAATTAAAAACCCCCCTCTCTTTGCACATAATGCCTAATTAAAATGTAGAATTGAAATCCCCATGGCCAGAAGCTTCATGATATTTCTTTTTCCAGAGGTGCATCTATCATTCTAGACATGAACCTACCTGCAATTATATTAAACGAGATGTAAGAAATACGTCCATCCCCCATGACTCAGATTTTTTTTTAAAGCAGAATTTAGATCATTTTCATGCATCAAAGAAAAAGGCGCTAACTACCAGCACTTTTCCCTGTGAGAATCATTTTACTAAAAATTTCTTTACTAATAAGGATCATAGACATTTGCTTTTTAATCATAGTTATCTGTAAGAACTATTTATAAGGTTTTTATGACCTTACTCTGACTGAAGGAAAGATGCTCATTAAAGAGATGTGAAGTATATGCTTTCTGATTGAGCAGGCGGCTCATTTGGAGCTCGCATGATTTACTATATTAAAACTCAACTGGGAGTTTTATAACTCATGCAAGTGGAACAGCCACAGATACTGTCAACACCTCTTCATCCAAAAGAACATATTGGTGCAGTTGTTTATTTAGGGCAACACAGTGTGTGAATTTTATACGTACAATATAAAACGCAAGCAGTAAATGTTTTTATCCTCCCCCAAATTAAAGAGCCTCCCTTGTCCTGTAGAGCACAGACTGCACTTTTTATGCCAAAATAAAAAGCACATACCAATAATTCTATGCACGGGGAAATACACACAAGCACATGCATAACAAACATTTCTAACTCTCCCTGCCATAGCTAAGCATACAGCAACACAAGGTCTAGCTTGCAGTTATTTAATGATGATTTTTCAATATGACACCGTTACGCTCCACCACTCTTTGAACATTCTTTGGAATAAAAAGCATTACATGCTCTTGCTTACCACGTTTATGTCCATGCAAATCAAACAATCAATGAATCTAGCCCAGAACTCTTCCTTAGCCAAGCATGGAATCACAGCCACTTAAAATGATTACTTTAATTTTATCTTAATTTAAGTTTATCTCTGTGCGTTTGTGGTACACACAATACCTTTTGCAGTGCCTCTTCAGTTTTCTCAGGGTTTGTTTTGAGTGCTTGGGAAGCATCATTCATTGGTATGGGCATGAATCTCAAAGTATAATTCCTACAGAAAAATAAAATAAAATATTTTTTAATATGAAAAGTTAACCTACTTACTGTATCTTTTTCTGAAGATTAAACTAGAAGGGAGAAATAAGATGCATCTAGCTTGTCTGTGGAAGGTACTAACAATGTATTATTCACATTTGTGAGTGGGCTCACTGGAGGCATGCATGCTCCTTTTTGCTAATTCTTCTTTGCCACTAGGCAGAGATGGAGATTTTGAAAAGCAAAAAATGCAGTTGAGTAGACACGGCCCAGTGGCTGTCAATTAAAGGCCTGGCTGTCCTCTGCACCTTTGCACACATGGTTGGATTACTTTTTCCTGTATCAAAACAGAACAGGGGGTGTCAGTGCCTGCTGGCAATTCTATCAGATCTGACTCTAAATGGAAAAATTCAGTAACAGATAGTGACTAAGAGACTGGCTTTTGAATATTTACTATTTAATAACTTCCTGTGTTTACAACAATTGGAAGACAGTTGCTGAATTTTTAATAAAAGCTGACAAAAGCAGCTTAGCATCTCCACATTGCTTTATGCAAACAATTGCTTCCTGTATTTTAACTATTATTTGCATAGCATTTCCATAGCTTTGTCCATCTGCTGCAGTATGAGAATAAAGATAAGGTTGTGGTCTTGAGTTAAAATTGTATTTAAACTCTGGGAACATAAATTAGCTAGCATGACACGGTTAAAGATGCAGTGGTATGTCCAAACATCTTCAGATTTAAACAAATGAAAACAAAAAGAGCAGGAAGTTCTTAACACTTGGAAAGAAAATTTTTCTTCCTACTTTCAATTAGCCTTAGTTTCCTGCAAACATCTTTTCCTCCTCCTTCAGCTGTCTGCAAACATCCCACTAACAATCTGTTCCTATTCCACCCAGAGCTACATATATACATCTGAAATCACCTATTTTTAAGCACTTTTATAGTTGACCATTTCAACTGAGTCAACTCCATTGACTTCACTGGACCCATCCCTCACTAAATGAACTAACTCTTTAACTACTGTGAAACTCCAAGATCCTTTCACTTCCTTTCCCACCAGCTGTTTAGCCACATGAACCACCAGAAAATGACCTTTGCTTTCTAGTTGTCTTGTCCTTCAAAAAAACTGTGCAAACTATGCAGATCCCATTATCTGTCCTTACATAAAACTAAGGGGTGAATAACTGGTTTTACATCAGAATGGGGAAAAATTTTAAATGTCAGAGATAGCAAGCTCAAAAGGCAGATAATAATTACAGAACTTTCTGATTGCCTGACTACTACCTGGCAGGTGGGGTATTTATTTAGTTAAAAAGAAACAAACAGGATCTCTGCAGCTGACTGACATTTAATACATCCCATTCATTGAAATCTGTAATTGTCAGCTCTCCTAGAATCACAGAATGGCTTGAAAGAGACCTTAAAGATCATCTAGTTCCAAGCCCCCTGCCATGGGAAGGGACACCTCCCCCTAGACCAGGTGTCTCAGAAGACCAGGCTGCTCATGCCAGTAATTATATGCTAAATTCAATTTGCTCAAAGGTGTAGTGCACTCTCCCTCACGCACAGACACACATGCAGAGGAAGGCGGGGGGGGATGGAAATGAAAGGGAAGGAGATTTCATGGACCCACAGTCACAGAGTCAGAACTTTAGAAGACCACTACCCTGAGGAGGCTCTGTACTTGGTGTCCTTCCAGACAGACAGCACTGCATTGGAATGCTACTTTATTTTCATCTACGAATTAAACAGCTCTTCGGGGCAAAAAAAAAAAAAAAAAAAAAAAACCAAAAAACCCACAACAAAAACCCCAAGCATTTACAGCTCACTTTTCAACTTTGATCAGAGCAGTATTTATCTTCACACTTCATTTTTCTCTGTTTCCTTTGAAGTCTAAAATATTCCTCCGTTCTCCTTTTTATTAGCACTCCACTTGTCTCTTGTAATGGAGTGTATTACCAACTCAATAATCCAGTATTTTCATAACACCTTAATATTCTCAGCACAATACCTATATTTAAAACATTTTAAAATTCAGTGAGGTGCTCAGAGACTGGAAAAGGGTCTCAAAAACTGGAAAAGGTGTCTCAAAAACCTCCTGTCGTCCCCTCTACAAACAGCATGTGTGACACCAGCCCTACATTTCATCACGTTATTTCCCCTGTAGCAGCTTGTGCTCCATTCATGACACACATTCTCTGCTGCAGAGGGTGAGAATTTTACTGCCTATTCTTTTAAAAACAGGAATAAGATCATCTGTCCTTGCAGGCTTGGTCATATGAATTCCACGTCACATGAAGAATTCAGATTTTAAAGCTATTTCTTCAGTCAGTCAATCCAGAAAAATATCTGTTAGAAATGAATCCAGGGCAATACTGTGCAGTTCTGTGCCAGAGTGGGCTCCAGGCTGCAAAGCACCAAAGCACATGCTTATTTTAATATTCAAATATTCAGATATGGGTCCCTGTTTAATGGCTAAGCTGAACAGGACTCCCACTGCTCTCAAATGCTCTTCTGAACTGACACCTGGAGCAGACTCTAGCGAAGATCTTCTCAGCATCTAGCATCAGCTGGCTGGGACACCCTTGGGGCAACGCTGCCAACAGCTATGCTCCTGGAATTCCCTTGCATGAACAACATTTTTACACATCTATAAACAGATGAAGAAAAGCTGGGAGGAGAGGAAAAAAAAAAAAACAATCTTCACATTTCTTCAGCCCGTTTTAAATTCTGTTGCAATCCCTCCCGTTTCTCCTCAACCTCCTCATCATGCCATGAAAGCTTAGGCTGCTTCTTTTTTGTGCTATAGTATGTGACTATTTTTCTTAAGAACAAAATCAAACTAGCATACATATCCCTAAGTATCCTAAGTATATTTCATTCTGCTTTGAGCAACAATTCTTTCTTACAGAATATTGATGGTTTCACGCATTTTTAGGAAACATATGGCAGAGGATGTTCTTAATGTGTCTTTGAGATGGATTATTTAAAGGCTAATTGTTTTCAGCCAGTATTGACAGCCCTCCTGCAAGTTTAAACCGTTGTTGCTTGCAGCTTATTTTCTGATCTTATCAATGGTTTTACCAATTTTTAAATGTTAGAGGAGACAAAATGACCTTCCAAGCTAAATGTCACCTCAACAAAGTGCAACACCACGCATTTGTCTGTAGATTTTCTTTTTATAACTCCTTAGATGATTTGCTTTTGCCTTAAGATTCCCCCTCCTATTTACTTATCCACGCACTTCAGAATAGAAAAGTAAAGTTGATGCTAACCAGAAAATAAGCATGTTTTCTTTTCTACCTGACTTTCTCATAAATGTATGTGCTATTGCTCTCTGAAAGAGAAATGTCTGCGAGTTGACAAATAACCTTTGCAAATTTTTATTCACTACTATCAATGGAAGCACTCCATGACAATTTGCTTAATTATACATAATTTATATAATTTCCCCCATCAGTGCAACTGAATTCATTTTGAAACCAAGTATATAAACTACAACAGTTTCATACAACAAGCAACTCTGTAAATTGTAGCCTCATAACTCCTCAAAGGGTTAAGATGCTCCCCTAAGGAGTTTTGCAGCTTTGCAAGACATCTTGTCTAGAAACTAGCAATTGCACAATACCTTCACCTTCTAAAGAGAGTCTTTGTTCCTATCTGAGGGATTTAATGACGTGAAACAACTGCAACTGCTGCTTAATTGAAATCTGTAATTTTTCTCTCTTAAGAAATGATAACATATAATGAAATGTGATGGAGATAGAGAGAGAGGGAAGTCATTTAGCATCTATCACTGGTAACGGCTGCAACTGTGAGTAAGCTCAGGGAAGCAAGATGACCCAGACCACAGCAATTATGATGAACAACTGCAGTTTCTGAGATCGTCACTATTAGTTTCAACTTGCTGAGGGAAAGAAAAAGAAGTCAGACCATGAAGGCACGCTTCAGTAATTTTCTGTTATATACAGCTTCATTCACCAACTAGAATAGAATTTCTGCATGCTATCAACACAAGAGAATGAAAAAAAAAAGGAAAAATATTCTCAAATTCAGAATTGTAATGCTAACAGCAGAACTCAATGGCCTTAATGCTAGTAGAATATGGATGAAAGAGCCACAGAGCCTTTTCCTATCCTTTTGAAGGATGTGAAGTCATAAATTTTCCTTTACATTAAGCACTCTGATGTTTAAAATTAAGAACACTCAGCATCTTCAGATCATATCAGTAGTGATGAGAACTGCAGCTGCTCAGATCATTCAGGATCTATGTCTTTGGCCTCTTCATCAGTCATTCAGTTGCTTGAGAACTTACTTTTCCAGTGCCACAGCTATGTCCTGGAAGCCCTGTGCAGTGATGTTATTCTTGTCCCATATTACAGTTCTGGAAGGTTGGGGTGGTGGAGAGAGAGGAAAGAAAAAACTGTTAAACTAGAACTACCAAATAAATTTGCATTGAACATTTGCATATTGAAATATCACAGTGCTGTATGTTCCGAATTGTATAATGGAAGGCATGATTTTAAAAAACTCTCTTTAATCATACTCTAAGACCTTGAAATGACAAATTAGGGACAAAGATACAACACAATTTGGTTCCCCTTTATTTAAAGGGTGTCTGCTCTATGTTTTCAATTGTTAACATAAAACCATAACTTTTCTAAAATAGAGTTAATAGAAAGATTTGGAAATGAAATTCCATTTTTTTCCAGGAATAGCATCAAAAATAAAGTTCAAATGTCTGCTTTTTGAAAGTCCAGACTGAAAAACCAAGAAAACTGCATTAAGTGATCAATCTCTGTTCTGGCTATATGGCTACAATTATAGAAGGGCATTTAAAAAATTCATGCTGATTGGCGGTCCGAATTTGCAGGCTGTTGTATATTCAATCTTGTACTAGCTCAGCACACAGTTCCTATGATTCCACATGCAACACAACTAGCTGCCAATATAAGACATTAGGTTGGGTGTGTAAATTGAAGCTCTTTTGAATACACAGTAGTGGTAAGAGTGATCCAACCTTCCCCCTCCTCCCCCAAGTTAGACCGCTGAAGCAGACTGCCTGGCAATTTGCAAACACGTGTTCAAAGATCTCATTAGTAGTCAGAAGAGACAGTCAAGCAGATAAATCTTGATTGTGTGAGATCACTAGTTGTAGCTGCTCTTTAAAACAAGGCACAAAAGCAAACAAAGATTTCTGGTGCTTAATATATATATAGATGGCAGAGTTTCACAGGTATTGACACCCTTCTACTGTTGCAGATTTTTCCCTTTGTTTTTTAGATGGAAAGATGGAGATAAAGAAGAGCAAAAGAGAGATTCTGCACCTACTTTGCAAAGATCAGATATGCTTAGGGTCAAATCCTGAATATTTCTGTTATTGGAAAGTGTGCTTGTATTTCTACCTGGGTGTGATTTTATAACATTTTAAGCAGAGCCAGTTACTCATTATTGAGTTTGTAGTCACACCACAGACCGTGGTGACATTATATCAACTGATGTTCAGTGTACTGTGAAACATTTCAGTCTGCCATACTGAAAGCCATCAAGGCTTTATTTCTTCAGATACTGTGGTCATGTCAAGTTAATACATTCAATAAACCTAAGCCACCTCTCCATGTCTTCTTGACAATTTCAATATTTAGTTTGGGAGCAGCAAGGCAAAGACCAGAAACCCTGCTTCTGAACAAAATAGATTGTTCTGGAGAATTTCTTATCCTCCAGGAAACAAATATTTGGAGACCAGACACAAAGTGGTTTCTTCACACAGACCATATACTGAGGAAGGTTCATCTGCACAGTCTGACAAGAGGAGTGAAGATTAGCTTCCCTGACATATTTAAGGGCTCCAACCAGATTCCTGCTGATTGAAGGTTTTACTGTTTGGTAATCAGATGCTGGAGAGTGGAAAAAAAAAAAGTGATACTCTCAAGCCATCAGTGCCAGACATGTGCTAAAAAGCAGTGAAGTTGTCGGGTGGATGAAGTTGCAGGGAAGAGCTGCCAAGGTCCATCAGCACTGTAGGCAGGGGAGAGGGGAAGGAGGGATGGTCCATGCTGCTAACCATTCTGAATTCCACATGCTCTTAGTTCTCCTACAAACTGGTACTCCAGAAGACAAAGAATAATTCACTTTAGTTTCCTACCCAACTATCAGAATTTGCTCTGCTGGGAAGGCCTCTGGTAGAAAAGAGAGAGCAGAACAGAAGAGAGTGGCTAAGTACTGCAACAGAGTTCCCAAAGACACTGGAATCCCTGCACTTGGGAGATTCTTCAAAACCTGCCTGGACAAGGCCCTGAGCAACCTTGTGTAGCTTTGAAGTCGGTCCTGCTTTGAGAAGGACAGTGGAGTAGATGACATCCAGAGCTCTGTAACAAAGTCATTTGGTGTTTTGGTTTTTTTTTTCCTATGATTCTAGGAAGGTTAAGAGCTCTCTTGTTCCCACAAGAGGTCTTTCTGTTTAAATTCAGAAAATTAACTTCCTCCAGTTTCAGTTCTGGAATGTTTTTGCAGATACAATTTGCTTCTCTTGTTTAGTTGGGGTTTTTTTAGAAGAAAGGATGAGAAACTTTCCAAATGGAGACACGATAAAGTGGCAGTACCCAGAAGGGTTTTGAAGAGAAAAAGCTTGAGAGTAAGCCAACAACTTCAATATTATTAAGCCATTCTATCTTTTACTGAAAACAGATTTCCCTTACCTGAGCTTAGTGTTTATCTGTAGGGCTTTTGCCAACATCTTTGCTCCCATATCTCCCATGGCATTTCCACTAATATCCACTTTTGTAAGAGAAGTATTGCTGCCCAAGGCATTAATAATGATGGTGACCTCAGTCTTCAGCTTGGAATCTGCGAGGGACAATGACTGCAGAGGCTGTGGAGCACAGAAAAGGCACTGATAACAGCAGCTGACAATGCACTCATTCCTCAAACATCAACCAAAACGAGTTACGAGTTCCCAAACTCTTGGAGACAGCAGTAAGCATCAAAGAGTCATTTTTGTGTTTGCTGCAGATCCTACAACATGTGATAAATTGGGAGTCAACAACTTACAGTGCAGGTGTCAAACACACACACAGATTAATCTGCAACACCCTGAAAAAACCCAACATTTTTAGGTGACAGAGCCTCCAACTTTCTGCTTCCTATTAAGTACAGAATACTGTGGGAACCTGAAAAGAGGCAAGATAACAACAATGAACTTTGCAAGGCAATCTCTAGCGTCCAGTGGATTTTGCTTAACCAGCATACTTCCTTGTCAGTGAGAAATAAAAATATCCAGCACTCCCTTCCTCTCCCTCAGACTGAGACCTTTATCCAAGGGCAAACGAGGATCTCAGACATTGTTAAAACAAAAACAATTCCTTTAAACTGCTTTGTTATTGTTATGTTGACTTTAGGAGTGATTCTGCATATCTGTTTCTTCAACTAAGGGCATGACATTTGGGAGGAAAGAAGACAGAAAACTGTAGCAGGTCTAAAATTAAAAGCAGCAAGAAGAGTATCTGTTAAAAAGAGTAAGTCAATGGATATTACTTACAGTGGTGTTCTGACACCTGTGATAGCAATATCTTTAGGTAAGTTTTTTTTTAAATATTCGTTTTTATATATATGTGTGTGTGTATGTGTGTTAAGCTGAAACTACTTTACTGGGCTCTGAGAAGTCACACTCTAAGCCTTAAGAAAATCTCTTTGGGAAATGCCTGTAGTCTCTCTGCTCTCAGTGTCCCAACTCTCAACAGCAGGAGCTCAAAAGCTACGGTCTATCCATCCCCATGCCTTGCAGAGGTATTACAACTGCTAAAATTGCAATTTGCCTTTCCTAATGTATGAGAACTTCACAAAACATTTCCCTTGCTCAACTGTGCGTTCATACAGAGGAGTGTATTGTCACTATACAACCACTTAGGCATGTATTGGAGGATAAATTTTAGGAGACTAAAATCTCCAAAATGCCAGTATGGGAAAATCAGCATCTCTTAAGAATGAGCCATAGCACATACATTAGATTAATATAAACAAACCATCTGAACTGTGCACACCTGCCAGGGTCCAAGGTGCTTGCATTGTACACTGGGACTCTTAGCCCCCAGACACCACTGGCTTGCAGTGATAACCAAAAAGCTTGCAACAATAAGAAATGCACTTGTAAATGAGGAACTGCATAAAAATTTGAAGGCACAGCAGGTTTTTAATTAAAAAGTCTAACAGTAACACAAGCCACATGCTGGTTTTATTTTAAATGGAAGTTATTAAATTACAATGTCAATGACCTTAATCTGTGTTTCCCCATTTTATTATATTAGGCACCCTAAAGAATATTAGCATTGCATTAGGAAGGCATTTAGAGAGCTCTTGGCAGAAGTTTGAGGAGACCTCCTGCAACAGATTCACAGAAAAGCAGCACCACGCAGCACTTGGACAGAAATCACCAATAAGCTTGAGAAAGTGAAGTTTCTTGTTCCTTGTGACTCAGGGTCAATTGAGTAACTTAGTTGGAAGTGCTCCCTCCCACATACAAATATCCTTCCCAGGAAAGGATTTCTCACCTCTTCATTCCAGTACTCTGACAAAATAGCATATGATTGAAAACACTTCTGCACTGTGTTCTGCAAGGATTGACACCTATACATCATCACTGCCACATAGCAAATATGCAGATAGCACAGTAAAGCACCTGTGTGTGCTTTATTAGAGCACACCACTATTAGAGGTGTTAGAGGTGTCTTTGAAGACATTATTAGAGGCGTCTTTGAAGAGGATGAAGTGCTAGTTTTCTTGCAGAGCTATCCTTATCCTTATTTACTCAATGAGCAAGAAGCAAGAAACATCTGGACTCACTCAATGCCCTGAATGGAAACTACAGTCAGAATGTAACTCTGTAGGATTAAACATACAGGCTGCTAAATACTCATTAAATTATAGGACCATTACATAAAAATAAAATTAAATTCAAACAACAAAAAAAGCTCACCAAACCCAACTCCCCCACAAACAAGGGCAATATTCTCCATAGCTTACAAGCATTTACTTCTTTTAACAACTTACACTTTATCTGGATATTGAGAAAATATAAGTATGACAAGCACCATAGTGTCCCTAATGCAGAAAACAAGGTACTTTGCCAATACAGTGAAGATGTCTTAACACAATCTTATTATGGAAGAGGAATCTTTTAAAGCAAAGAATAGATTTAGAAATTGCATGACTGTATTCATTGATTTCTGTCACACTCCTCCTGCATTTAAGAATTAAATCAAGCTAAATTTGTTCTCCTATGAACAAAAATCCTATAAAAACCCTCAAAGCCCAATTCTGCAACAAACATTGAACTAAGAACTGAAGATATTCAGTGCTACAGTAATTCTCTGCACCTATGCAGGACCAACTGCCACTCTGAGCAACAGTACCCTGTACCTGCAGTGTAACAGCTATTTTTCCAGGAAGGAAAGAAATGGAACAGTAAGCATACAGCTTCAGACACTTCCTGCAGTATTAACAGGAATACATTACTATAGCCTGCACAGTATCTACTTAAAAAGAGGAGGGGGGGGAAGACAAACCTCAAATCTAAATATTACATTCTTGTCTACATTAAACACCTGGGAAATTTTGCTGGTCAGGTTACTACTATTGCTTTTGAATTGTGTAGAATTACATATGTCTCTCACTGTATTTTTACAGTCATAAACAAAATCTATTGATTAACTCATGACTCATATTAACACGGCAACGGCTCTATTTAAAGTGTGTGTAAATACATGAAAAAAGCACTTGGCAGATGACTATTTTAGATTAAAGGCTCTTGCTTCAGCTTTCCATGCAGATAATGCCTAGTCCCCAGACTCTACCAGTCTGCAGGCAATACTGACCAAGCAGTGTACTCTGGGCAACATCATACCCTGTTTCCAATTCCACTGTCATTTTTTAATGTCCAGTGGCAGAAGATACACAGTGATGGCAGAACAACAGACCACCCCATTTAGGATTCAAAACCAAACCAATATAAGTAGAATTTTAAAATTTTAAGTTTCTAAACACTGTACTATCTCAAGGTAGGGGGATGTCCATTCAGCTATCTGCAACACATGGTTTTCCCATGGTGCTACAGAACCTAGATTCTCAACTCTTTAGCTGCTAGGAGATGCTTCAGATTAATTTTAGCACCCAATGAAACAGAAACAAAGATTCCTTCACTCCAGGGGATTAACAAAAGAAAAGAACATGACTAGAAAAAAGACAGGTTAACACCAACAGGATCACATGCTGTATCCTAAAGGTTAATGAATGACATGAGGAGACAGTCATTTTAAGTACCTTAATAAAATAACTTTCTGGTGGGTTACTTCATTGTAACAGTCTTTGAAAACAGGGTGAGAATACAGAGTGTATTCTGAAGGTTCTTTCAGGAAAGACACAGTGAGTAAGAATTAGAGGAGCACATCTGACCACTGGGTAGTGGCAAAGGCAGAAAGCGGAACGATGGCTGACATTGCCTATAGGCTGAAAAGAAAAAGGAGCACAAGAAGCTGAAGCTGAAGGGAGGGAGAGCTGAGAGAATGATACATCCAAATATTTATCAGCTACATTTTCTCTGCCCTGTAAGCTTTAAAAGCAGAAGTAAGGAAAAATAAACAAAAGGTTGTAACACATAATAGAGACAATAAGGTGAAAGCTGGAATTTTTATCACTGCAAACAGATAATATGAACAGGGCAGTCATATAGGAAAAGTAAATCAATATGGGGAAAATAAATAAATAATTACACACAAAAGCATGTTTGAGAAGACTGTTTGGATACTGCAAGGACACAGAGTATGCTGAAGACGGGTTTTAGGGTATGGCCTGAGTGGGAAGAACTGTTCACCTGCAACAGAGCAAAGAGATCGAGGAAATGGAGAAAAAAGACATACTAAAATATGTTTGTTTGTGATTAATCTGGCTTGACAGAAGAGTCTTCAGGATAGCTGTGAAAGATTACTCAAGAGATACAGGGCAGGACAGAGACAAATATCCAAAGGGAAGTAGCAGGTGCTATCTTCTGAAATTATCCCACCCCTCAGTAGGGGGAAAAGGAGAGAAGGGGAAGACAGCCCTGCACCATTCCCTTTAGAGACAGAGGGGGTCACACAGCACGAAATGACAAGGCTGGTTTGGTACAAGAAGTAATACAGAGATCCACCAGTACACTTTTTAGCACAATGCTGCATGTGAGAAATATCATGTTGTGCAAACAAGTACTTAGCTCCTTTCATTACAGGTGCCAACTCAATGAGAATCAGCTCTGGTAGCTGTATGCAGCACTTCACCATGTTAAACCAACATCCCATGTTTTAAAGAATAAGGTAAGAAGTTAAGCAAAAAAAACATCAAGAAAAAACCCAACACAAACCAGCAGCACTAATACAGATTAAGGGGGCACAGAGAAGAGAGAGGACAGGTTTAATGAATCACTTCAAATACAACTAAGCAGCCAGCAAGGATGAACACAGGATACAGGTCTAATAACCTTGTCTCTTCTGTATATCAGAAACCCTGGTGAGAACTGCTCCACTGAATTGCAGGGTTTAGACACAGATGGAAGGAGAAAATAAGAAAATAGAGTGGAGAGCATGAACTTGGAGGTGAGACAATAAAAACATCAGGAATAGCAGGTTTTTAGGCAACTGAAGTCTACAATCAGCTATGTCTGGAGAATGAGGAAAGCAGAGCTTGCTTGTTACTCGTATGGGGAACAAAGGGGAGAAAGGACTAAGAACAGATGAATAAACATTAACAAGCATGAGAGTAACAAAGCATCTTAAGGTTCCCTTATAGCCAAAACTAGGATGCCAAGTAAAGCAAGAACAAAAACCCAACCATAAAAGTCATTCAGAACCAGGAGAGGGTGGAAATGAAGAAGGGAGCAAGAATCCCAGCAAGGCATTCTGAATGGGTTTTATGAAATTGCTCTGGTGATTAACGTGCTAGAGATGTAAAGAAGAGCACAGTTTGAATCTTTTGAAGGAGAAAGCAGTTCTGGGAGATCACTGCAGGGACTTTGCATCTTTTCAAAGAAAAAAAAAAAGCAAGCTAACACACCAGAACAACTATCAGGAAATAGTGCATTTGACTAATATTAAAAATGAAAAATCCAGAGAATACTACCCTTATAATCTATCAGGCCACAAAAGTTTTGGAAACTTGTGCCTACAGGGCTGTATAATTTAGAGTTAAAGCGACTAGGTTAAGCACAGCCACCTAGTTCAATAAGCACAGATCCTAAGATTGTTCTAAGAGACGTGCTATACATAATCCAAGTTACCATTTAAAAAAATAAACCCCAAACTGTTGGATGTGTCTGTGCACGATCATGATCAACTCTTATCCAGCAAATTAACACAGTGAAGAAAATTATTGAAAATAGGCTGTGAGGGTACAAATACACATGACAATAGTAGGCAAAAGATACTCACTGAATCCTCGTCTTGAATCATCTGAACTAAATTATCAAGTACTGGAGTGAGATTTCTGAGGGAAGAAAAGTTAGGAAGATGATGAAATCAACAGCTTCTCCTCATCCATTCTCTAGTTATTTAAAAGAAAGAAAAGCCTTACTTGGATTTCATGTTGTTAAAGTTTTTGCCTAACGCCAAGTGTCTTATTGATCGGTTTTTACTAAGCCAGACTACAAGGGTTGAGAGGTCAGATTCTAGGCCTGTAAAGAATCAGATTAGATTAAGAATTAAAACACAATTTCACAAAAGACTCAGGGTCCAATTAACACTATATTTATTCAAGTAACTATATCAGTGTATTAATTACCAAGAGCTCTAGAAAAATTTTCATTCTTCTAATTTCAAATATTTTACTCTTTTGTTGCCTCTGTTCTTCTATGAGAACAAATGTTTTCTCTAAAGTGAGCCCATTAAGTCTCCATCCTAATCATATACTGATGGCACCTCTCAGAAATACACACACAAAAAGAAGTAGTCCCTTATCCGTAGTCCCATCACCAAAGGTAGTTCCTGACGTTGTCAGGCAGAGTTTAAAGTCCCTTTGAGAGTTTTGAGACCATGCTAACTGCTATTTAGCCTTAGTAGAGTGTACCAATAAGATCTCAAAGCCTTCAAGTGCAAAAAGGTTAACAAAACAGCCTAGGAATGAAATGCCTTGAAAAACAAGCCAAATTTCATTCTGTTCCTGGTTAAGAAAGAGAACTTCCTGTAGCACTGTATCACCAAACCAGTGGTGTATTTGAACACTCCATTAGTTAGACTACAATGACCTAGGGTCCAAATCTGCAGGATAATTTATATATCAAATATCTTTATTCATTTATTTATAACAATGAACGTGTTCAATAATTGGGATGGGTCAATCACTTCCAAAGCTTTCCACTTGCCAATCCATTCCACCTTTTTTGGCATTCAACTGTACTGGGAATCTCTTTCTGAAATACTTCTGTATTTGGCTGTCAGAGGGGCAAACACAGCTGAGGAGTTCTTCCATTCCATATATCCACGTCTGAGTTTGCAAGAGGAGAAGCCAGCTAGTATTCCCAGCTCAGATACTTCAAGCCTCCAAAGCAGAAATAGTCCAAGCCTTTGCCAAAGACCCAAACAAGCCTTCTCCGACCTGAAGCCGCATGCCCATTTGCTGCAAGTTTCCCTCTCTTTCTTCTTCAGCATCACCACCTCAGCTTCATTGTACAGATGGTCTTTCCCTTCTTTGTTCACTACACTTTCATTTCTTATTTACCTTTCTTTCTTCGTTTACCATCTTCTTGTACTTAAACACTCTTTCCTCTAGATCTAATACGACATTTGATGCCATCAAGTTATTCTGCTGTGTTACATTTATGTCAAACAACATAAACTTCTGAGGGTGCAGTTAGTCTATAAACATTTCTTATATACTTTACAGCTATAGGAGCTATTAGTCTGAGACATTTCCATAACCAATACGGCCAATAATCATAAAGCAAGAGTGACCATCCTTGATTACACTGTGAGCTGAAAGAAAAAGCATTTCTCAGATGCTGGACTTGCATGACCTTCCACTCCTGTTCTGTGTACTTACCATTGTCTGAAATATCTAGGCTGGTGATATTGTGTATTTCTGCTATGCATCCTTCCAAGACTTGTGCACCTCCCGATCTTAACTAGAGACAAAACATGATCCATTTTTGCAAACTAGTTATGGTTTCAAGAGCAGACAGAAAACAGTGGTGGGATCTTTGTGAACAGAGAAGGCACTACCAGTGGCCAAAACAGCAGTCACAGAAGTTACACTCATCAACACCACACACATTTCCTACCTTCTCATCCTTCCCTCTCGCTATTTGCATATAAATGAGAAAAGGGACTCTCCTTCCTCTTCAAACTGCTGCTCAGAAGCTAAATTAGGGACAGATTTAAATGGTGCAGACACAATGAACCCTTTAGGGCTTGTGTCAGGCAGTGACTGCCAGACTGTGGTGCAGGCCCTTTGTGTGAAAGGGGCAGGACATTTCCAATGGCCAGTGAGAAGTAAATTTATCCCTGCCTATGAGCATGCAACAATATCACCCTTGAATTCCATTAAAGTCAAGGCTTATGGTGAGCATCGTCTTTCAGCTCTTAGCACAATGCCAGGGTGCCCAGATCAAAGATGAGCAGCAGATAAAAAATAAAACAAACAAACTAACCAAACAAAATTAAAAACATAAAGTGTTCCTGTCACTGAACAGAAAATTTAAGTAATCCAATTGTAAAGACCATAAGTGAGAGAAATCAGTAATTTACCATATTCTTAATTTAAAAATAGGTATAAAAGAGAAAACCAGCAACAATAACAAAAATGTCTCTCTGTAAAGTATCAGTTGTGATATTATTAAATTTCCCAGGGGAAAGTATCAACACTGAGAATCAATGTTATTAAAATTTGCACACTTATTTACTAAAGCTACTGAATTAAACAACACAACATTATCTTTTTTTACAAAGAAACAAAAGCATTTTATTTCTTGCAGCTACGCAAACTACATGAGGTGCATTTCACTTAATGAACATCCCCCTGAAAAAGACTTAAGAAAAAGAGGGGAAAAATTCTACAGACATCCTCTTTTTGCATTTTCTGTTTTCACATTTCTTGCTTCAAAAATAATGGAAGGCTTTTTCAAAAGTGATATAGCCTTTTCACCTCCTGTGCATAAAAATTAGGTAATATTTTACTTAGTCCACTTTCTTGGCTAAATATCCTGAATCAATCTGATGATATTCTGTGCATATCCATGCTATAAGTAAGAAACCACAAATGCCTTCGGAAGTATTTTTCAATAAAGACTTGATGTGGCACTTCTTTGAAAGTTTGACATATGTGATTGGTTAAAAAGCAGCTCAACAGCTTGGCCTGAGCATCTAAAGAACAGTGGTGGTCAAAGACAACATCTAAATCAAAAGCCACATCTGAAAGAGTAAAAGACGTAGCATGTAAGCCACCTTTCCTCTTCTGCCTAAATGAAGAAATGAAACCTACCTATCTCCAGCCCACCCTCTCACGAAGCGGTCAGGCTACAGCCTGCATTTTGGCCAGAAGCAGAGCAATTTAAACTCTACTTTTGTGGCATTTGCTGTATGAATGCCAAAATCACTCCATTTTGCTCTGTGCTGCTCTCAGCGTGGACCACCACCAAACAACCATTTTACACAGAGTTCCACATACATTACTGCAGAATCTATGGAACTGGCAGATTATATGCAGTCTTGGATTGGTTGTCGGTATAGTAAAAGTTCTATACAGTAAAATTACACCGACAATAGAATCCAAATGCTTGTGCCATATAGGCTTTGAGGGTTCACATGGAAAAGTTTTCAGAAGCAACTTCCTGTTTTGTATCGATAACCCTGTATTTAAAATGTTGAATACACCAACATTTAATGTGCACAAATGGTAATATTTATTTAATCTGAGGGTGATGATAATTTGACTTAAGATCAAAATTTATTGCAACTGCATTAAAATAATATATATATGTATATATGAGAGATTAATTGAAGGGTTACTCATCAACATGGACTGTGATACTGAAAAAAAACCCCAACCCTCTGCACATCTCCTGTATGACATACTTCTGAGACTACAAATACAAGCTCTTATTCAGAGTATGAAGAACAAGCCTTCAACAATTAAAAATGTCAAGTGTGTTCAAAGCTGTGAGGTATAAATATGGGAAGAGCAAACAAAGCTGCTTACTTAACAGTTAAGGTAAGGCATGGAGGGTACTTACACAGTGACCAAGCTAAGGGAAGCAGAAGGGAAAAGAGTGAAATACATCAGTGCTGAGCAGGTAGAAATAAAAATGTAATTTTCATAGTTAAAAAAAAAAAACCAAAACAACCAAACAAGCAATACAAAATGATTAAAGCTTGGAGATAATATACCAGAAAAACTATGGGAGCAAATGAAAAGTGTGGTGGGAGAGGGAAGGAACAAAGAGATTTATCCTTCCAGGGTTGAGTACGGCTTGCCTGATGTAGGAAAGAGGAGGGGAAAGCTGAAGCATCAGCTTTCTAGCCTCCTAACAGTGTGTGCTTGCAGGAGCTGGGAGCAGTGCAGGGCACCAAGCTTCCACGGTTCTGTTTCTGGGTGCACATTACCCTGCCCAGCTCACAGAGGGTCAGGGGGAGGTGGAGCAGGACCCTGCAGTGCTGGCCCCATGGAGAGTGCTCCCAGCTCCTGGCACATCAACTCCCCTGCAGGTGGAAGCATAACTTTTTCTTTCCAAAGCACATGAGAATGGATAAAGCTCAGTGATGTGAAGAAATGTTAAGGGAAGGATCTAAGGAATTGCTGTCAGTTTGGAGGGATCAGCTACAGGAATGCAACATTGTGAGTTGGGCATGATTCCTTCCTTTGTGTCATGCGAATCAGCCATGACCACATGTGCTTCAGTGTCCAATAAAGCTCCTCCATATCCCATCCTCGGGGCTACTTAATGAAAGGACAACATTTTCACTCCTGTCAGCTCTTGTTGATTTACATGCTAATTTATACTCTCATTACTTATGTTTGTGTTTTGATTTATTCTTTTAAGGGTATGACTACAGCACTTCATTTTTGTTACTTTAATGACTCCTCCCTTTTCCTTCCTCCCTCTGAAAGAAAAATTACCATCTGTCTGATCTCTCCACTCAGAAGCATGAGTACTTGACTTGAAAGCTTTTCTGTATGGAATTTACATATAGTGCTCTTCAAAGTAGTACCATTTTTTGAGAGGTATAAAATCTCAAAACAAACTGTGAAATGCCTTCAGAATGATTTTTTAATTCACAAGGAAAAGTCTATGCACTTTCCAAAAGTAATTGACTATGAACCTAAGGCAAGGATTACTACACCTCAGTATGTTCATCAAATTGCATGTTTTCTACTTAAAGGGAAAACACCACATCTGAAAGACACTTCCAGAACAGTTAATGCTCAGGTGATGGACTTGGAAAGATCTGCCTATCAAGTGAGAGGCCTTCCTTGCAGCCTAAGAAGGTAAAGGTGGCCTCTCAGCTAGAAAAGGCCTGAGCCTAAGCTGGTTCACAGCTGTTTTTTCACAAGAGTCCACACAGTCCTCTATGTAACTTTGCCTCACTGGCTCCCCAGGGTCCTGGCTGATCTTTTGTCATAAGCTGTAGCCACAGAGGTTATCATCCTGCAAGAGTATGGACAATCCTGAGAAACAAAGTGCACAGCAAAGCACACAGAAGTGAGAGGAAACAAGATAAAGCAAATCAAGCTGCCACATTTGTTTTCATTTATTCTTGAGCTATTTAAAGACATTTGCACGGTGCCTCTTATGTTAACAGCATGCTTCAATCAACTTTTACTGGAGTTCCCTATTGGCCTAGATTGATTAGTTGATTAGGAAAGCAGAATTTCTCCCATGGTTAAAAGGCAAACCTGTAGAAGAGGAAGCACATCTCCAGTTTTGAAGGAAGACAAACCCCAGACTTGCCTTCAGGGCATGTGGCTTCCTGCAACCCATTCAGATTTGAGCACTTTAGAAAGTCCTGCTGCAGGGTCCTCTGTAATCCCAGCAGCAGAGAGCAGGAGCTGCCACGAAGCTGGCTCAGTACCAGTATTAGTGCTGCAAGGAGTGGTTTGCCAATGAGATGCTGCAGGTGCTTTGGACCTCTGGGCTCATTATTTAGGATGCTGTAACACACAGCAGCTGATTTTTACTGTAACTGCTTCTCCAAGCTCTACCTTTCCCACAGCTATTGACTACAGAGGCAGAATATCTCGCCCAGTGGATTTCACGGGAACTCCAATTTCACATCATTGCATCTTTTGAACACATCCTGATAAATATTCCTTACCTCACAGCTACTGAGATCTAAAGACACCTCCTTCAGATTGTGATTGCAAGCCAGGCCTAATAAAAGCGCTCTGAAAAAGATCAATTGTAGAACCATTTAAAAAAAAAAAAAAATAGCAGATTTACATCATCATCTAAGCAATCAGAGGCTAACACACCTGTAATGCAAACAACTGTTTCAACACAAAACCACACCAGCTGAGTAGTTATTTCCTATTAACTGTGGCAGCACAAACCTGCCACACACAGAACACTCCAGCAGCTTCAGTGAATGCAGGGATGGGTGCAAGGCTAGTAAAGAAACTGTAAATATAATGCTACATCAACAATTATTAGCATTCATCAGAGATTAATTTTCTTCAACATTTGCTTTCAAAGAGCATGAAATGATTACAAAAGGAGTGTTCTGTTGTATGACAGCAATCATTCTGATATTCCAAAAATTCAGGAAAAATTTGGGGGTTTAATAAGTGCAAAATGCAGTGCAGCCAGCCATTTCAGCCAGGCATAGTGCCTGTGACACTCAAATGCTGGATCATGTTCAAGTACCACTCAATTCTCCACTTCTGCAACCCAACAAATATTTACAAACTTCAAAATTCTATTCCCAGACAATGGTGTCCTTTGTCTTTAGGCAGAACATCAGACAAGTGTAGCAATGGCTGATCATGCTTTTCATAAATCCACCTTTAAAACCTTAGGGAAGTTTGTTTCCACATATAAAAGTTAGTGTTAATATTGCAGTGGCATTAATACTGTCAGATCAGAAAGCACACCAGCATGTGTCATAGAGAAGCAGCAAACACAACCTATATATACCTTTTATATCATTAGAATAGATGCTGCTTTGAATTAGTAATAGAACAGAGGAACAGAAGGACTTCCTTCCCAAACTTAATTTCAGCCAAAAGCAAGCTAACAGAATCCAAACTTCTGATGCATGGAGATAAAAACCAACCCATTTTGCTGTGCCATTTGCCTACACACTTGCTATGCAACTAGTGTCTAAAAGCCATATATAAAACGTGTGCGCCCAGAGAAGGTTTTCATTTAAACTTATTTAAATCTGTCCTGCAGGTAAATGTTAATCAGACCTTCGCTGTTAACAGAGGCAAATATCTTGTGCTTATTTACTTCTTAAGCTATTATTATACAGACTTTGAAAAAACATGAAAGCTCTGCCAAGTTTTCCAAATGTTCAGATGACCCTTGTCTGTATTTCCTTCCCAAACATACTTTTCTTCAAAGTTAGTCTGGCTGATGATAATTTTGCAAAGACCTTCCTGAGCATTTTTAGGTAACATAAAAAATACAGTGCAACCATAAAAAAATGCAGATTAAAAAGGAGACATAGCACTGCTTCAAATATACTCTCTTCACAGGAAGAAAAAAGGCTTGTTTTTTTTCCTAACCTCTTTCCTATAAATTCATCCTAAGAATCTCTCATGATTACTCAATTTTTTTTGTCATGAAAAATCATCAGCGTTCAAAAGCATCGAAAGCAGATATATTACAATTGTACTTAGGCACTATGTTTAAATCACACACATGGCAATACATGGCAAGGTCTTGTCAAGGGTGCAAGATGCAGTATGCGAGAACTGGCCTTGTAATTAGCATTTGCATGAGAAGCATATCGGAAACTTGTCTTGTTATAGCACTGACAGATCAAAATACAACTTTTGGCAGTGTCTCTAAATGAACAAAAATGACAACGTATACTTAAAGAAAAGACAGGATAAATTCATTCACTTAAAAAAAAAAAGAGTGAGCTGTGATGGAACATTAACTATATTAACTGTCTACAAGAACTACAAACACCCTCTCCTCATCCCCTACGTGGCATCTTCACAGTACAGCTTTATTAGCAAATCTCTTCCCTGAAATGCTTGACTTATATTAACAGGAGCATCCCTGTAAAAGCAAGTTCATCTCCTGTGCTGACTGTACTGATTAACCAATACCTTTAAACTCGCTGAGTTAGCATACGAGATTAAACAGACCACAACTGTTCATCTAAAGGAAGCTGATAAGAAAGAAATCAAATAACAATTAATCAGGGGAATTTGGGACTCAGGGTGTCAGGTATCTGCATTTTATCTATATCTTCCTTCTCTAGGAAGGCTTGATCTTGAATTGCACATCCAACTCTGTGACCTCTGGTTCATGGGCACAAACTAGCAAGTTCTCTTTTGTCACAGGACAGTTCCAAGGCCCACAATGTCAAAAGCCTTTTGACATGCACTGATGAAAGCTACCAGAGAAGTACTTCTACTGTACATTATCTCATTTTTATTTTTCCTTCTAGAAATCATCCCTCATGTGCTATTGCAATCCTGGCAATGACAAATAAGTCTGTCTGGAAAAAGGTGCTTCTGTCTTCTTGTCTTTAACAAACCCTATGTTCTTGATTTTTCTGTAGAAGTTTTGTGATTTCTCACACTTACGACCAAAAGGCTAAGCAGCTGCCCCAGGATACAGCACATCCTCAGTCCTTTTAAAACCAGATCAACTTCCACAGGATGCTTTTGAAGTGAATTAGTCAAGCAATACAGGGTTTGAGAAGGAAAGCAAGATGTACTGCAGATCATAATTCTCTGTACTGTTGTGAAATACACCCAGCTCAGACTGAAGAAAAAACTCAGGACAGAGAAAAAACACATCAAAGAAACTGCCCAAAAACAGGAAGAGCTCTGTCCCACCCCCTAGGCAGAGGTGAACACTGCCATCAGAACAAAACAAGAGAAGCCCATGCCAAAATGCCAGCCAGCTGAGAGTTGCATGGATGCTCTGAGACCACCTGTGTCCAGCTGGACTTTGGAGAGATGCTCCTCTCTTGACCTGTCCGTACTGGTAAAAGGTTTCTGCTCTCAGCACAACCTAGGCTACCCATTGCTGCCTCTCTACTTCCACCAACACCAGTCGTGCAAGTAACTCCCTCTAACCCCACTCAGTCAAATTGAGCAAGATTATCTTAAACATGACAATAGAGCAGGTTTTTGCCAATATGGATGATTTTGGCCGAAGAGATCTAGGAAGATTTCATTTGCTGCACAGCTGGCAGATCAAGGGGTCACAAGTATTTGGGAGAAATTAATCCAATAACATCTTCCTTGAGCACAGAGCACTGTAGAATACCCACCAGCCAAAACTCCTCATACCCCAGGATATACTCAATATGCCAAGGAAAAGAGCTAAATATGAACCGTAGTGTTTGGGGCTTCTCACCTTTCCTAATCTGTGTAGGTATATTCAATGTCTCACAGCATTCTTTTTTTCCTGCAGCACTGATAAGATTTTCTTGTGTGTTAGTCACATATATCCTCCGTTCTTCTTGCTTTGTTAAACATAGCTCCCTGCTGCCCTCCACCACAGAATCAATAGCTCTAAATTAATCAGAATCAACCAACATGTTTCTCAGCAATCACCTTCTGTTTGAAAGTACATCAGTACTATATCTTCCACACCCTAGAAAAGTCTAAGCAAGCAAGAACAGCAACCAAGAGCATCACACAGAACAGAGTGAAAAGTCAGAGTTAAAATGATAGGTTCCTGAAGTTAAATATTGATTTCAATCCAGCACATCTTACTTAAGCATCATAGTGTACTGTCCTCTCCAATATCAACCTGCACTATGAACAAATACTCCAAAACACTACTATTTCCCATGTGGCACTTTTCAATTTTCTCTTTCTCAGCTTCCCTCAGAATTTTATCAAAAACTTTCTATCTGGTACTCACTGCTTTTTATATTCCACATCTCTGATTTTGCCATCACCTCCCATTTATTAGCTGCTCCCTTCCTGAGCTAGTGCCCTCTTTCCTTCCCTGTTCTCCCTCAGGCAGCAGGATCCCAACCACACAGGTATATAAACATACAAATATGTATCTATATGCAGATTAGGATTTTGGAGGTGTGTTCCCCAAAATGGTTAGTGAACACCTCTAGGTGTCTACTATGGACAGGGTTATGTATGTTTTAATGCATATTAGCTAGCAAGCACTGTGGAAAGAGCCCTTTCATTGATTTAGCCCAATAAACACAAGGATTCTGACAGAACCACAGAACAACCTATCTACTTTCGAGTTATCTACCTAGACCTAGCTTGAGTTTAAAACACGCCTTTAAGTTTTATGGCTGCAAAGTTCAAAACTGCACAGGTCACAGGAAGGGTGACATGGTGCTCCACAACTTCCCTCAGCCTACTTCAGGCTGCAAGAAGAGTTTCTCTGCAGTATCCAGTCCACATCATCAGAACCCATTACCCACAGGGTGAGTGACATACAGAAGAGACCCTCTGCACTTGGCACTCCTAGAAGCTGCTGCCATCATCCCTGCCAACGAAAGGAAGGCACAGCTCTGCACAATGGGTATCTTCTCCCAAACACTGCAACAGGTTCAGTTTCATAACAGCTTTTGCAATACCACAGCCTCAGAGGAATGGCACTTACACAAGTACATAATCCCATTTTACTGTGGAGCACAGTTTTGTTCGCAAGCCATGCAGAAATATATCTCAGGAAAATGATGATGAAAGCTAAACAACTGTGACATTCCTACAGAACAAAATATGATTAATAGCAACCGTAAGATGGAAACAACATTTCTTGAATCTGTGATCATTATGAAACTCACTCTTGTGATATCAATAGTGTACAATGGAAAAACAACAAAAAGCAACAAAACAACCACCAAACCTCTCCACTTCATTTTTAGTATGAGGCACTCACACAATAACAATGCAAACTAGGTTTTAGGCAACATTTAGGAGAAAATGAAATGAAATTCTTACTTTAGAGGTTCAGGGGGGAGTTTAGTTCCTGAAAGATTAATCTGCATCAAAGCAAGTGAGCTGCTGAAAAACTGTTTGAAGGAGGGAGGGACTTCTTTTCCTTTTCTGTAAGTAAACAAATTCATTAAGAAGTAGCATCTAAACACTCATCATTCCAACAAATAGCGAATGCAAGATGTTAGAATTGTAATGGATCTTTTACATGTTTAATTTGCTCTCCCTTCAACAGATCTGTAATCAGTGGCTCTCAATTAGCTTGGAAATATAATGTCATCAAAATGTTGATTAAACAAACAATCCTCGGCATTGCACTGCTGCACAGCAGACATTACTATCGAACTTCTGTTTGGTGAACTACAAAGATGGTCGTTTAGATATGGTTAATAGTGAACATATTTATTGTATCTCATGAGCAGAATAGCAAACAGGACATTACAAAACCCCTGAAATTGCCTTTTCCTCACTAGAGATAACAACTCAATGCAGGAATAACTTAGCCCAAATGAGGTTTTATGTGTTATATGGACCCAAGACACTGATTTGAAGAAAACTGAAGCTAATTTTAATATTTCCTACAATGCAAGTGTTCTACAAAGTCAGTGTTCAGTCTCAAAGACTTTCAAAGGGACTTCCTCCCAAAAAAGAACAGGAGAGAAGGCAAAACAGTAGTTATAATCATGACCAAGTCACGAAAAATACAAACTTTAAAAAACAAATTTAAAGAGGAAGCAAGTTGGTCAGACTTCAGATCTTGATGTTATGCCTCTTAGAGACAAAAGATTATATATCGACTTTCCACTACATCAGTATCACAAAAAAACTTATTAGACAAGATAGCTTATTTTACAGCCATCTAACAAAGAGTTGAAAGGGAAAGAAAATATTTTGCTTGGAATAAATAACACCTATTTCACAGACCATTAAGATTTCTAAGACTTTCATAAAGTCTTAGATTTCTTCTTAAAAAGAAAGGTGTAACATAAGACCAAGAAATTATGGAATAGAATATTGCAGGAGTTGAGAGTAATGACATTTAAACTGTACCTGTGAGAAAAGAGAGTCCTAGAGAGGCTAAGGACAGCTAGATGCTGAAGACATCCACGAAGGAGGGCTCCACACACCTGGTTTAAAATAAAGAAGATTGACTGGACTGTATATTAACCCAGAAAAGTACCTAAGGATAAAAGGTGGGGAGTTTGCCTGTTATTTGAATCTCCACAAAAAACATATCTTTACCATATCTAGCGCACACTCCGTGTTCGACAAATCCAGATGAACAAGGGCATTTGGCTGGGCCAAAAAATTGTACAGGCTCTATAATTCATGGAGAAAAAGAAGAATTATCCACATTAATTTTGATATTAAGACTCAAATTGCTTGATCGCTACTTCTCATTACATATCATTCTTTCATTATAAAAAACTCATTACAAGAGTTCTGTCTGAATCTTCACCTAATCAATACAACTTGGTTTCCTTCTGAAGGCTATCACCTTTTAAAATACCAGGGGAAAAAGTGGTGGTCGGAGCCATTTACGAAACATTACTCTTAATGTGCAAGTCTCAAGTTACCTTGCAATTCACTTTCAAGGCAAATAATTATTATTTTATTAGAAATAGCTTGGAATGTCACTCAGATTGCTCTTATATTTCAGAAAGGCTAATTGGTTTGTAAGTTTAAGCCAGCCCCCTTAAGCACGAGGGAAGCAACTAATTTGTGGCTGAAGCCTGTGCTTATTTCTTAGTATCAGCAATGCATTAAAAGTTTAAGGGAGAGTGCAAAAGAGGTAACACGATATTAATATTGACGGCTTCAGTACTGCATAGGACATGTCATATAGATGTTAGTGTATGCAAAATTTCTTACTATACACTGGTTTATTTTGGGCTTTTTTCAGTCTCAGAATCAACACAGAAAGATAAAAGTATGACCTAATTCACAGAAATGTGGAACACTCAACTCCACATGAATTCCAGCCAAACAGAGCATGTTCAACTTTCTAAAATAGATCCATCTTTTTAAAAATTAGGTCATTTAAGCCCCTATTCCTAGAGTGCAAGAAAGGTCTCTGCTTTAAAAAAATCCCTATGCCTTGATAAGGTTTATTTTAATTGCTAACTAGCAGGCTCTCCTTATTCCCGTTCCATAGGCTAAGGGATCTCAGTATTAGTAATCTTCTTCTTTGAACTCGCCCTCTCTCTCTCTCTGACAAGCCAAGAAAAGTCCCACTTTTTTGCATTTATGTCCCTTAAAATATTGTAGGTAGATATGAGATTTCTTTAGGCACTGCCTATCAAAGTTTACATTTTATTTTACTTATATTTTTACATTATTCTCTCATCAAGAGTAAATTCACCGTGTGTTTTTATTTACATGTAGCTATTTGTTTGCAACCTTTTAAATCCTATTAGCCCACTGAAACTTTCAACTCATACCTTGAATGTGCTGATGAATCTGAAACTAGTAAGATTTGTGAAAAAGTCACAGAGACACGTCTGACTTCACTTCAAATGATGAGACTGGGTGAGTCTAGTGTTGCATATTTTAGATGCTCAGTATTTAAAGAATTCAAAATGTAACACTTACATGCACACCACTTTTGATGTGAGAGAATTACAGATGTAACAGTCAAAAAGGGAATATATAGAAATTGAGAACTAAGTGGATTTTCTTATGGAGAAAATAGAGCTGCACGTCTATGGCAATCGAAGAAAGGAATTTAAAAAAATAATTACATTCTTCAAATAATCATGAGCTTCAACATCATGTGTCAAGGAGGTGTACAGGCTTATTTATACAAGCAAAAATACTGACAAACAGAAATTAAGTCTAAGTCAAAAGAAGTCTAATGTTGTCACCCTTCCAATGAAAAATGTGCGATACACTTATTAAAAAAAACAATGAATTTTTTTAATTGTGTTTTGGTCACTTCCAGACAGAACTTGGGGAGCATGGTAAGTCCACTGAAAAAAGTGTCACACTTGCAGTTTTCTCAGTTATCAGCAGAAGCCAAGCACTAAAAGCACAAAATTCTGTGGATTGTTTAGTCATGTGGGGCAATTTAATTCTCTGACTATATACTGATACTATATATCAAAATGCATCTTCTATCCCTACTAGAACTATACTGAAATAAAGGCAAAAGAGGATCAAAACAAAATGTATTTGCCTTTGCCTTAACAATTAATTAAAACACCCATTCACCAACTCCCAAGGGAGAAGAAAGTGCTTACTGAGAGATCATCACTGCGGAGCGCGTTCCCTGAGAGGTCAAGGTAGACAAGCGTGTTCGCGATCAGCGCGTTGGCACTCAGTGACTGGGAAAGGCTGTTCACCCCTGCCAAGAGAAAAGGCAGTGCTCAACTTAGTCAACTCTATAGACAAAAGTGGCCCAGACCTAGCAAGTGTCCAATTTCAGCAAGCGTGGACATGAACAAATGTTTCATGACATCTTGTTACCATCACTGTGCTGCAGCAGAGGAAGACAGATCCCCAGGCAGACACGATACCCTTCCCTGCCACAGCATGCCCAGTTCTGCCCAGATGGAGCTGCCCTGATGAAGCCACAGTGTGTTATACATCCCAGACCCAGGGAAGGAGGCTTTTTGCCAAGCCTACAGTGGCTTTAACATTGCAATCCCATTTTGAAACAGATTTTTAAAACAGAGTTTACTCCATAATGTTCAGTCAGTGTCTTCCTGCAAACAGCAATATTTAGATAAAAGTATCTGTGGAAGTAGATGAAAGTATCTGTGGAAGACCAAGTATATCAACAATTATAATTGCCAGAACTTCAAAAGCGACTGACAAGACCTAGAAATTAAAATTATTTCAATTAATGTATTTGCCTGTAATTGCAAAAAAATAGTTAGTTAATTAAAATATCAAGAGATGCATAAAGACTCTCAGTACCTAATCAGAACAAATACATATTTTTCACATTAAAATTAAAAAGCTCACATTGGGAACAAACCAGTCAGAGCTTTCTTCCTCTGAAATCCTTCAGCTTTTCCAAATAAAAATCAGGATATGGCTACTTCTAGCTCTTCAAATCTAACATTCATCTGAGGTCTCTGTAGCTTTGCTTCATCACCAATATCTTAATTTATTGTAGATGGCTATTGCTACCTTTCAAGCACTACATGTGTGTGCTTCTTACATACATAAGCATCACTGTGTCCTTTAGTAGACACAGCAGGGTTTTTTGTAAGTGCCCAGCCAAAGCTCTGAAGCAGGCAGGTGTTTTAATCTACTACTCAATATTGGGCAATTTCCCAAGCTACTGCTCAGTGAAAATGGACTGGCATTCAATGGACAGAACACATCCATTCTTCACTTAAAAACTATTATGAATTGGATTTACCAGTGAGGATGTGGAGGAAGAACCTAGCAAGCCACTGGAAACCAAAAAAACCCACATCAATGCTTTTGTCTTCCAAGCTTCTAAATATTAAGAAAGTTTACCATGCTAGTAGTACGGGTCTTGGTTTCAGGAGGCTTTTGGTGCTGAAAAGACTCAGAGCACTTTTCTTGTTCGGTGCAGTTTTTATCTTAACATTGCATTGTTGAATCTACAACCCAACTATAAGTGTAAATTGCAAACAAATACTTTTCAAAACTTAATCTAGAAGCTCTATGTAACCACTAAAGCTTATAGGTCTGGATTCGCTTTAGTGAGTCTTCTCAAGAGCATTTATAAGCAGCAACAACAAGAAGCAGAAACAAATGTAGAGTACTGTCACCAATTCAGCACATACTATCAAGAACCAATTCTGGGAATCTGGGAGCACTGTCTGAGTTTGGGGGAAGAAGAAGTATCAAACAATCCATAACGCTGATGATGGTTTCAGGTTATAAAAGGGTCAACTGCTTAAAACCAACCACACCAGTAAAGGTAAACAATGTGAACAAGGGTTTTTTTTAATTAGCCTTTGGCTTGGCCTCAGAAAAGCAAGTCCTATCTTTGAATGAGTATACTAGAATTTTCCATTTAACCAGAATCTTCAAATCAATAAATTACAGTTTGAACTTCACCCACCTCATGCTACACTCTAACAGCAATCTTACTTTCATTTGCAGACAATCTTTCATGCTCTTTTACTGCTCTCAGGAGGCTCTGAGCATTAATAGCTCTCAGGAACTTTTGAGATACAATATTTGAAGAAAGATCAGTTGGGAAGTTACCACCTGAACTTCACTTTTCAATAGAAAGTGCTTTTTAAATAAGGTCAACACCAGTCAGAGATTGTACAGAATTTCAGAAACTGAAAAGCTAAAAAAAAAAAAAAGGGTCGAGGAAAAAAAATTCATGCATCTTGGAATGTACTGAATCCAAGTTCTAAGGTCTCCTTTAGACTCTTCCCACAGAAAATATTACAAGTTCTAAAATAGCCTCTGAAGTTAAAACTAATTCAGTACGGTCTTCTAAAGTTAAAGGAAAACTGGCTAAGACAGACAGCTTTGAAGACAACTGAAGAGGCGAAGCCAAGTTTCTTCAGGTCCAGAGTGTTATAAGAATTCCAATTTTAAGACATTGCATATACTTTTCTAAGGAATACCAAGGAGCTGCCATGGGACAATATTCATGGTGACATTTTACTCTCTGGAAACAGATAGTTACTGCAATGCAGTCTGGATTAGGATTCACGTGAGATCTGTATTAGATATACTGGAAAATATTTTCAGCTTTGGTTTACAGATTGTTTTTTTAAAGTGTGTTAAAAACCTTCCCAATTCTTTTCATAAATTCAGAATTCATTTTTACTGAGAGGAGATTTGCAGATGAACTTCATCAAGCTGGTACGTATTCTTTAGGAAGACAGAAGCGTAGCCAGAGTGTTCTCCTGACTCAATGATCACAAGCACTTGCTGAAATCATTCAGATCACATGAAGAAAAGCACAGGATGACTGAATATACCAGAACTGCATTAATTTGTGTCAAATTTATGAACATCTAATTTTAAGCGTACATGTAAAGTTAGTCATGATTCTTAAACAATTGCTTGTCACCAAAAATGAAGTTAGGAGTGGAAAAAAAAACCCAACCCCAGAGTTTTACAAGTCTTTTTAATGAAAAACTTGATTGAATAAATTCAGTTCAGGATTTCCTATTTACTTAAGCATAACATGAGGTACAGACACTCATAAAAAAAAAAAACAACAAAAAAAGCCCTTCTTCCCACCCATATTCCCTCAGGTCAAGCCTTAAAGCTTACATGAGCACAGAATCTGCACTTCACAGAGCAATAATTAAAATGATAGAAGAGCATGGCTCCTGTCTGTTATCAACTAATGTCCTTCCTAGACCATAATTCACTCATCTTTTTCAGGTCACCAACATCTGTGAAAAAGCTGCAATAATGTTAGTGCATTTTTCCTATTTTTTTCACAGGAGACCTTGGGTTTGTAAAGTCTGTTTAAGAAGCCACTGTGTGCATTATTTGTAAAATAGCAATGCAAAAAATCCAGAGAGCTTCTGACTTGTGTTTCAGTACGGTTACTGATTTTAAAATATACATAAATTCCTATTACAATATAAAATCAGAAATTTGAAAATTATAAACCAAAGAATTCTTTAATCAGAGCAAACCACTTACTAGGCATTATCACAACACTTGGTTTCAGAAAATAATTTGGAAACTTCCCTACATGTGTTTGCTTCAGATATCTTTCTGAAGCGTATATGAAAAGTATCATTTATGCCAATTCTAAAGTCAATCTTTCTTTACAGTACAGGTTCAAGCCCAAATCTTACAGAAGCAAGTAAGAGTTTTTCAAAGTGAAAGGGGACACGGAACCCAGCCCATGGTTCAGCAACCCAGGACTTCAAAGAAACAGCTGCGCTGTTGAGAATACACATGTGTATCATTTACAAAATTAATTATAATCTGGTAATGAAAGGTATTATAAGGATGGAAGCCTGAAACTTTTAGAACAGTAAAAAAAAGCATACTTATAAAACATACCTTTAGGTGACAAGGAGGTTTTAGATAAATTTAAATGTTTCAGTCCCTTTGGAAGTTTGGCGAACTGGATGCTCAAAGATGATACACCTGTGGGGGTGCAAAGAGAAATGGATGTTTTCAGGCTGACTGTGTGATAGAAATGTTTCCCAGGAATCACATCAGGAGCAAACTGCACTGGTGGAACTACAGGAGGAACTGTGCTCACTGTAGGGGTGGACCCAAAATGACCCTGTCTTTTTATGAGCGTAAATCTTTGAAATGACTGATGTAGTGAAGATCACTCCCTTTCCATTCACTGAACAGAGGGAATTTTGCTGTTAAAGATCAGTGAGCCAACTTATGTAATTTAGAAACTATATAATACACACATGCAAACAAGTCAAAGGGAAGATACTACACGTGTTAAACAGGCAGCACTTGGGATACCTGGAAGTTTTATGGTTCAATCAAAAATACCCAAGCCAGCATTAAAAACCAAACCAAGCAAACAAAAATAACCCCAAAAGAAAACCTAACAATGGTACTTGATGTGAAACTTCAAACTGTTTTAATTTTCTTTTAAAAGGAAGAGCTGTCAAAGGAAGAGAGACAACCACACTAGTTAACACTGCTTTCTTCTTCTGAGGTAACCCCTAACAGCCTGAAATCTCCACATAGTCATAATGGCCATGTAATTCCCTTACAGCAGCCTGCAGGTTACCAGCCAGTACACAGGCTTGGAAATGCTACAACCAATTGTGATCTGAAACAGTAAAAACTTATTAGGATGCCAACACAGACTGGACTACTTCAGCTCAAATCCAACAAGAGAAAAGAAAAGAAAAAAACCCCACACTTTTCATTAAAGCCTTTTCTCAGTGTCTCCAAGTTCCACACTCTATAAATTTGATCTCCCCCACTTAAGCAAAAGATTGAAATTTGATTAAGAGGGCACATCCTAAATAACAATGGAACCAATCCATGAAATATTAATAGAGGAATAAATCAACATGGAAAACCCCAGGCTAACTTGAGATGTGAAATACAGTCCTCAACAGCAACTCACTTGGAGAGAACCTGCGAAGAAAAAGGGGGTACAGCCTTTTCATTGAAAACACGATCAGTTAAAAAGCTGATACCATTCTCCACAGTGGCAGACAAGAAACAGCCCAATGGTGTGTCACATACATATTTTTACTCTGCTTTTGCCAGATTTTACCTACCATTGATAATGAAAGCTGCTACATTGCAGGGGTATTTTAATACTCTCTGTAAAAGCAAGTTGTAAATGCTGGTGATAGACGCAATCTCCACACAGCTCAAAACAACATACCATATCTTATTAAAGCTGCCAACATTTTAGACCCATGATGCCCTGGCATTGTTTATTGTAAAACATAATGGTAACTGGATGTCTTCACTACCTTTCAGCAAGAATTAATCAAGTCATATTACTAGGATTTTCTTTCATAGCTCCAGTATTGGGGGGGGAGGGGGGGGGGGAGGAAAAAAAAAAAAAAATTTAGTTTCTTATTAGCTCCTCTGAAGAAAGAGGCTCAATCTCCCTTAGACTGGTCTCAGAATTTATATTCTGTTGCTGACTGTCCACATTTGTTAAACTGTTTTAGGTACAATATATATTTTCAAAATCAAGGTAGAGTTATGCTGGCAAAAGAGGAGAAAAAGGAGAAAAAGGAGTACAATCAGAATCACAGAATTGTCAGGGTTGGAAGGGACCTTAAAGACCATCCAGTTCCAACCCCCCTGCCATGGGCAGGGACACCTCCCACTAGAGCAGGTTGCTCAGAGCCCCATCCAGCCCGGGCTTAAAAACTTCCAAGGATGGGGCTCCCACCACCTCTCTGGGCAACCTGTCCCAGTGTCTCACCACCCTCATGGGGAAGAAATTCTTCCTAATGTCCAACCTGAATCGACCCAGCTCTAGCTCTAATCCATTCCCTCTGGTCCTATCACTGCCCGACAGCCTAAAAAGTCCCTCCCCAGCTTTCTTGTAGCCCCCTTCAGATACTGGAAGGCCACAATAAGGTCTCCCCAGAGCCTTCTCTTTGCCAGACTGAACAACCCCAACTCTCTCAGTCTGTCCCCACAGGAGAGGTGCTCCAGCCCTCTGATCATCCCCGTGGCCCTTCTCTGGACACATTCCAGCACATCCATAGCCTTCCTGTAACAGGGGCTCCAGAACTGGACTCCGTGCTCCAGCTGAGGCCTCACGAGAGTGGAGTAGAGGGGGAGAGTCACCTCCCTCGACTTGCTGGCCACACTTCTCTTGATGCAGCCCAGGATACAATTGGCTTTCTGGGCTGGGAGAGCACACTGATGGCTCATGTTGAGCTTCTCATCCACCAGAACTCCCAAGTCCTTTTCTTCAGAGCTGCTCTCAAGCCAGTCACTGTCCAGCCTATATTGGTGCTTGGGATTGCTCCGACCCAGATGGAGGACCTTGCATTTGGCCTTGTTCAACCTCATGAGGTTGGCATGGGCCCACCTCTCCAGCCTATCAAGGTCCCTTTGGATGGCATCCCTTCCCTCCAGCATGTCAGACACCCCATGCAGCTTGGTGTCATCGGTAAACTTGCTGAGGGTGCACTCAATGCCACTGTCCATGTCACTGACGAAGATGTTAAACAAGACTGGTCCCAGTACTGATCCTTGAGGGACTCCACTTGGATACCTGCCCATTGACAACCACTCTCTGGGAGCAGCCATCAAGCCAGTTCTTTACCACTGAATTGTCCATCCATCAAATCCATATTTCACCATCTTGGAGACCAGAATGTCATGTGGGACAGTGTCAAAGGCTTTGCTCAGGTCCAGGTAAATGATGTCGGTTGCTCTTCCCCATCTATTGATGTTGTGACCTTCTCATAGAAGGCCACCAGGTTAGTCAGGCATGATTTGCCCTTGGTGAAGCCATGCTTGTTGTAGCCAATCACTTCATCATTATTCATCTGCCTCAGTAGTGCCTCCAAGAGGATCTGCTCCATGTTCTTACCAGGCACAGAAGTGAGACTGACTGGCCTATAGTTCCCAGGTTCATCTGCCTTTCCCTTTTTGAATATGTGGGTTATATTTCCCCTTTTCCAGTCAGTGGGGACTTCACCGGAGTGCCATGACTTTTGGAATATAATAGATAGTGGTTTAGCAACCTCATCCGCCAGTTCCCTCAGCACCCGTGGGTGTATCCCGTCGGGTCCCATGGACTTGTGCACTTTCAGGTTCTTCAGATGGTCACAAACCTGATCTTCACTTGCAATGGGCAGTTCTTTCATCCAACCCCTGCCATTATCTTCTGTGACTCTGGAGGTGTGGCTGGAGCCCTTGCCAATGAAGACTGAGGAAAAGAAGTCATTGAGGACCTCAGCCTTCTCAGCATCACTTCCCACCAGTTCTCCCGTTTCCTTTCTGAGGGGGCCCACCCCTTCCCTAGTCTTTTATTGCCAATCATTAAAGATATCACAAATGTAATTTTTGTTGTGAAGCATTTTGAGTAAGACATGCTGGAAATAACTTTACCTCTCCTTCTTTGCATTTAGCTAGCAATCTGCAGACCACATGCCACTCTAGCCAAGCTTAACAGTTCTAAAATCCTACCAGCACTGGGAGATAAGGATTCACCTAGTTATAAGATACAGGAATCATGTGCAGAAAAGAAAAAGAGCTTTCAGTCACTCAGGCCCTTGAATGCTCTTTAAGCCACCCATTTTTCCTAATCTCCTAACAGAGATGAGAGCTTTAATGGCAGAAGTAGAGTTAACTGCATCCAGACACACCGTTCTGAATCTGAGTATTTCCAGGCTTCTGTTTGTTTTGTATTATTTTTAACAAAACAAGAGATTAAATTCTGATCCTACTAGAGCCTGAAGTAGAGCTCCCATTGCTTTAGCACGTCTAGATTTTAAAGCCAAGATTGATAATAAACTTTCCAGGTATTAGTCTCACAAATATTGACAGTACCATAAAGGAAAGGCAATCACAAATTGAGAGACTTGTCTCAGTGTAAATCACTTCATATAAACACTGCTTTGTATGTGAACTGAAGCCAGGTCCCATGCCTTAGTTAAACTAAACACACTCTCCATTGGACTACAGACAGTTGCATTAATCTAGTAATACGAATGTCTTTACTTACTGGTACTCAATAATATACAAGATCTTAGGGTGTTTTTTTGTTCAAACAAGTCACAACAATACGTCCTTCTCCATAATTCACACAACTCTGGTATTCCCCTTATAATTTCAAAATAATCACGTTGAATTACCAGTTCCTGCAGGTGGTTTTTCAAGAGATATTTTCCAAAATTCAAATATTTACACTAATCTCCATTAAACCAGCTTTTACTTATGAAATTCTTGTTGCCCCTTCAGTTTAATAAAGTCAAATCTACCTTGCAGACTGTGAATACCAGATCACAGGACACATTAATCTGTCTTAAACTGAAAAGCTGCAATATTTGCCCATTGCAATTATAGTTAATTTCTCTTTAAGTACTCACATAGCTTATCTAATTCTAATGAAAAGGTCACATCTTAATTGCATGTGTGATAGCAGAAACTGAGATAATGAAAAAATCCCTACTCATTTCTCCAAGTTTTAGTTTCTGCATTTCATTTGACTCTTGTATGTGGATACTACAGAATAGCTTGAATCTACAGATTTATTGCAAAGAAAGTATCCACACTGAGTGTGTGCGTGTGTTTGTTTTGGTGGGTTTTTTGGGTTTGGTTAGTTGGTTTTCAGTGTGGTGTTTTGGGTTTTGTTTTAAAAAAAAGCCCCTGCACTGTAGAACAGCTACCTAACGTTTGGTCACTTGTTTTTCTTTCTGGATAAAAATAAGTTCCTTGTTGTTCCAGTTTATAACAGAAATTTTGTACAGTGCAGTTAGGCCTACAGCACGGTGCAATAATCACAGAATCACTCAGGTTGGAAAAGCCCCTTGGGATCATCATGTCCAACCATTAGCCCTACTCTACAAGTTCACCCCTAGACAACATCCCCCAACATCACATCCAAGAGATGCTTAAACACACCCAGGGATGGGGACTCAACCCCCTCCCTGGGCAGCCCATTCCAATATTTCACTACCCTTTCCATGAAGAATTTTTTCCTAGTGTCTAGTCTAAACCTACCTTGTTTCAGCTTTACGCCATTCCCTCTGGTTCTATCCCCAATTACCTGAGAGAAGAGACCAGCACCAGCAATAATAATGTTCTTCAGCAGAACATTGGCTTTCACATAATACGGATTCTTAGGGAGGGAAATTGCTAAACATCAGGCAAGAGGGATCAGAACAGTTAAAGCAATTGATGTGTATTGTAAATTTACAATTGTAAATAAAATAACCAACTCTGAATAGGTTGAAACAAAAAAAATATTTTCATAATTTTTTCTAGTCAAAACAAAGAGACATACAAAAGAGGAAAGGAAAAAAACCCTTCCCATGTTTTTTTTTCCTCACTGAACCAGAAAGAAATGAGACACCCCCACAAAATATTCTGAGTCAGTCAGGTTGTAAACAAAATGAAGAGTTTTTTCCATTTTGAATCATGACAGCAAAGAGACTGGAAAATTTCCCCAAAACAGACCAAATAAACCAAGAAAAGGTTCACTGTATAAAATTCTTTTTTTTTTTTTTTCTGGCCCAACAGGAGCACAAGATAGTCTGATCCCAGAACACTGTGTGCCTGGAATGCATTAAGTGAAGCAAATGGAAATCTCACATGGGTAGTGCTGAAGGGTCAACTCCAGACTGAAAGAATGTAACCCTATTTTAAAAATAAATGCCTCTTGGGTGAAAAGAGGGTGGTCAAAGGAAGGGAATGATTTGATGTATACTGAAATCATGTCTAGTGGTGCCTAATCTGAGAAAAGCTGAGCTGTTCAGCTTGAATCTTGTGGAATCAACAGCACTTTGATGCCAGTTATGCCAGTATTACTGAACATCGCCAAGTACTGGCAACATGACAGGAGAGCACAAAGCTGAAAAAATGAATAGTTTCAATATTGAAAATAAATACAGAATTATGGCTAAAATAAACCCACAAAACCATCAGGAAAATATCATCCAAGCAACAAAGTTGCCTCATGTTTCATCTTTTAACTGCTTACGTTGCCTTTAAAAATTGCACACCACTTCATTTACTCTCTAGTCCCCAAAAGCCAGTGTTCTATCTTCCTTTAAAAGAAACCTCTATGAAAATGTGATGAAGTCTAACGAAGTCCATGGTTGGTTGAAGACATTTAAATATTTCTCAACAAGCTAATGGGTATGTATAAATCAAAAAAAAAGAACAGTGATTCTCAGTCATTTGTGAACAATAGGTACTCGTGAATAACAGACACAATAGCATTACACACAGAACAATAACCTATTATTCCAGCAAAGCCGAACAGAGCAGCAGTAATCCCCCCATTACATCTGTCGGAAGTGAAACATATAAATGGTACAGTACCTCTGTCTTCAAGTGGATTGCTAGCAAGGTTGATCGTATGGAGTCCTGAGTTGGGATTATGGGCTAGAGCACTGGCTAGTTTCTGTGCAAAATCTCTACAAGAAGAGAAGAAAGGAGAAAGAATCCTGTTATCTCCTGTATCAACAGCACATTCAGAGGCTTAAAAGTGTCAAGGGATTACTAGCCAGAAGTGGCCTATCCCACTGCAGAGCAGTGACTGACTCTTCACAGTTCTAAACAATGCTTATCTGTCTGATTTGCCATCTTTCAAAGTGGGGGTTTTAGTGTTTTTCTTTTTTTTTTTTATTCTGTGACTTAAGAAACTGAAGGTCACTCAGTCAAAGCTCAAACTGCTTTTAGTAAAGATCTGAAGATATAAAATAGAACTTATAGAAAGAACTGAAAACTTGAGCACATCTTCCTCTCCTCCAAGCCGCCCATGAGTGGGTGCACAGATATCGATCAACTCACATACACCACTACCTCCATCACTCGCAAGCCAACTCCCTCACTCGCAGTAGCTCTCTACCAACAGTCACTCAGATGGGCTTTGCAGCATATCCAGGTCAAGAAACCAGGAGTATTTCTGACCTTGTAAACCAGCAGAAATAGCTCTCTCAAAGAACAGCAGCACACTAATGAAATGGTCTTGGCTTGCTTCTTTTTACAGTGAGAAGCATCGAAGTATCTAACTGGCTGACCACAGTCCTTGCAATGTGTCCCGAGAGAGATGATGGTGTTATCAGTTCCACAGAGCTCACAACAGCCAGGCCAAGCAGCACATATAGCTTTGAACTAACTTCAATCAACTACAGTAGGTAGTTGTATTCATATGACCTACCTCTGTTCCAAATTCACTCGAGAGGCAAAGGAACGCTGCCTCTTTTGAAAGCGTTTTGCTGCAGCTGGGCTACCACCACCCATAGCACTAAATTCAAACTAGCGTGGGTCTTCCTACATGACCACACTGCCAGACTCTGGTGGAGACACAGTCCTTGCATTAAGTCAGAAGGCTGTTGGCTGTTACCAGATCTAATGCAAACCCTCAAACCTGTACTGACTGGGAAGCTTTCGTGTATTAATGGAATAGATCTACTGTGTGCTTTTGTTAAACTGGGGCTGTAATTTCAATGTTCTTACTTCCCCTAATTTAGACACTGAAATAGAAATCAAAAATATGCCTTGGGCTTCCTTCTCCCTCATTCTCCTGTAGGCCAGTGCTAGTGAACTACCAGCTACACTGCTAGAAGAATGATAATGAACACTGCTCTCTTTCCTCAGGACAGAGCCTGCCTACAATAAAACTAGTAGATCAGCCTGTGCACTGAGACCTGGAGACCAGACAGCAATAGCCTCAGTAGCTTTTGGTTATCTGTTCCTGCAAGGTGTACTTGAGTACAGAGATATTCCAGGAAAGCTTAGCTTCCTTTTGAAACCCCATGTCCTCAGACTCCTGGGTCTAGAAAAGGTTCCAGTGCTGCAAACACATGACAATGGGCTGCCTTTAGGAAAAGAATATTCTTTTCCTAAAATACAAACAGCATGTGAATACAAACACTTAACAAAAAGAAATTCTGGGCTTCAATCTCTGCCACCTGACAGGCCTCAGGATATCCTGCTTTGCTACCAGCTGCTGATGAAGAAGACTACATATCTCCTGTAGGTCATCAATTACATTTGCCAACACTCTGTGGATACCCTGTTTATATATCCAGCATTACAAATGGCACTAGATGCCTGTCCTTAGGCAACTGAATCAAGGCTCCTTATGTCCAGACAAGAAAAATGAGGTTTTGAGTTAAAAAAAACAAATAAGAAACCTTTTCTTCATGGCAAGTTTCCTCCTCTTCCTTTATCCCTAATAGTTTCTTGTCACTACAGTGTTCTGCCTACACCTCCAGGCTTGTTTACAAACTCTGTACCAGCTTTTGCCACCAACACAGGCAGGATTACCAGAACTTTTTGGACAGCTGGTGTGTGTGTGTGAGGTACTTAGCAAAGGCACAGTAAATCAACTGCCACCAGAAAGGACTGGTTTACCTACACAAGGCACATGGGCCTCCAAGGCTCACTTTGGAAAAAACTAATACAACTTTCCCACTCTCTGTGAAGCCTCTACCAAAAACAGAGGCACCTGGGCTGTGCTCAGTGGGCAACATCCCTTCACTTCCTTTGTCCACTCTTTCTTTCAAGTCCTAAAATTTATTCCTTTTTTTTGGCTGCACACTTCATGAAGAGAACATGCAATGTAAGCCTGACACTTTCTGTAAAGCCTCAAACTTGTTCTGTATGCATTGCACAGCCACACTTGGCTGAGCTAAGGACATTAGGGCTTGGAGGTAAGGCACAAAAGACTCAATTTAACTACGTATTTGGCAGAGTAAGGCTATTACTCCAAGAATGGCACAAAAAAAGGACTCAATTTAACTATGTATTTGGCAGAGTAAGGCTATTTCACCAAGAATAAGAATACTACACATCTGTAAGTCTCTGACAAACAATTCCTCAAGATCTCTCTAGAAAACATCCCTATAAGAGAAAAAAAAAAAAAAAGGACATCTGTGGGAGGAACTAACACTGTTAGGTCTAAGGACATTCACAGCCCACCCATCAGGGGAAGATGAGATGCAACACCACTATCAAAGGTACCAGCAGCAGGCACCTCTGTTGTTTTCCCTCTGTTGTAGCTGGCCCACTCCCTTTGGAACAGGCTGCAGAGAAGGATGGTGTGGAAGGTGGCAGGGACATGCCGCCTGTCAGCTTTCAGAGAGTACTTAAGTGCAACAAATAGATCATTTTCAGCAGCTCCTGCAAACTGGCCTTTGCAGGCTGAAGAATCAGTCTTGTAGTTTCATGGAAATTAATATTCTGGCTACCACATATTGTTCCATTCTCTAGAACACCTCAGGGATGTAACTCTCTTTTCCAGTTCATTTGTTCAGGTGCTCCTGAATGATGCTCCCTTCCCTAAAATTTGTGTATCACCTACCTCAGTTAACACACTTACCAAAACGTTGCTGCTTACTATACACATTAAAGCCATCCAATGTAACCTAGACTGCACCCTATGTGTCTGCTAAAGAAACAGCAATGGGGTAACTTTTTTTAAGAGCTTCTAAACTGGCACAAATGTTATCAGACAGGAGGGGGTCTCCCTTATCCTGTCTTCCCCAACGGCAAGTCCACACTTCTCTAGTTCTGGGTCCTTATGACTGCTACTGCACGAGGGTCTGCTGTCTCATCAGCTGGAAGGATGACACGTGGTTCTGGGCCATGGCCCAAACTAAATCAGAAATGAGTGGCTGGAGGTAGAAAAGAATGATGTCATCTTAAACTGACCCTGACGCAGAAGAAATACTCCCTTATAGATGCTCAGGTTATTTCACAAAGCACTGCTCTCAGTAGCCTGCTCTTAACCCTGGTTTGGCATTCTGTCACAGCTCATTAAAAATGACTGGTCTGTAAGCTATGTGAAGGAAGATAACCAGAAACAACAGGATTTCCTCCTAGCAAGCAGATATGAGAAATGGCAAAACTGACAAATGTGTCCTTGACAAAAACAGACAGACAATGTTGATCAGAGCAGATACACACCAAGGCAAAGTGCCAAACACTGTGCATGTAGATGGAGACATAAAAAGCAAAGTCACAGGTTGATTATCTGTCAAGTCCTGTTAAAACTGAAAACAGTTAATCCAACCGTGATAAGTTAAGGTAGGCAATGTGCAAAGATAATCAATGTATCTTTTAATATGAATGATTATCACTGGATTTCATGGCACATACTGCAATAACAACAACATTAAAATCAGGTGCTTATGTCTGAATGACAGCTATTAAAGGCAGCGCACTAGAGATCAGAGAATTTGTGTGTAATTCCAAACTCCACTTTAGGTTTCCTGTGTCATTTAGGCAATTTTCTTTTAAAGGTATTTTAATGCAAACCCCATTTTAAAAAGGGGGAAAAGACAATGTGAAGCACACCAAATATTTTCCCTGTTCTTCTTTCCCTTCTTTATTTGTAATTCAGTATAGTGTTCTGCTTCTCTCACCTTTGCACTGCTTTTCTTTATGGACATAAAAATTCATTAGCACTAGAGTTTATCTTGTCTACGTGGCCTTGGATGCTAAGCTAACACTAATACAAATCACAAATACATCCACCTGGGCTAGTTTGTAACTTGAACTTGGCATCTATTTCCTGTGAAGGGAAAAAGCAAATAGCTGATAACTACAAGTTACCATATTTAAAACATCTGCAGGGATTAAATTGTATGGCTTACCTCTATGTACCTTTCTTTTAAGGCTATGGTATGGTACTATCTACTTTCTTATCTTAATTACCTACTTTCTTGCTTCTTTTAAAAAAGTTGCCAATGTAGAAGTCCTGTTACATTTGAGCAGACTGCAAGCTACAGTTAAGATAAAAGCAGCTCTCTTGGGAATGAAACAACGTGTTATGCAAGATGAAACAATACACTTTGCAACAAAGCTCAACAAAACAGTGTTTGAGGAAACACTGTTTTTTAAAATGATGAAAAGGTGTTCATGCTTCCACTGGCAACAATATTTGGAAAGGAACAGTGTGACTTGATTAAGGGTTTATGCTCTTATCCAATGCATTTTGCTCCACTTAACGCAACTCTCCAAGCATAATCTTCAAAAACCATTGGTTTAAAGGGATTTCTTGTCCATAAGGAACCTCTGGAAAACCTGATAAAAATCTTGTGACTACAGGCTCATCAGAATAAGGCAGACATTGAGCACAAACTTCTCAAATGTTTATTCTGTCCAGCACACATCACACATCCCTTTTACTGGGAGGAAGCAGCAACTAAGGTGACATTTCAAAGGAATTACTTACGTTCTAAGCCCAGCATTCTCTAATACCAGCTCTTCCAATCGATTGGACCTACTCACCACTCGCAGTATCTGCTCACAGACATCGGTGGACTGCCACAGAAAAGACAGAACAGCGTTAAAGAATACGAATATGGAACAGATGGTTGAGTCATAAGCTGTACACCATAATGTGATGCAGGCTGCAACCATCTTTTTGTCATACATATATAGTAACTAAAAACACCAGATATTTCCAAAAGAGAGTCAGGTGGAAATAGAGGACTTCTGGAAAGGACTCAGAGAAGCAAGAGGCAGACTAAAAGCCAGTCATTTATGAATCACATCACTTAATCACAGAGGGCTGAATTCTTATAATGATAGTGATTCAGAAAACACTCAGTATTTAAAGAAATGTTGTTCATATGCATGCTAATCCTTCAGAAGAAAGTGGCAACTAGTACTAAGGAGAAAAAATGCCTGACCAGAAATGACAATGAAACACAAAGAAGGGTGTTACAAGGTAGGAAAAAAAAAAAAATCCCAAACCAAACAACAATAAAAAAAAAACCCCACAAAACCAACAAACAAACACAAACAAACCAAAACAAACAATAAAAAAAACCAGAACAAACCAACCAAATAAACACCAGAAAACCAAGACCAAAAGCACTCTAGCTACAGGTCCTTGAAAGACTGCTAAGGACTAGTGCTTAAGGGCAGCATATTTCTGCATGAATTCTCCCAGTCCACAATGAAGTAAATCCCATCTCATGATCTTACTGTTGTTGTATTCTAGAATTTGCATGGACATTTGCAAGTACCATGAACTAAACAGGATAACAAAAGAGATTTGTTTGCTGTGCGCATTTAAATAGGGAGATAAAACCTTAATGATTCAAAAGCCATACAGTGAACTCTGTACCTCATCACCTTTTATTATAATCTTTTATTTCGCTTCTGGATTTGACTTTTTTTTCACAGCACACACTAACCAACAGTCATGTGATGCCCAAAGCTGAATTTCAGTCATGATCATGAAGTGCTGAAACTATTCTATTTTCTGCCTTTAAAAACATCAATGTGACATTCATACCTGAGATATCTGTCTCTCTAACAACAATCTGACATTTTCTAGGGTATGTTTTTTAGTTGGATGATTTGTGGTTGGGTTGTTTTACTTTTAAACTAATTGAATTTCCTAAAAACAAAACAAAAAAAAAAACCCCACAACCCTGCTCTACCACACACACAAAATCGTATTAAACCTTTACACATTAAAGATGGCAATTTTTTCCAAAGACTGTCAGCTCAGTTATCTTCCCAATTCTATCTTTGTCCTCCATATTTTAATAATTCAGAATTATTATCACAATGCTTCTACAGCAGTGTGATAGCAAGTGGAAAGTTTTGTGCATGTACTATAAAAACACTATGGATACCATCCCTCAACCACAATGTCAGAGCAGGACTCATGAAGCACAATGTGTTCAATGGCCTCCGGATATGTCTGACCTCATACTGACCCTCAGCAGTGTTGCTATGCCATGGATTTACTGCCCAACAATTTAAGTTTTCCTGGTATTTTTTTACTGAAAATGGAATGTGTGATAGATATTTTATTTAATTTTTTAAGGAACTGATGCATTTTCAAGATTGACAAGGTTTGTTTTCCACGTAAAAGTTGCTAAGAAGGCAAAAAACCCTCATGTAAAAATATCTCAGATAGATAATATGGTCAGTTCTTGTTCTAAGCAAACTACACCAGCAAGTCTTCTAACTAAGCAAACTATCTCATTTCACTGAAGCAGAAACTGATTACTTGCACTGTACCTTTTAACAATGCTGATTTTAACAGCAAACCACAACAGGATTAAAAATATCCCCAGTTCCATCCTGTGCATGATTTCAAGTAAGATGTCCCAGCAAGGAAGAACAGTTTTTTGCCTGCTCCCCTGCCAAGAATCACGTAAGCTAGTTTCTACTGTATTTTCATGAAAAATGATAGCTTAAGAATGCAACAAAAGCATTTTCAGATCCATAAAACTGCATCAATTTAAACAAGATGAGATTCAACCTCCATTTCTAATGACAAAAGCTTCTGGATGCAAGCATGAAAGCAGTTTCTTAAACCACTAACTCATACCTGTGACTATAAACTTCCAAGTTTAGAAGGAATAGTATACTTTGATACATTTAAAATGTCACGTAATTAGTTGTTTTCTTGGCCATTTTTTCAGTAGTCCAACTTTCACATTTTTGCTTTTCAGAAAGAAAACTGGTATGTAATGATACCAGTGTCACACATCACTACATACTTATTATTATACAGGGTTAGCTTCAGACAACTAGGAGGAAAAAAAAGTTGATATGAAGTTTTATGATGAAAAACCTGCTTTACATGAGAGGAAAAAAAAAAAAAGAAAAAAAATCAGAATCCTGATATTTTCTTTCCACCTCCAAAAAGAAACCAAGATTTCTGACTGCTTTAGTTTCCTATTTAGTCACCCACTATTGTTTGGGGGAGCTAGCAACACCTAATGAAGTAGTACTATGGGCTACTGTCATGGCCCAACAAAATTTAGAATCTTCATTCGCTTGAAATTGTGACAAGACCTGAGCCTCAGCAGTGTTTCCATGGCATGAATTAACTATCCAACAGTTTAAATTTTCCTGATATGATTAAGGGGGAGAAAAAAAAAAAAAATCAGTACATTGCCCAGTTCCACTTGCTTAAAAAAATTCACCTTGAAAAACGTAATAGAATCATCTAAAACACAACCCAGTCTGGCAGGAGCAGGGACACTGTTTCAATTTATTACTTACTAATTTCAGATCCTTGGAGGACAGCTTTGTAAACCACTGATTATACTCCAGAGCAGCAACTATAGGTATTAAGTCTCTAGAAAAAGAAAAACACTTTTATACACATTTCATATAACTGTAGGCTTTGGTCATTGGAAACAGTCTCTTAAGTGTACTTCCATATCTAATTCCCTATGCTTTTGCAATGCTAATTGCCCACCATCCCCAATACAGAAAGCTCTGCATTCTAAAAACTGAGCAACACCAGCAGCTGTGTATCTTTCTTGTACTTTAATGCAAAATTTTCACTGGCCAACCAACATCCACTCGAATATGAATTTTTAACTCAGGAATTTGTCTGGGCTGCCATTCTTACTTTTAGCATTACTTTTTCTTCAGCCTGTGACATATTTAAGCTTCTTAATCACCTCTAAATTATAATTTAGCATGATGTTAAAAAGCTTTTTGGCAGTTTGATGATTTAATATCATTCCATGACTGAATGCTTCTAGAGAACACTGCCTTGTCTCATCTCTATAGTTAAATTCCCCCAGGAAGTAGAAGACCTGCAAAAGGATAATGCGACTTTCAGCACAAACCTTCCTTAATTGTAAAAGGGATTTCACAAATGAAATTCTAAGTTATTCCCATTTTCTTCATTCCAAGCCTCTCAATGTGATATGCTCTCCCTCTGTTAAGTTTCTCCAGTAACAGACGTTGATAAACGTCATGTTACTAGAAGACCATTTAGCAGCATAGCAGGTGGATCATTGTCATGCAACATATTAAATAAATATATATACCTACACTGGGACTTAACAGCTACTTAGAAAGCCTGTCTTTAGTTCATTATAATGAATAAATATTCACATAATGTACATGAACTTACGATCAGCATCATCCAAGCCTCAGTTTTTCAAGGGAGAAATCTGAAAGTACTGGCTTTTATAAGCTAGTCCCTCACCCAGCTTTTCATTCAGGACATGCACAGGTAGGCACAGATCTGCACTAAACAGGCAGCATCCTTCTCCCCTTCTGTTTTCCTCTACAAACATTAACATAGCAAAACCAGGAGACAAGGCAACATCATACAGAGAAGCCTTTAGCAGGCTATATTGGGAACAGCAGTTGCTAGATTTGCCCATCACTAAGGTAACAGTAAGAAGGTGCAGCATTTTGCAGCAAAAGACTGTAGCCTACCAACTGTGAAGCTCATGCAAATAGACCATTTTCATGCTCCTGCAGAGAACTAGTGTGTGGTGCCCTTCAAGGACTAAGCCTGTTTTCCATCTTGTTCACAGCACACATCAAGTCTTGTGGTGAATTCATTTATGCTGGCACAGTAGAGTTTTATCAGCTTCACAGAGTGTATAGATTTATTTCTGTCCACCACATCATTTTTGTTCCTCCAGACACACTGTTTATCTCCATGTAAAGCAGTAACTGACAAGGGAAGTGTTAAGAGTGTGGGGGAAACCAACCTAGAGGTATTTTTCCCTTAGGCTGGGCAGGCAGGAACAATGTTATAGAGTAAGGAACGTCCACTTAGACTTTCATTCCTCCTCTGCCTTTCCCTGGAGTGTCTGGTAAGGAAGGTCTGAATGAGCGCCTTTGATTTCCCTCTTGCTGGTTGGTGCCTTTGCCTTGGAAGCAGAACGAACAGAAGAGTAATTTTTCAGGTATAACTTTGGTTTATCCACCCAACGGTAACCAGCCACCTACAGCTGGTGGTGAATGATGCAGGGCAGATCACAGAATTGTTCAGTTTGGAAAAGACTTCCAAGATCATCAAGTCCAGCCTTCTACCCAACACCTCCATGACCACTAGACTATGTCCCGAAGGGCATAGATGGAGATGGAGATGTGGCTGCAGGCAGAACTTGCCTGAGGCCATCCCTTTCTCCCCTCTCCTCCCCAGGCCTTGGAGGGAAACAACTGAAGGATGGGGGGTGCTCAGAGTTAGGAGGAAAACCATCACACTTTCAAGAAGTTAGAAGTAGTACTGCTTTAGCAGGACAGGAATATTTGTAAACAGACCAACCTAACTGATCTTCAAATTCTCATATTTAAATAGTTTACTTTTCTCCAGTATTCAAGTCCTGTTTGTTCAAACCCTAGATACTGGCACACTTCAGTAACACCAGCTGCTAACACACACACAACCTCTTCCTCCTTACGTGACTGAAGGCAGCAGAACCTCTGCCCATCCTGCAGATTAGATTCTACCATCTGATTTTTAATCAGAAACTATTCAGTTTTGTCTTTTTTCATTTTGTTCAAATTTTTGAAGGTGATTCTGATCAACAAGGGTTCTTTAGGAATTTACCTCTAACTCCTTCTCTTGCTTTGAGCTTGCCTAACCTCATTACACTTGTTACTGAGTCTTCCTTTTCAAAATTATATTCTGCTTTATTAACTTTATTCTATTAAATTCTAGATGTGGTACTAACAGTGATCTGAATTTATTTACAGTACACTATGAAAGCACGTTAATGACCATTTGCAAAAGCAGGGCCTTCTCATAACTTTCCCTTATTGAGTTACTTAGAGTTGCTCGTATTTATTAGTTTACTAAACTACCATCCAGGATAAAGAGTTACAAAATGTAAATCTGTCCCATCTTAAAATGAAAACAGATTCTGTTTTTCTGGAAAGCAGAAAATCTCTCCAAGCTTCAACAACATTCAAGCTTCACTAATGCCTTCACATTCTGTCAACATCTCTGTCCCCCAGCATGTTTAAGATGGCAAGAAATCTAAAGACTGCAAAGAAAGGAAAAAAAAAATTTAAAAAACCTAACCAATCATGCTTTTCTGACAATTTTTTTACTATCCAAATGTGTTAAAACCTATGCTACACAGCTGAAAACGATGCTGCTGAGTTAAATTAGCCCTGTTCATTTTGAGTCTTTGTTGTTGCTGTTAATCAATTGCATGGTTCGCAGCACAACATAACTTCAGACAAAACTTCTGAAGACCTGTTCCCACATGGCAAGCCATGCTACGCACTTGAAATGTCAGACACTTTGGGAACTTAATCGAATCTATAATTCATGCCATCTTATGTTGACCTGTAACAGAAATGCTTTATTAGGAAAAACACAAACTGTCTATTTTTGCAATACATAGGCCCTCTATCTAGAGAACTGGTGTACTCATCCTCCCTCGCTTCAGATCTGCTCCACAACATGAAGTACATAGTTTCAGCAATCCCAAAAATTGCGTGGACAAGATATAAAATAGTCTCTCAAAATCCAAAGCATGATGGCAGACTGCTAATGTATAGCATTCTCACTTTGCTCAATGTATTGTGACACACTCACATACATTCTTGAACCGACTAGGATCCAAAACCCTAATTTGGCTTTTTAATGAATAACATAAAGTTTTGTCTTCCTAAAAAATATAGTTTCCCTGAAATTTCAATACAAAACTTTCTCCCAGTTCAGTTCTCAACACACAGAAACTCTCATCAGAAGATGGATTTCATGGCATGTAAATGGCTCCAAAATTGTTTTGAATCTTTGGACTTACACCATCATGAGACATCGAGTAAAGACTTTTATTAACAACACAAATGTATTTCCTCAGTGATGTCAATTCTTTAAGGTATACTTCAATGAAAAACTTCTGCGAAGCAACAAACCCACCACTCCCTTTTCTGAAAGCCAAATACTTATTTGAACAAGCTGAGATATTCTAAATACTTAAAACACTTCTTCTGTCTACTCTTTCCTAAGAAGCAGCATTTTTCACTCCCAATAAATTGTTCAAACATTTGATTTCTACTGAAGCTGGGTCACTTTCTCAAGAAAGCCCCATGGTCTTCTTAGCACTTCCACCCTGCAATATCTTCAACACACTCTTATGTTCATGTTCCACGTTCCCTTGTGCTGAATAGGTTTCCTGTCCGCATCTTGTGTCAGCTTAAAAGGCTTAACCAAGCAAACAGTCTTTGGCTACATCTGTCATGCACTAGTTGCAGCCCTGTAGTCTTGTTTGAGTTACCTCTGAATTAGTCAACACAGGAAGCTTAGGAACTTTACCATGGGATTTGGTGCAGACTGAAAACCCATCACAGAAGCTGAGTAAGTAGTTGAACGGGTTTTTTTTTGCAAGTTTACTTATTAGACAGCCTAGGGGTGCACAGAATGCTGTGGCAAAATACTCGTTTAACTACCTCAGAGTTCAGCCTTCCTGCTACAACATTTCAATATCATACCTCCAATGGATTCTTAATTCTTCCATTAGGCTTTCCCAAAGTAACAAATGCTTTCTCTAACTTATTTACAGTTTCCTACATTTGTCATTTTCCTTGCATAATGATGGGTTTTAGTTAAGACTCTCCTATTTCTTTGTAAACATCTTCAGATTCAACTTGCTCAGAATCCAATTTTCTCAGATAGCTAAATTCAGTAAACCAAACACCACACTTAGCTAAGTTTCAGCATGTCATAATAAAATTACCTTCAATTAGTTCCTTTCTGGAATTACACATTTTTGATAGCATCTATTGCAAATGGAGAAACTACTGGCTAGGATTCAGTTGAACAACTTAAATCTTCTACTGACTTGCTGACAAAAATAATTTCCTCTACTGTGTACACCATGAGAAAAAGATTCTGCCAATTTCCTTTTTTGCTTTGCCTAAAAGATGTAGTTGCTGTTTTCTCTGCTGAATTGGAGCTCTTACATCCACCATCACAGGAGAAGTATCTATCTGCTAACTTTTTGGAATACTTCCAATACCAAAATATATTTATCTTCTCAGGCTCCTCAGTGAAATGTTCTTTCCATGAGGCTTTTGTACATAAACAGCAGCTTTGTGCTGAAAGCTAAAATTGCTACAGATGGTCATTTCAGAGGTCTACTCAGTCAAGTAACAGCTATGGGACCATCTCATTTCAGCTAGGGCAGGTGAACCCTATTTCAAGGAGGAACAAGGAAAGTTTGAGAAATACTAGCATGATTACTGCATATTGTTTACCTGTGGTCAAGGTGGCTGAAGTCTTGCAAATTCAACTCTCTGGTATCTTGTGTCAGATAAATTGTATCAACATCCTGTTAAAAATACATAACCAAATACATCTTTACAGAACTTCTGGGTTTTTTCCCCAAGTACTATGATTTACCTACTCTTTCACCATTTGTACAGTTAGCTGAAAAGAGCTCCTAAACAACAGAGGTACTTACCCACTGTACTTCTTCTCTATAGGGAAATCCAAGCCAATCACAAACACAGGCATACATCTGCGAAAAGCCTCCTAAAAACAACACAAGAGAGTATTTAACAGAACAGTATAATGAGGAAAAAAGCAAACACACATATGAAAGGATACTTTAATACTTTAAGATCCAGACATTCAAAACTTACCCTTCTTTTCTCTCAGAAGACTGTCCATTGTCCTGCTGAAAGAAACTGAGACTATCCTATCTTTACCCAGCAGGTTGCAAGAAAGCTTAAAATAGGGCCTTCACCTACCAATCAGAAGTCTACTCCATGCTAATTACACCTTAAAACTAATTACGCCTCTACAAGCTTTTGCCAGAAATAGAATTTAACTTCCAGACACTGCAATTCCAGCCTTTTTATATTTGAGCCTCTAAATTCATTCTCACCACAAGGTCCAAGTTCTGCCACTGTCTGACTGTCCCACAGGGCCTGGAGATTAGCCAGTCTTTCTGAAGGCTCCATAGTTACTTTTTTCAGAATCCTCCTAGATGCAAAAGGGGGGAAAAAAAAAATTACCTTGACAGTATTTTTACATTCATAAATCTCTAAGAATTACCATTTCTAATACAAGTCACTTCTCTGACTAAAAGTCACATACAACACTGTCGCCCAGCAGGAGTTACATTTATTTGCCTCTTTCTTCTCTTCTTTCTAAGGATAATCATGTGACTACTGGGGCAACTAAGCCATTTGCTATGACAGGATGACTCAAGATAAGGAGACTTGTGGCCCTTGACTAACATAAGGATGCCCAAAATAGGGGAGAGACATGCTATTACTGGTTATCCTGAAACCACTGCTATTTCTGTAGTGTCTTTATGCAGTAAAAGCACTATGGTGCAAAGGGGCACAGAGCATGCCGAGTAGCTACATGTGGCCTCCAGGCTGCACTTTAGATACCCACCTCCAATCTCCTAATTTGGTAGTGTACTTCCTCCCCTAGACAAAAACACAATCCCTTCCCACCTCTTCAGAAATGAAGCTGTTTTGCTCAATTGCAGGACTGCCTCATAAACTTCAGAATTCCATAAAACAGAGAGAAATAATTAATTAAAAATATTAATGTGAGAAACCTCTTTCCCCCTTTCTGCCTGATCTGCTTAACTCCAATGCCTTCATTTTGGAAAGTAATGCCATCCAAGAGGAGAGCAAGAAATTTCTTTTCTAGGAACCAAGCTCTCCATACAGCTACACCAAATGCTCCAGCAATACTCTCAAGAAAGCCCAGGGAAAACACGTATAGGTCTCAAGCTCCCACAGCATCACAGCCCTCTTTGCTCTGCTCCTTTGGCCTGCGTTTCTCACATCGTTACTGAGGGTAACTGCTCACAAATATTCACTTGTATATGTGCTTTTTGAGGAAAGAGCTTGATCTCCATTAAGGCAGCTAATAACACTGCCACAGAGATGAGATAAGCTGGAAGTTAAGAAAAGAAACTGCGAGCCCAAGTTTATGAATTTGATTTCCTACTCCACCCACAGGAAAGGTGAATAATAAAGACATGCATCCAAAATAAAACATATAAATATAGCCTGACTGCTCACATCTCATGTCTGCAACAACAGCTCACTTAGAAAAATCAATGTGTTCTGGAAATTTTTTTTGCATAGGCTCTCTAATATGGCTGAAAACCAGGAATTGAAGAGAGCAATAATAGGGCTGCATGATGTGGTAGAGAGTGATGAGATGAGTCAAGGACAGAGAGAAAATATAGAAAGAAAAAAAAACTACTGAGATCGCTGCAAGATGACAAAATTCAGAGGCAGAGATACAAGGAAACAAAGGCAAGAACAATGCATGAAGAAGCACAGCTAAAAAAACAGAGATGTATGATCTAAGAGGGCAGATAGACCATGAAAAATATCAGAGTCACAGAATGGTAGGGGTTGGAAGGGACCTCTGGAGATCTTCTGGTCCAACCCCTCTGCTACAGCAGGTTCACCTAGAGAAGGTTGCCCAGGATCATGTCCAGGAGGGTTTTGAAAGCCTCCAGAGAAAGAGGCACCACAACCTCTCTGTGCAGCCTGTTCCGTCACCCTCAAACAAAAGAAGTTTATCCTGATGTTGAGGTAAAAATTCCTGTGTTCCAGTTTGTTCCCATTTCCTCTCGTTCTATTGCTGGAAACCATTGAAAAGAGACTGGCCCCATCCTCTCAACACCAACCCTTTAGATATTTATAAACGTTGATAAGATCCCCTCTCAGCCTTCTCTTCTCCAGGCTAAACAGACCCAGGTCTCCCAGCCTCTCCTCGTAAGAGAGGTGTTCCAGACCCCTCATCATCTTTGTAGCTCTCCATTGGACTCCCTCCAGTAGTTCCTTGCCTCTCTTGAACAAGGGAGCACAGAACTGGACACAAATTCTGTATGATATAAGACTGCCCAGGGCTCAGCTCATTACACAGACACTGAAAGTAAATAAAACTCTCCCCTCCTCTCCCAACTCAAGATTTCTAGGGAATTTCCCCAACTACTAGGGAAAAAACCAAAACCAAAACCACCCCACTGAGTATCACAGCTTTTTAGGGGGAAAGGAGTAAATTACAACAAAAACCCAGAACCTAAGCTATACCTGAGTTTGGAGAGGCAATAAGACAGAACTAAAACTCAAGACTCCAAATACCTGCATCAACCCTTCAAAACAAAGGCTCTTTTGACCCTACAGAGCGTACCTATGCTCTGCACTGCCTCATATACCTGCATAAAAGCTTACTGCTTGACTCAAGGTGTTTCTCATACCCTCAGTGCATTTCTGAGGTCAGGGTGGGGAGACCTGCATACAAAAAGCGGTGGCTTGTCACCCTTTCCACACAATCTGTTACAGCAAGAGGTTTCTTAAAGGACACTTACACTGGTGAGAGTCCAGGGAATATCTTCCGGAGGCAGGTCCCAATGTGCGCCAGCACCTCGTTCACATCCTCTGAGGATGCCATCTTCATGGAGATGCTGCATTTCTCAGTTTCCATAATCAGCTGTAAATAAGAAGGCATGAGGGCAGGAATTGGGTATCATATAATTCATGTCCATTCAAAAAGGAAAGCATTTTGAATGCTTTGCATCCTGGCAGGATTCTGTTATTCTTTAAGATGTGACATGACAATGGTCCAGGTAAAGTTTCTGAAAGTTGCTCTGGAATGTACAAGATTCCTGTACTCAAACTTTGCTTTTCCTAACAGTGCTCTGCTTCCCACGGGAATAATAGTTTGAAAGGATCTTGGCCTCAGCTGACCCTCTGAAAACCAAGAACTTTTCATGGCATTGTCCTCTTTTGAAACTCATCCCAGAACACCAGGAGAAGCGAGCACAGCCTGACAGGAAACCATTGAACAAGCAGGGCCTGCTTCCTCCAGCAAAACGTAGAAGTCTTTAATGGCTGCAATCTTCTGGAAAAGCTCTAATGCTTTGATCTATGCCATTTAAGAAAGTGTTATGGCAACATATTGTTTCTGTTCAGATGAAGCAGTAACACCACCAACATAACTGTGCCACTGTCTGGGGGCTACGTGCTTCAGCCGGCGGGAAAATAAAGCCTTTTGCAACCCATCTCTGTTATACACTGAGAGTTGAGAATCAGATTACTGTTGCTCTCAGCTGCATCACAGGAAACAATGTAATAGCACAGCCCAAGCCATAAACTCTTCTGGCTGAGGAGCTGTGCACAAAACAGTAAGAAGCTAACATTGGGAATGAATAAGAGGCGTAGATAGACTGTACGAAAGAGGACACTGAGCAATATGCTACAGAAGACTGGTTTTTATTGAAACTGGTTCTCAGGGCTCTTTTGGCTGTCAGTTCATATCTAGGGTCATCATCAGGATAACCCTCAAAGAGGCTGTATTATCCCAAAAGCACACTGAGAACCTTCACACCGATCAAACTCCTTTCTGGACCTGTTGATATCACTCCCTGAAGATGAATTAGCGAGCAGGCAAGCTATTACTGTTCTTCATTGTCACCAATATTAACACAACATTTCCCTATCTTACTCTCTCCATTTGTTCACATCTTACAGTGGGAAGCCTGTCACGGCTTGCTGCAAGATGCCTGGCACAAGACTACGTCCTTAAGGTATCAAAGATATAACACACTGTTTGCAGGAGAACTGCAACAAAACCATTTGTCTACACAAGCAATAATCTAAGATTCTGCCTGCCTTCAGCCATAAGCCTTACACCTTTAAAACACAAATGAATTTAAATGTGCAAAACCTTGAAAAATATTTTAGGCAAATGGTATGCTAAATAAGGCTGCTGAAAATCCCTTGCAAACCCTGCAGCAACGATTGTCTATGTCTCCAGGAATAATTAGCGTTACCTGCCATGGCATTTTAGTATCTTAAATAAAGTCATAAAAACATACACAGAATTTAATAAATGTCTTTCCATTAAAATAGTGAACAGCTGGATCTTCTTTTTTTTTTTTTTTTCCCTTTTCTTTTTCTTTGGTTTTCTTTTTTCTTTTTTTTTTTCTTCTTTTTCCCCCCCGCTTCAAAAGCCAGGTTAAAAAGATGACATTTTAAACACAGTGAGAGCTTTTTCAGAGTTCAAATAAAGTGTCAGACGCTCCTATTTTTAAGGAGTTCTTTAAAAGCCAAACACATGTGGAACACATGAAGACTTAGATACAATTGAACTGTCAAATCTTGTCAACACATTCATCTTATGAATGAAAAATGTATTACAGGCATTCTTCTTTTCAGCACCTTCTTTTTGACATTCATTTTTTGGGGGACATAACTTGCTGTCAAACACACTTTGTGTCGTATACAGTAACGGTACCAAGAATAGCTGGAAGCAAATCATTTCTGCTTGCAATGCAAGCAGTAACTTTTGGCTTCACCATAAAGGTATATACCAGAGAAACCCAGCAAGCTTGTGGAGTGATGATTATACACCAGGTGCCATTGTTTTATCAGCTCTGAGAAAAATATTCACATATGAGACAATAAAAACTTGTACTATATCGAATTAGTAAACAAAATGTCTTATCATTCCACCTGCAGAACACATTCCTGAAATTGACTCTTTAATTTCTTATCATTAAGACTTTAAAGTATCACGAATGTAAGAATGCAAATGTACAGTGTGCTCACCAGATGGGGACACTTGCGTGTTAGAGCATCACCTAGAAAACAGGTTTAGGAATGAGTAAACAAGTATCTTTCATCTGGAATACACTCACCTGACCTGGTTTACTGGAAGTTACTCCTTGGATTTCCAAATAGCTGAATGTTAGCTCTAACTGTAGTTAAAAAAGAAAATACCACATTAGTGCAAACATCTTATTTTAAGGAGCACTTACTCTTTTCAATGAGGTTAAGAAAACCTTGAGCAAGGCTACTGTTATTTTGCATCAATTCCTGTAACTGACACTGAGTATCTGTTAATAACTTATGATCCCATTTTTCACTAGAAGAACACTCACGTTTGCTTCATAGAGGTTCAAATTATTATGAGAGGTTATAGGAATACCACACTGGACCTTTTACTGCAAGCTAGAAGCACATAAGTTTATAATAAAATTTGTGTCAAAATTTTACTATAAAAAGCATCATTTATTCAATACCCTACTGATGTGTACTCTTGTGACTGAATAAGCAGTAAGTACAATACTTACAGCATCACATATTATTCTTTCATCAGTTACACAGATGTGAAAAAATTTGCAGCACGGAAACTAAAGGGGCATGCACACAATTTTTTTTATATATACATATATAAATAAAAATATTCTCTAGAGATAGATACAGACATACAAATACTCAAGACTGCTTTAGCATGTCTAACAGTATGAGAGGAAATACCACATTAGCTTTGCCCCAGTGGGTTATCTGGATGGCAGTCAGGACAGGCAGGGGAGAAGGGTGAACATACTGAATCCAAACAGACATTTAGAAGGAGGCAGAAAAGTCCTCTTCTCCAAGGACAAGTCTAGAGCTACAGGAACTGTGCCAAGATCTGAATTCACAACTACACAGACAGACAGCTTGACAGCTCAAATATGCAGAAAAAACCAAACTCTTGGACTGAATCATAACTAAAGGGCAAGACATTAGCATGGTCATTTCCTTTTATTTATCATTAAAACCACTGTAACTGAGCTGTCTGGGTTGCACAAAGTTTCCTGTACTTTATCTTATCCTAGGTACACAGTCAGGGTGCTCCCAGGCTAACTGGGAAACAGCGTATTATTCTTTTTCTGTCTTTGTGGCAACCTTTCAAAACGATTCAATCTGCAAAAACCCTCTTGAGTAGAAATAACAAATACCGAGAAATGTGACATCTCTATAGTTCAGCTTTGGTTCATTTTTCTACTTTAAAAAGTGGCTTTGCAGTCCTTGCTTTGCAGCAAAAATATAGAACACATTCTAAACATCATCTGCCTCAAACTATGAAATAACTTTTACAAGGCTTTAAAAAGCATAATCTCACTTATTACCTACATTTGGGTTTTTTAAATCCTCTTAAAAGGCTATCAGTGCCTCTCATTTAGGGACGCTTCACTTCCCAAGACAGCTAATTTCACTGCTCCCCATTTATTCAATCAAAACTTAATGAAAACTGGCACTAGAAATATATTCACAAATCTGAATTGCGCTCCCACAAATATTTCATACACTTATCTGTATGCTTGATGACACACATCCAACACTTACTAGTGTTGCAACTATGTTTTATATAGCCTGTAGCAAGAATGATAAGGCTTTAAGTACAGCACTTCTTTCCTATCAATCCATCTAGATTAGTGGAAATGAACTGATTGGACCCGAGTGTGAAGTGAGTAGGTGGCCACTGCAGCATCCTTGCTCTAAGGATAATTGTGCAAGTTGATATTACAGTTAATCAACCTTCATTCCTTTTAACTTTCATCTGTGTTTAGTAGATATGTCTCAACAGTATTGTTTAAGGAAAAGTGAAGTAGTAACAGTCTCTCAGAACCAGCCGTCTCTCAGTGCACTCAATTTTGTGAGAGGCCCCTGGAGGAATAAAGTGTCTTTGCTGCATGTTCTCAGCTGCATTGCTAGTTATGTGGAAGTTCTTGGGCTCAGAAAGCTTCTGAGCAGTGTTTGAAATTATCACAGACTTCAGAAAATTCAGGAGGTTTCACTAATCCTGCTAGAAATGCATTTTCAACCATCCTAATAATAGCTCAGGCATACAAGGTGTAATTTTGACATAAACCATGAGCAGGTGCAGTTTCTTTGGCTCACTTTTCTGCCATTTGTATCGCTGAAGTAACAACGTTGTTAATGCAGCACACCTATTCTGGATTTCCACGAGAACAGAAGCAAGTTTTAATCTAAGTAATTTGGGTTAATAAAAGGAGTTTTAAGAAGCGTTCTGTAACGCTGAACTAGAAGTACAGCTATTTCTCAGCACAGCAGCCCTAGCCTTCAAGAGCTTGTTGATAAATTACAAGGGGCTTGCCATTCTCTAACAAGATCACCATCACCACCTGTCCATCATGCTGCCATTGCACAGATGTCTGAGCTGTTCAGCAACCGCCGTTATGTTTCCACGCAACCAGTCACCAAATCCTGTCTTAGGAACAGGCTGCCAACTGCAGTGATCCAAAAGCCAACAGACAACCAACCAAGGGTATCTGTGCTGCAGGGACAAGGTGACCAACTGAGGGAAATAAATTTCAGCAGAAATTCAAACTACCTCGTCACCCTACCTGTCAGTCAGCATCTTTAGATAATAGGCAAGAGCCACTCACATTTACCAGTGACCATAAATGAAAATCTGGTATCAACCACTCCATTTACTGATCCTGGGTTTTCTACAAAACACACACACACACACACACACTTACACATACATACACACATATGTATATATGCACAAACCACAACAAAACAGAACGTATGCCAAATTCGCATTCACTGATTCCAAGCTGGAAAAGAGATGTTCTTCCCCATCAGTCATTTTCATTCGCATGAAAATTCCTTTATCTGCTACAACAATCATTGCAAATTGTCACAGGAATAGATAAAATAACTCATCAGCATTGGCAAGGCAGGTTGGCAAGATGCTTTTCAAAATGAACCCCAGAAAACAGCAGAATTCAAAAAAACTCAACATAATTTCTGTCTCTAAATCAAATTCATTCCTATTTGACACTAAACACTAGAGGGAATAACACCATCAGCTTGTTTAGACATAAACTGTCCTGCTACAAAGGTCATCAGGCCCATCTCACAGTTCAAGCTCGTTGTTTCCAACATAATTCTTCACCCACCTGCATTTCTAGAGGTTGAAATTCCTCTGAACCAGTATATAGAAAAACTGACAAACCCTTTTCAAGCAGACACTAATGGAAGCACCACTCTAGCTCAACATCATGCCATCAACATCGTACCAACGTCATACTCATTATCATAGCATTCCTTAATTTTCACTTTTTTTTTTTTTAAAACAGAGGCGTAAGTATAAAATATGCTAAATTCATGCAACTTTATGCAACTTACATTTATATCTAAAAAACCCAGAATATTTATAGACACATAGTGACTTTACCTTGGTGGGAATCCGAGATGTTAAAAGAAATGCCCGACATGATGCCAACACCTATTGGGAAAAAAAAAAGAACAGAAGTTGTAAGAAATATTTATTAGGACTATTATTAAAGATTCTTTTCCAGGAAAACCCTGAAATCAGAGCAAAAAAGTAGGATGACTGTCAATTCCCTTTGCTGTCATACACTGAAGGAAGCAAAACTGGGCTCGGATCCAGTAGAGCACAGCGACGAGACTGCTACAATCTGATCAGCATTGAACTGAACAGTCAATCAATCTCCCAAGAACATCTAATAGCAATCTGAGTGACATCTTAAAAAGAAGCCAGGATAAGAAGTCCTACCAGGAACATAATATGTACTTGTAATAAAAAATATGCAAGATATATTACTACTGATATCGTGTTTAAGAGACCATAAGCAAATATGTTCTTTTGGATGCAGTTGGTGCATTTCGAGGGTAACAATGCAAAATTTCTCATTGACACCACCGGCATTTCTTCTCCAATGGGAAAACAATGGGAAACGTGAAGATAATGGGAAAACATGATTAGATTAGTGAGACCAGTGTCTCTGGGAGAAAAGTAATAAAAATAAATTATAATTAAAACCAAACAATGAAAAAACCAACCCAACACAGGCAACTACTTATTTTGGAAGTTACTGCCAATCAAAACATAACGATACATAAAAATACCACTCCACTCTCCAGTAGTACATCCCACTCAGATTTTACTCTGCAAAATGGATGACTCATTTTGAAAACTATTTGAAAAGTATTGCTTTCTGATTTACCTGCCTACAGAATTAGCTACTGCTGGCTCCATCTTTTTCCAGACCAAAAAAAAAAAAATGAAACAAACTTAATTCAAGAATCTGCATCAAAATCCTGTAGCATGTGCAGAGCTTTTCACACAGCTGGAACCCCCTGAACCACATCTCCGGTGCAGAAGTGAGACAGTCTGGGGAAAGAACAGCTTTTGAAGAGCAGCTTTTTTACCTTCTAGGCACTGGCCTACAACATTAGAGACTGGCATTTGTGTATTTGCCACCGCAGCAGGAGAGCTGGGCACAGAAAAATCATGCCACAGTCCTGTTACAAACCATTTGCCTTCCTATACTGGATCCAACTACTTCCTGAGAACTGACAGGGTGCCTTTAATATGAGTACAGTACGCATGAGCAGTCCAAATTACAAAGCCAAATGCAAACCAGAACTATCTTCACAGCAGCAGGACGAGTTTTGGGGGTTTTGGCAATGGCAGAATTGGCCAAGAAGAGGCTTGGCATTGATCACAACTTTTAGTTGCTAAAATCTGCAAGTGTGCATCGTGACCTTTGACAGGATCAACTTTAATTTACCGCTTTCTGATTATTATTTTCTGACCTTTTCAAAATTTTATGTGCAATCTGCATTTTAAGGTCACCATTTTCGTTCCCATTTAGCAGCACAGCAGCCTCTACCCCAAACCAGCCTGAGGCTTGTCGGGTACGCTGTGAACAAGGAACAGTCTCCAGCAACCTCCTTCTCCTTGATAAGGCTGCAGTGCACGAGCAAATAATGGCTATTAAGATAGCAGCTCACCCATGTCTCCGTCAATAGGATTCTGCACGGTTGTTAGTGCTTGCAAGGGCAACAGAATGTCCATTCTGGACTGTTTAACACAGCGAATCACTCCATTCCCTCCCTGTGAAACATGATGCTGGTGCCGAAGGCAGAGCCACCGGAGGTGTTTTCACACCAACAATTCAAGTCCCTTTTTAAGCACCGAGCTAATTACATGAAGGAAGTCCTGGATCTCTGTGCATTCCTCTAACGTGAATAACGAGCATGTGCTTAATTGCACAATTGTCTATTGAGGGCCTGCACGAGTATCCAGGAGTGCCAGGCTTTATGACTAGGTAGATTCTAGACTTCTCGGGGTTTTTAATTTCTTCATATAAAGAAACTAAAAAGCACAAGCAGGCAGCAGTCACTCTCTAGCAGTTCCTAAACATCTTATGGAGATTATTCTGCCACTGTTTTACTTATTTTGCACCCAGCAAACCTTGAGCACAGGAGAAGAAGCATCATAGTCAAAGTCACTTTGAAAACCAGACTCGGAAGAGCAGACCCCTACTCCAGGAACAACTCTGAACAAAGTGTTCCCTTACTCACAACCCCTCAGGAATGTCAGCTGGGCACAGCATCATAACCTACTTTACCTTCTCAGAAGAAAATGATCACTTGTTCAGTGCCACAAGTCACAGCCCCGTTCCTTCATAGCCATTTTGTTTGATCACAAGTAGTATTCGATCATTAATGAAGTTAAAGGATCCCATCCAAAGTTAACCACACGCAGGGTAAAGAAAGAGACTCAGGAGTGGAGTCCCACTTCAACACCCCTGTAACCCAACAGGTTTGCGAGTGACTGACGTGAAGGCAGCAAGCACATCCACTCAAATTTTATACAGGATGCATGACCTGGCTGCCGCTCCATGGAAGGGACAATAAAAGAGAATCATATTTAGTTTACGTTAGTTTTGGTCTGTCTTCCCACTCTGCCTTTTTTCAAGCACAGAATAAGATTATCATCTCAATGGTAAACGACTCACCCACAGAAACCCGACTTGATATCTCAACGTTTTTATCGCTCCAAATTCCATAACACTCCCTCCACTGCTCACAATGCACAAGTTAAAATTTGGCAATTAATTAGGAAATGTTCACAAAAAAACATACCCTGACAGTTATTTTTCTACAGACTCACATCCTACAAGGTCATCTTCTATTTACCAGAATAAATAATTTCTATCAGTAAATAAACTTGATTTGAACACGGACCATTAATACACTTGGCGAGTACATTAATAAAACATAAACATACCGATGCATTTCCTGATTTGTTGTCAAATCTTAGCATTACCCACCTTAGCACTGAGTTAAATTACCAGGGCTGCACTGGGTTAACCCAGCCACCCTACCTGGCAGTCACTCTTGGGAAGATCATTCGGATAGCACAGCTCTGTGCTAATTGCATCTGCTTTGCCAGACAGACCACTGCAGCTCAAGCCACCTTATCTATATTTAAAGTGGTTTCAAATTCACAAGCAAATGAAAGAATTCTTTCAAAAATCACTACTTCTCTTTCTGAAATGCCCGGGAATAAACAGCTCTGGAAAACACAGTGAGCATACATGGCTTCATGATTAAATATAAACCAAAATGAAGCCACTTCAGTACTTCACGGGCCCCGGGAAGATGCGTGATGCTGATTAACAGATTGACACATATAACAAATGATAACAAAAAAAACCAAACAAGGAAAAAAAGCTTATTGGGTTTTTTTTGTTCAACTGTTGCAGCTCTACTTCTTAAAATACACTCTCTGATCCTTTCCTTCCAACATAGTTTCTTGTCCCTCAGCATCTGCCTCAAAACTGCTTCATGTCTCTTCCGTTATAATTCACTTGAGGGAAGAGGAATTTGTGACAGGTTTTTTTATTTAGATATCCATCATCTTGAGAATTCCTTGAAGTTCAGAAGGCAGGTGCTTTTATTTATATACCTCTTAGTTACCCATCCCTTTTTTTACCATTATTCATTACCACTGTTATCCCAAATATCTTTTTTTTTTTAAGATTCCACACTTACTAGTTGCTTTATGATTTCTGTCATAAGCTTTCCGTTACTACGGCTCACTCAATATCTACAGTACACATAATAATTTGAGGTAAAGCTGCAGCACTAATACAGTTTTTGCTTTGTTAAAAGGCGGCGGAATCGATACACATTAGAGCATCCAGTCTCCCTCGGTCCCCGTAGGATTGACCGCTCATTCCTCGGGTTGCAGCCTGATGTTGTAAATGCTCCATCCTGCAGCAACTGGAGTTCGATTAGATAAAAGGCCCCTTTCAGCACCGCGTTAGAGTTATCGGAGCCAGTTTCAAGTGAGATGGTCTCTGTTCAAAGCACAGAGAGGCTGGGCTGACATCCTGGAGGTCTTTTTGGAGGACTGATTGGCTCAGACACAACGTGAACCTGGGCGCTGCTTCTGGCAGGGTGGTATCACTTGTGTCCTGGGTTCAAATAGGGTAGAGTTAATTTTCAGAAGAAGGTGGGAGGGGACAAGGCCTGGATAGCTGACTGGAACCAGCCATAGGGATATCTGATACCACAGGATGTCATGCTTATGTATAAACGAGGAGCTGGCTGGAGAGCTGGAAGGATAATGGCTTAGGAACAGGCTGGGCATCAGGTTCCCTGAGCAACTGGTGGTGAGCAATTGCACCGTGCATCACCTGCATCATATACTCTTTCACTGGTATTGTTGCTATTCTTTCTCCTCTCCTTGTGTTGTCCTATTAAACTGTCCATATCTCAAAAAAACCAGGAGTTTTTACCGTTTTCTCTTGATTCTCCTCTTCATCCCACCACAGAGCAGCCACATGCTGCTTAGTTGCAGGCTGGGCCAAAACCCAACATCTTGGCATACGGTGGGTTTCTCTGCAGAACACTGACACCAGCAAAGCAGCCCAGTTCAGCCTGGAGCTCAGGGCTTGCAGCCCCACCACCTTCACCTACAGCCCTCTCAGCTGTCTGAGACTGAATTTTACTACGATCATTTGCTCTCAGATACTTTCAAAGTGTCTCCTACAATAAAACCATTGAAAAACTTTATTCGCTCCTGTTCCAAGTGCCTACTTATTTGTTGACCAACACTAAAGCAGTCTTTCGTAGCTGGGCAAGATCCTTCAGGAAAGGGTTAGTGTGACTCAGTTCTTGGCATCCACACACAAAACACAGGATTTCTCCCTCCCTGAGCTGACCTTAGCCAAGTTGAACACATGCCCAGGCTTGCCTAAGTCACCGGTGCCTGTGCAGCCAGCCAAAGACCTATGCAAAACCCAGCCCAGAGCAGATCCTCAGCAGTAAGGGAAGCTGTTACCTGCATCAGCGTGATTCTCTCCTGCCCTGTCACGTGTTTCTCTGTGATCATTCCTGAAGTCAACCACAGCTTCCGCAACAAAGTCCCCTTGCTGAAGCCACGGAAGGAGACCCTGCCTGCCTGCCCTCTGACCTGCCACTGGCACAGGTTTTCACTGGTCTTCACTGCTGTCATAGCCCATTGAAAACACAAGCCTGACCTGTTATGGGCCACCGATTCCTGTATCTTCTGGACAGTAAGGGTGGTCTGAGGAACATTTTTTAGTTGAAATGGGTTTTTACAAAAAAGTGGGGTCAGATTTAAGAACCGCTGGCAATAAATCTGCTGTGTTTAAAGGGAATAAAAGAGAAGCACCTTTCAAATCAATTTATGGAGCAAGACAGGGGACACCACAAGATGGCACAATGGAGTGCTTCGTTCAGATTTCCCTGTCAGTGCAAGTTAGAGAGGACCTTTTAAAGAGATATATGTATTTAGCTACTGGGGAGCTGTTCCAATATGCAGAGCGGTTTCTGCTTCAAAGGCAACAATGAACAAGTTCCCCCCTGGAAGACAGTCAGGAAAATAGTGGACTCATTTTAAAATTGACAATAAATGAGGCATGGACATACCAAGGGATTTGCCTAAAATGAAGTGGCAAAGCTTGAAAGAGAAGCTTGGATTAAGTATCTCCTAATTCTAGAGTGTGAGAGGAAATAACACAGCTTAGAGGTTTATCAGCAAATTAAAACAAAATCACCTGCCTAAACCAAATTTGTTTGTTAGCTCCTCCAACAGCTGTAACAACACTACAAGTATCACCTTCAGGCAGTGTCCTAGGCTGCAAACTGTAAAGGATGCGTGAAACAAACTGCGCTTCTTTAACACCTGGAACACAAATATACACAAGTACTTGCTACAACCCCGTCTGCAGTGTGTAGATAACCCAGCTATTCCCGTACAGGCGGGGCTGCGGAAGATGCTGAGACAGGGGGTCACCTTTGGCCAGCACCAGGAGCCACGGGCAGCCCAACCACCAGCACCGATCACGCGAGGTAGCTTGTGAAGTGGCCCCCAGAGGTGCAGCCTGGGACTCCCCCGATTCAGAGACTGCACTCAAGCATTTTGTACCGTGTCCTGTCCTTTCCATTAACCACAGAACTGCTTCCGAAGGGACAGCCGTATATTGTGGATGTGGACAGGGCTCCCTTCTTCCAGCCAGTCAGTCGTGGAACAGATTTTCCTGGCGTTGTAGGAGGCATCTGACACAGAGCACTTAAGCTGAGGAAACCCCCTGCAGAACTTCCTTGCCGTTCCACCCACCACCCCACACTTCCCAACACCAAACACACCGTAGCGCTGTGAAGCACTGAACACCAGGAGACCTCACTGGTGTGTTATTTAAGCCTGCTCGGAGTCATGACAATAGGAAGCAGAGCAGCAGCATTTCACTGATGCAAAGTCCCCTCCGTAGCACTGGCCCCAGCCGGGGTAGAGGAGTGGGAGAGGTGCAGGCTCAGCCACATATGTTCATTTGGAACTCCTCAGCGAGGCAGATAACAGAAAAAGGATTTTTCCTTCTCTGCACCTACTACTACTACTACTACCCGTAAATAGGTCACCAGCACATTACTGCTAATATACTTTTATTTCCGACTTTTTTCCAATTTTGGCTCTCTCCTCTGCACAGCTATTGCACCGATCCACTGCCTCCATTCAGGTTACAAAGTGCCACCACAGGATACCTTCCCCATATACCACCCTTTTAAGATGTTTGTAGGCCCCAGTGCTCAGTTAAATAACAGGCTGAACACACACCATTGACTTTGAATTCAAAAGGCCCCGGGCTCCAGCATTTCCTGTGCAACAATTTTTTACACTCTCACGTTACTTCTCTCCATCATAAAACATGCATACAGGTACCCTTTAGAAAAACCCCCTGCTACCTCTCCCTGGTGTTAATAGTGAGAAACACCCGTACACCTTCCTCCTTCCCACACAGAGCCTCTCTCTGCGAGTACGGAGAGCAGGTAAAACTGGCAGCATTCTGGTGTGCTATGTACGACGCTGTTTCTAGGCGGAAGCAGCTGGAAATAGATTTTGCTGTTGCAGGGCTTTTATTCTTATCTTCTTTAATTTCATCACTTAGAAATGCCAGATTAAACATTTCACAGTGTTCCTTGGTGACGGGGTTGCTCTCTTTGTAAGTATGTCACACGTAACCGTAATGCAGAATTTTAAAGACCAGGAAACAAAACAGAAGATTCAGGGACAGAGGAAATGCAATTTGATCCATAACGCAAGCGATGGATTAGAAGCTCTTCTACAAGCCTTTGTATTTCCTTTTGGTTATCAACAATTAAATGAAGATTCAATTAGTAAAGTGCAGAGTGCTTAGCTCCACTTAATACTAAAATAAAATAAATAAGCATGGTAAAACAATTTTCCTTAATCCCCACTGCCATAAACGAGCGAGCGTCTCAATAACATTGACCTTGTAGAGCCACAAGAGCTAAGGGACAGAGAAAGATGTCATCTTAATAAATCTGTGGATTAAGACTTTTTTGCCCTCTCCATGGCATATAGAAACTGAAACACAAAACCAAATTGATGGGTGGAGAGTTATTAAAACCTCCAAGCCAAGGCAGCTCTTCCCCAAAGAAAACACTGTTACAGGTGCAAGGCAAAACCATGAGAGTTCTCCATTAGGTCCAAAGCGGGTTACTCAAGATCCTCTACATCACTTTAGGAGCCTCACTGCAGTCCTCAGGTGTGCTCTGACTTCTGTTTCCTCCTTTTCCTTCCCCATAGATCCCTTTTTCCTTCTCTGTCATCTGTGAAATACAAAGTACCCGCTGGAACTAACGTGACTGTGACAGCCACTTCATCCTTAAGAACCTGAGGTATGCTGCAAGTCTTGATCTTTTTATAGTTTGGTATCTTAAGACCATCAATCTTTCACGAGAGGAATGGTGCTTAAGTGCTGGAACCAGCCACTTGGTCATTTAAAATCCTTAAAAGCCACCACTATCCTCCCAGCCTCCAAACTCAGATTTTTTTGTTATACTGTTTTATGTTTTGTGAGATGATTGCTTTTACTGCTATTCTATTTTTAGTGTATCATACTTCCCCTCTGTTAAACAATTCTTTCAGAGCTTTAAAACACCTCCTAGAAATGGGAAGAGCAGAACAAACTACACGCCTGTCCCTGCACAAAAAAGGAGGGCTGGAAGGGACCTCCCTTTCACTACTCACTGCCATCCCCACATGCAACTCATTTTCCATAGCTCCCATACTTTATTATTTAAGCGCTGGGAGCTCAATGTGGCCAAGGCATCCTCTATTGGCTCACGCAGTGCCAACCACCAACCCACCAGCTTGGATGATGAACAGTGAGCAACTTCCTGGGGAAAACACACATCTCTGTCAGGCACTGCACTCCTTCAGCCAGGGCAGGTAAATAACCAAGGTGGAAACAACATCCCACTCCCCGGTCATGCAGACGCATGATGCTGAATGGATTGCTTTCTTGGGAAATTCTGCTCCAGACAATAAATCCTAGCTTGAATTCCCTCCCCCTGCTCCCACTCTGTATCTAGCAGGCAGGAAACCCAGAGGCCAGGCTGGCTTGGGGCATGGTCACAGCTGATCGCAGCTGGCTTCCCCTTAGATGGAAATTCAGGAATTGCCACATTCCAGGGAAGCAATTTTGCCTCCAATATCCTGAAAAATAAAATAAAATGCTTACCGTTTCACTGCGCTCCCAACACGCACGCCGCCTTGTCCTCCTAAGAAGTACAAGCTGCATGCACAGGGCAAAAACCACTAAGTAACCATGAGTGAAAGGTTATTATTCTTTGTGCTGATTTTCAAAAGTCATATGATGTCAATTATCTAATGCTGTTCATTATTAAAAATGAATATGCTCCCATCCAGTATAAAAGCTATTTGAATACTTTCCGGGTTTGTGAGGATTCTTATGTAAATGCAACTCGCTAATATTGCCTGTGTTTTACTTGTACAGCTTCTTACACAGTATATTAACCTGACAGAATGATGAAAAAATCCCTGTTTATCTGAGAAGAGTATCAATTTCAAACAGATGAATGGAAATTAAGCTTCCAAAAAACGGCAGAACCCACGCTAAAAGAACGGAAATTGCAATCCACTGAATGCAAAAGCACCAAATCATTCTGCTCTTCAAACTTAGGAGTTAACAACTGTTACACCTGTTACCCAACACTCAGCAAAGAGTCACTCCCAGCTATACAAAAGACTCCAGTGCGTTGTAAATCACCTTTGCCTCTGAAAAACTGGAAAAAATAAAAAATTAGCTTGCTTCCCCAAAAAGCCTTCATAAATTCAGATGCACAGGTCTTCCAAGTCAAACTGTTTCTCAGAACAATTGTGTGGTGAAATTTGGGGTTTATATGCACTGGGACACATGCTTGATGCTGTCTAATCGTTGTTCATTTCAGAACACAAGCATGACTGAGAAGAAAAGAGCTTTTAAAAGTTTGCTTCACTATTATGAACTTGAACAACTGATTGGGCTTGTCAGTGCAGGCTACAAAAGTATAAAGGGAACTAGATCCTCCTGGGCTTTATCATTTTATCTAGAGTGATGATTTACAAGCTCTTCAGTTCACAGACTCTCTTAATTTTCCCTAAGGGGGTACCGCCTGCCAAAAAGGGCATTAACCCCAGAGCAGGTAGGTTTGTAGGCAACAATCTGCCCCATTCTCCAGCCAGGCAAGCTTTTGGTTCCAAGCCTTGCCCCTGCCCATTCTGGAACTGCTTAAACGCTTCTGCCGACCAAGCCAACCCGCTCTCTAGTTTTTACTGGGGTACATGAGGTGCAGGGGGCTCTCGGAGCCGCAGCACTGGATGGGCAGAGCAGCTGGAGCAGAACCTGGGAGCTGGCAGCACAATCCCCCCAACCTCAGGAGCTGACAGACCTGCTTGATAAAAGCCAGGCTGCAATCTCAAGTGGTCACTCCTGCACACACCCTAAAAATCACCCTGGGCAGACAGAACACAGATTCAAAACCAGTTATTGAGTATCGACGTTTTGTTTGTAAAGGAATTCTAACAGAGAAGGATCTGGTAGAGGGTCAGAAATAAGGGAAGGCTCAGCGGCAGAGCCTGCACTGCGGCGAGCCCAGCTGCCCCCATGGCCTAAGCCCCATGTGCCACCAGCACTGAACCACCAAACGGGCTCAGCACAGGCAAAGGCAGCTTCTTCTGCAGGCAAATGCATGATTGCAACAAAGCCTGGTCATCCTAGCAGCGATACAGCCCAGCTACCAACAGCAGTGGAGACACAGGAACATGGTGCTCCAGGTGACCCAACTGTCTAACAGCTTCTCCAGCTTGACTGAGCTCCACTTTACTGTAAGTTAACCTGCTTTTAAGGAACTTAAAGGCTTCCTTGAATATGACCAGTCAGAAGGTATGCTGACCACAGTATGGATACAGTTTGCACCACATCCTTTCTACACTTCTGTTTTCCCAGGCACCACCATGGTCCTGCCATCAGCACAGCTCCACCACTGAAAACAGAGAGAAAAATTCATACAGAGAAAGCTTTAAGAAGCCTGGGTGACTTTAAGCACAGGATCCCCAGACTTATTACCTCTAGCTGTTCAATAGTGTGGCTGAAACCCCATGTGCTCTCCTACCACTGAAGATGAACTGCTTTTAATAAAGCTGGGAAGCCTTCAGCTGAAACCCAACGCATCATAGACAAAATTTTTCATGCTGTATCCTTCCAGTGCTTTACTTTTTCGACTCTGACACAGGGTGCTACACAGGCAATTTGTGCCTGTATTATATTCTTAAGATAGACTGTCCCTAAAAAAACCCAAACAAAACCCCAAAGGCCTTCAGCCTACTACAGAGAGACACCTAAAACACAACTTTAACCTCACCATGTTAACGTCATGGCTTCAAAGCCAGTGTGAGATAAAAACCCATACTAAAATTGGCTTGAACCACCTCAAAGAAGTATTGCTGTTATTTCCTTTCGCTTTAAGTTGTGGTTTCTTTGATTCTTAATACTAGTGAATGTTTTGGGTTGGTTTTTTTTTCTGCAAAACCAAAACCAAATGTTGGTAACTGTATTTCACAATAATGTACAAGTGCTTACTCTTCAAAAAGCTACTATAGATCTTCAGTTTCCAGGGTGGCCTCCATCCAGTCACTACTGTTGCCTTTCCTTGTCACCTATTAACTTCAGGTGGGATTTTAATACTCTGTTTAGGTAGCGTAAGATCATTTTAGTTTAGTTAAGGACAGTCCATCTAAGTTCAGTGTGTAAGAGCAAGGCTTGCAATTGCAATTTCAGTTTATGCCAGTTATAAGGTAAAATACACACACCAGTTTAGCTAAATTTGCTTCTAATGTGACTATCATCCTTAGCCTAATTAGGTTCACAATAACATTGATTAACTATTGCTGGAGTTACACATCATCTGTCGACTGCTTAAACTCGCTTGGATTCAGTCAATTTTGCTGATCTTCTCACACGAGTCAGAGAGGAAAATACCATTTGATTGCGCTGTCGAAATGCCTGATCAATGTAAGCAATCACAACCGTTCGACCCGTGTCATATCGTCAAGATCTTTCATTGCTTAAATGATTTCTTTTCTTGAGCTTTGATACTTTTATCAACACTGAAGTTTTGTAAGAGTAAAATTAGAACTTTAAAAAAAAAAAAAGTAATGGACTGTAAAGGTTTTTGAATTACACATGAGCTCCCAAAACACACCATCAGTCAACCATCATGGGCTTGTCAGCGGGTTTGGAGAAAATTGCACCCAACGGAACATCAGATACACTGAAGAGTTGAACTCTGCCCCCACATAAACACTCGTATTTTGACTATTGACTTCAATATTCAGCTGAGACCATTAATGGTATCAGTTAAGCACAGACATCAAAACTCAAAGCCTCCCACCACAGTTGCAACACTGAAACAACCCCCCCAGCCTTGTTCCATTTCTTCCACTTCAGAGCCCTGTAATCACTCAATTTGCCTACACTACCATCTTTTTTGTTTTCTTGAAGACTAGGTACAGATGTCTCCTCTTTCCCTTGCCTAAATCCCACCATTTCTCACAGCAAGTACACGAAGATATGAAGACAAATAGAAGAAAGCATCCACATCAATGTGCCTGTGGTGAAATTTTGACTTTTCAGCTTCAGTAGTGCTGCAGAGCTCCTACCAGTTCTGAAGGGACATCACTTCTCCTTTTGCCATAAATTAGATGGCAAATTAAGAGATCTTATGTCCTCAGGTACAGATTTCTCCTAAAGTAATGGTCAAGGGAGACAGAAACAATGGGATGCTCTATTGACATCTACTCAAGACTGAGTAAAGAAGCTGCAGGAGATGCTACCTTTGTCACGCTAAAAAAGCAAGGGCGCTTACTACCCAAGGCATGTAAAAGAAAAACTAAAAACCAGCTTTTCACCTCAAACAATCACATTATCATGATCATAAAGTATATTTTTAATGAGGCTACTCCCACCCTAGAAGCTATTACCATACACAGACATGTGATTAAGGCCCTAATTTAAAAATGCAGATGATGGAAGTAGGTATAACCTTTTCAAGAAAATATGCCAAATACTAGGTTTTTAAATTAATATTAATATATTCTTGTTCCTACTCTTTCCATGAAAAGACCCCAGTGCTTCATGCAACAATATTGGCACAGGGCCTGTAACTTCAGCTCCTCAGTCTGAAGCCTCAGAGTAGTTTCAGAACTGAGTGTCTGTTGTGGTTGCTAATAAAAAATCTGAAGAACTTTGCTTTAAAATATGCAACAGTGGTAGCGGGGGCAGGTTCACTTTTCCTGGAGCCACATGAAAATCCATAAGCGCTTTCAAAGTACATCAATGACCCACTGGTGGCACAAATCCATTAATTCTATGAAGTTTCTGAATCCCAATAAGCCAGCTGGGAAAACCCAACCTTCTTCTCTGTAAGGTTCACAGTCTATGATGTGACCTTGGTTGTAACACTTGTGTCACATGCTAAATCACAGCTGTCTGGAAACATCTGGTACTCAATAATGGCACCTTCAAAGGGATCAAAGCCTGTAGACCACAGGCTTCTGGAAGCCCAGCACAGGGCCAGTGCTGCAACAGCCTCCTGGGGCCACCACGAAGGTTGCTTAGCAACCTTGAAAAAGTGAGGTCAGCAAATGGAGATGTGATGTAAGACACAAACACAGCCAAGTCTCAGCTCTCATAATCTGGGTATCTTTCCTGGGATGGGGAACATGAAGCGGATACTCCCCTGCAATCAAATTTGAAATAAGTTTTAATGCAAAGTGTAAACACAACAGAAGTGACAAATGTCAAGGTAATCCAGTTTTGAGGACTAACATATGAATTTTTTCCTCTTCACTCCATTTCCAGTCTTTGCCACATTTTTGCTTCCGGAAGGCTGCATTAACAATCCAAAGATGACAACATCCCACACAAACCTTCATCAGTGAGGACAGGGATTTTTATTTCTACTATCTGAACTTGCTACTTGCAACATGAAGATACTGAAGAAATTGGAAAAAAGAAAATTTAGGCCAAGGCTGACCAACCCCTTCAATCATGGCTCTGGAAGCTTTGTTCTACATAGAAACAAGAAAGACTGCACTTGTACACGGCAAGTCGAACACTTCTGGAAAGCCTGGGCTGCTTTCCTGCCTGCAAATGAGAGCTGGTCTGCTCATGCTCAGTAAGCCAACATGCTTGAGACATGCTACACTTCCTGACATGCAGATCAGGCAAGCCATGTTTAGCTTCGGCTGTGGAGTTCACATACACCCAGAGTTGATGTGGCCACCATCTCCAGATGTCTGTCATCCTCTTCAGAGCCATGGTTTCACCTGGATCACCACTGGCCTGGAAATCCAGGTGAAATGCACCATATCTTCAACGTCGCACACAATTTTGTTTTCTCCAAGTGGAAATGGATAACATGACCAGAGAAACCCAAACAGATACGGGTTGCAGAGACTGAGGACAGGGGTTCTCAAAAGGGTTAATCAGTGCCAAATCAAGCTGTCCTGATTTAAAAGCTGTGAACGCCTGACACTTACCAGGGACTGAGCTCCTTCCCAAAGGCAAGTTTACCCCCGGCTAAATTTGTCACCTTTCATAGGCCTACATTTCAATCCCAGGCACTCAATTCTTACTTTAACAATGGCACAGCCTGGCCTTTTGCCTGCAGCTGCTTCAGTGCTGTTTGCACCAGGTTTCTGCCCCGAGGTTCGCCCCTCTGCTCCTGTGCCCAGAGCTTGAGAAGCTCATAATTGGCAGATCTGGGACACTAAATAATTCTCACTGAAAAGCCAGGGAGCCTCTGAAACCAACAAACAAGACAAAAGAACATCTCAGGCAGGGATGTGTGTGTGTTTGTGATGAATGAAAAACAGTGACAACAGAAAAATGTATGAAAATGTTTCTCTCCGGGTCACTTTTACCATGGAACATGTTTTGATTCTCTAAATCCACTCTGTTGAGACTATAAACATATCCCTTTTCAGAAGCAAATGCACAGACAGCTACATAACCACACTTTAAGACAGTGTCCTTCTATTCCAAAATACCATCCCTTGCAATGCATATGCTCCTGTGACTTACATGCCTAACTTAGCACTGCTTTTGTAGTGGAGCATTCAAGTATTTTGTTTCACTGCAATAAATGCAGAGACATCAGAAATAAAAGGTAATAAACAATTTTAAGGAAACAACAAAACTATACTGGGTTTTTGTGTGTTTTTCTGAGTGATCTGCCCTAGTTTAGATCCTGCTCTGGCAGAGAGGTTGGACTCTATGATCTTCAGAGGTCCCTTCCACCCCCTAACATTCTGTGATTCTGTGTTTAATTTGCAATTCCTAGGGAAAAGATCTTTTCAAACAAATGAGGTTCTCTGAAAACTGTGAAAGAAAAGATAAAGCTTAGAAGCTAATGGCTTTTAAAAATACAAAACTAAACTAAAAATGACACTTAATCCTATCTCTCCAGTCCACAGAACCGCTGTATTTTTGGTATAGTTTCAGAAGTCAATTTTGTTATCAATATACAGTAAGTGAATCTATAGAGCACACATAAAAATTCTGGAGTTGAACAGTCCTGTCTGTCTTTCCTTAGTTACCACAATTATTAAGTAAAGCAGATGCGGGGGAGAGGGGGCAATAGCTGCACATGATTTGGGATACTGAAGGAAAAGACAGCAAGCTTTACAACAGTCACACAAATATATATCGCCTTTTTTTCTAACCACGTAGCCATGTAGAAATACTTGAAGACAATCCACCAGTACTAGAAGCAGGATCCACCTTCCTTGTTTATGCTCTTGAACTGATCTCTTTCAAGATCCAACTCCATCCACTAAACCATTGACAAGCAGCAGGAAATCTAAATCGCTCAACCCAAGATGAAAAATTAAAGAATTGAAGAATCCTAATTAAAGAAGGGAACAAAATTCAAAGCCTGCAATAATATATGAAACTGCTTCCGGCACAAGGGAAAACTCCATCAGCCTCGGCATTCCATGTTCTAGGTCACGCTTACACAAAGCGGGAAAGAAAGCGAGGGAAATCAATTAGAAGCGCAAAGCCTCTGCGCACGTGCCGAGCCAGGGTCTTAGGACCACAGGGCTGGTCCCACTCTCCCCCCAGTTCCATCACACTGCGATGCCACGCAGCTGGCACAGCTGGCTCAGCCAGAGCTTGCTGCCCATCGCAGATCAGAAGGAGGGTCTTCCCTCAGAGCTGGACAAGCTACATGGTTTTAACTGCCACCCTTCTGCTTTTCATCGACAGGACAAACCCCCAAAGAGAGAAGAGAAGAGAAGAGAAGCCTAGCCTAACTTTAGGAAGGCCCAGACATAAGACAAGTATCATTACGGCAGGAAGGAGCAGAAGAGGAGGGCAATGTAATTAAGCATCTAAACAAGCTGGTCAGGCACCAGAGCCAAATGACTTTGAGTCATTCAGGTACACAGACTGAGCCCTGGCAGCTCTCTGCTCCAGCAACCACCACCTGGCAGCTCACCCCAAACATCCTACCAGACACAGATGCCTCATTTGGAGAGATGCCTCTGCTGATAAACCTGGCAAAGCCACTCCATGTTCAAAGGGCAGCAGCACAGGCACAGTGGGGGGCCCCTGAAGGAGAAACAGGGGCTGGAAGCTCGTAGGGCAGAGCACTGGAGCAACAAGTAGCACAGCAACAAGCCCTCACACGAAGGTACGTGTATTTGTTTAACCACTACACTAGAACAATCGGTGCCCTTTGCACTGATTAACCTTAAATTAAAAAAAAAAATAAAAGGAAAAAAAAAAAGTCACCACTTCCTCCAGTGGATGAAAGATGAGAACGCTCCATGAATTTGCACTGAACATTTCAGAAGCAGCAGAGCGAAGTCCAGCTCTCCTGACACTGCGCTAGCACACAGCATCCATTATTTTTTAATAGCTAGCAGCCTCTTGTCCTCATTCAGCAGGGACCTGTTCAGAGTATCCTGAGCTCTGAGTTTCAGTTCAAGAGTTAACTTGTGTGTAGAAGCAAATACTTGTCAGTCCTTGCCAGCTCTTGGGAAAAAGGAAGCAACTCAGACATGTTGCATAACCACTCCCTGCACAGTCAGAGCTCGAACAGTAATTGGAAGACTAATATCACTGCTTCAAATAGGTGCAAAAATACACAGTGAAAAGCCCATTAGCAGGGTAGATGAGGAGACAGACATTAAACTCCTCTCGCTGTCAGGGCTTCTACACACTTTGGAATAATTTAGTGTAGAATCCAAAGAGAATGTCCTCCCACGTGTATTGATGTTAATTCACAGAATTAAAAAGCAAACTCAAGAAGATTGAAGCAAAGAAATGAATTAACTGTAAAACCAGCTCCCAGTTTGGGCAAATTAAACTGGTAGCATGCTTTGCTCATACGCCCTGACATACATAAAGCATGTCATTTTGGTCAAGTTGGCTGCAATTCTGGCACTCCTCCTATCCACAGATACACAAGTGGTTTCCAAAGAGCCCTTTTAGCTTCCACTCAGCTATCACATCAGCCAAGATAAGTACATTCATACTTAAGGCAGTTTTCTATAAATTCATGCTGGGTTTTTTTTTTTAAATTAACTGTATTCAGAGAGAAAGAAAAAACCAAACCCTTACGGTTGATTATGCTCGCACAAAGTTTGTTTTGCTTGCAAGTTAAAAAGCAGAGATTACTACACAGTAACCTCCACAGTACCAAGGAAGGAGATACTGTCTCTACTTAGAATAAAAAATTTAAAACCCTCTAATACAAAGAGGAGGACAGACTGGGTATTCAGCCAGTGAAATAGAAAGGGAAAAACTTGAAAACATAAGACCTGATAGTCCTCTTACTTCTGAAATAATCAGCAATTAAAGAGAGGAAAACAAAATACAGATATTTTTCAGGTTTGAACTTTTTTCCTCAGAGCTCCATTCATACAGGTGAAGGGAGAAAATACACAGAAAGAGTACACGGATGTTCTGCCACAAGCCTTCTTTGGTACTGAAGAAGGAGAAAACATTATCAAGATTTTCTTCCAATATTCCTCACAACACTGTAAGCAGCAATCCATTTGTCATGTAGACTTAGCAACTCCCTTACAGATTACTAAAATAAAATTGTAGCAAATGTTCTTTCAGTGAAAGATAAGATGCTTGGCTGCATAAAATCTTAAACAGTATGTAAGAGAGTATCTTAGGTTAGACACAGCATTTAACACTGCTGCAAGCTATATTTCTGTTTGCTTTGCAATGAGAGCGACATGACAACACACGGCATCTGTCCCAGAACTGTAAGCAGTAATAAAGTTTCATTTTATAAAAGACTTTTCCCTTCCAAGGTCCCAAATAAACTGAAGAGACACAAAAACCTCAACTGACTCTCACCCTCTGCAAAATACTAAATTACAATCTCAAACTAGATACTTTAATACACAACATTCTCCATGGTGTGTTTTTCATACGCTCACAAAGCACTGCTTACAGTGCTCTTATTTATAAAAATAGCACAGGTGGCCACAGGGTCACTGCTTGGAGCCTGCACATTTGGGCTGCACTCCAGCCCCTGCCAGCACACCCCTCTGAGCTCCCAAACTCATTGCTGGGTCCTCACTTGCTCCTGCTCAGACTCAGTCCCAGCCCATGGTGCCCACAGCTCCCTGGCCCCCATACCCAAAATCTGAATCAAGAAATATATACCACAAAGCCCACTTACCCAAGTGATTATCCAGCTCCTGTGCTGCAGACCCAGGAGGAACTCTACCTCCTTCCTACTCTCCCAACAGCTTTTTCGAAACAAGGGCCTGAACTCTGTCAGAAAGGATTGTTTTAACTGTGCATAACCCTTTGGCTCATGGATCCATACTACTGCCAGCCAAGACATGTTTTGTAACTGGACTGGAGCTCAGAGCAGACTTTTAACATCTCAAAGCCCAGGAATTGTCTAACAACCACCTCTGAGATGCCTCCAGATAGTTATTTTATTTCAGGCTACTGTTTTGCTACCTGCCTGCTGCTATTACAGCACATTCACAGGGTAACACCTCAGTTGGTATCTGAATGACACAGTGGAAGGTAAGCAAACCTCCCTGCCCAAGGAATTGGGCATTTTCTTAATTACAGCACAGCTGTCCATCGCCACAAGCATGAAAAGACCCAACTCCTGAGAGAGCGGAGAAAACACACCTATACCCTACCTACTGCTGCCCTGAATAAACTGTAGGTCCCTAATGTGAATGGTAATATACCTGATGAAGAGCAAGGATGGAAAACTGCACAGTTTCATGGCTGGTTAATGAGATAAGCCATAGCCCAAGGCAACAGCCTCTACCAAACAGAGTAAGTCTGCATTACCAGCTTGTGTTAACAATCTAGATTTTTTTTTTTTCCTAAGAGAGATAAAGAACAATACACTGGCTGTGTTATCTAGGATGCTAAACACACACGAAATGAACCAAGACAGGTAATTATATTACTGTTCATTCCTGTAAAGCAGTTAGAAATTCAGTGGTGAATATCCACCCAGGTAAATGAAATAGTTAAGAAAGAACTTCAGGAATTAATCCTATTCTGCTCTCTAGGCAGCTGTCAGACTGCAATGATGAGCAATTTATCTTCCACCTACAACACTGTCAGCAGACAAGCAGAGTCACTGGGGAAGTCAGCTGCAGTCCACTCCCTTCACAGTATCAAATCCACACCTCTGAGAAAGAAGACACCAGGGAACCTTGTCACTTGCCCAGCTGCCCCACGAACCGTGAAATACTTGCACTCCAGAGGCCAGGCAACTTCCATCCTTTCAGTCGTTTGATGCCTGCTGCCCCAAGCGAAGGAGAGCTGCCCCTCAAGGGAGGAGTTGTGAAGACATGCCAGCTATCAGCTACACTCTTCCACCCCTGACTTGGAATCACCCCTGAGAATCCCCACACCTTTGCATCCCAATGCAAACCCAGAGAAACCCTATGCAAGGCAGCTTGGGAAGCTGAAATGCTCTCCACACCTCTGGCCTTGAGGGTAGCACAGAGAGGCAGTCATATGTTCAGCCAGAATACCTATCCCAGAGCATAAAATTCCCTCCAACACAGGAATAAACAACTTCAGACCCGCAGGCGGGCAACGCAATGACTGCCACTGCCAACTATACGCAGGTAGAAGTGTTTCACCTGGAACAGCAGGTGAGAACAACACTTCCACACCCGCAGGCACTGCGCTAGGGTAAGTGCTGACACCCTCTCACTGCCAAGGAAATAGGTCTTTTTATTTTTAAAACATCTGTAATGTCATAAGGCTGAGGTGTTCTCAGGGTAGCTCGCAGGGAAGGCAGGGCACCTGTGTTTTACCTTAAACGCAACAAAAAGTCAGAAACCACACAGCCACTAATTGACAGCACAGATGCTGAGCTACTCTGACGGACAGGCTGGACATCCCAGAGGAGCGCAGGACAGAGCGCTGTCGACCCAGCTGAGGAGTCAAGTGGTTGCAAACGCTGGTACGTGTGCACCAGGAGAGCACGTGGAATTAGGCCAGGCTTTATCAGCTCGTTGCACAATCCCGTGCCTCACCTCCAATGAAATCATAATTATCAATGGTATGATCAGTCCATAACCAGTATCAAACTGCCAGAGTTCACAGTTCTTTGTCACCAGTCACTCCAGAGGAGGTCAAGCACACCAGCAGAATAAATCTTATGAAGCACTTGGTCACCTTTTGAGTAAACACAGCATAGCAAAAGAGAGCCCATCCCCACAGATAACTAACGGTGCAGGAACTCCAGATGTTGTCTGCACAATCACTGTCTCCAATGTACCTTTAGAAGCACTTGCAGACATGCTTTCCAGCCATGACTCACTGCCTGAAACACAAAAGAAATTGCTTTGTACCCTTAGGAACAACAAAAGCTTCTAGCTGGTGGCCATGAGTCACGGCTATTTGAAGTTTTGTCTGAAACAAGGCATCTGCTTAAACAGAAAACTTCAGGAATGGGCTTGTTTCAAAGTTGTTTGCCTTGGGTCATGCAAGTATTAACTTACCAGTTTTCATCAGCAACAATTACCTTTGCTATGCAAGGATATTAAAGTGCCTCTATGAACTACAAAATGTTATCATCAGACTGGTCTGGCCTGGTTTTTTGCCATTGTGCACTGTAGAATGCAAAACTTATCTTAAAAACTTGACAACCTTTGGGAAAACTTATTCCTCAACAGAGCAGCAATAAAATCTCCTTTCTAGGAAGAGACCACCAGTACTCCAGGCTGCATCACCTCTCCATCTGGATGTGCTTCCAACACCATTTTTTCATGAATTCATTTTTGCTGAACTGACACGATTTCTCTCTCAGTTATAGGGGAAAACGTTTCAACAGCACTAGAGATCAGTAATACCAAACAGAATCAGGCGTGTTACTAAAAAATAAAACAACAAAAAAACCTAACAAACAAACCCAAAACTAAAAACCAAAACAATCATTTACTGCTGGACATGGTTTTGCCTTTATTTAGACTCTTTATCCAACAATATTAGTACTGCTGCTCATTATTATTGCCTTTTGGCAGGGGGGGATATTCTTTTTTTTAATTAAGAAGTTACACTGAAAATTCATTAGTGACTGTGGGTGTTTCCACTTGAAGTTATCTTCAGTTGATTCCTATAGTCATTTCTCTGTCCAGAACTCTAACTTGTCATCAAGTAGACCCATTAAAAACAGGTTTCAGCTGCTAAGAACTCGCCTGTGATTTTTACACAACCTTTTTTGCTTGGGGAAGAGTGGCTGGAAAGCTGCCCAGGGGAAAATGACCTGGGGGGTATTGGTCGACATCTGGCTGAATATGAGCCCAGTGTGTGCTCAAGTGTTCAAGAAGGCCAACAGCATCCCATCCTGTACCAGAAACAAGGTGGCCAGTAGGAGCAGGACAGGGCCCATCCCCCTGTACTCAGCACTGGGGAGGCCACACCTCAAGTGCCATGTTCAGCTTTGGGTCCTTCACTCCAAGAAGGGCACTGAGGGTCTGGAGTCTGTCCAAAGAAGGGCAGCAAAGCTGGCAAAGGCTCTAGAGAACAAGTGTTATGAGGAGCAGCTGAGGGAACTCGGGTTGTTTAGCCTGGAGAAAAGGAGGCTTGCTGAACTCTCTGAAAGGAGGATGCAGTGAGGTTGGGGTCGGTCTGTTCAACAAAGTAACCAGTGACTGGACAGGAGGAAAGGGCTTCAAGTTGTGCCAAGAGGGGTTTAGGTTGGATATTAGGGAAAATTTCTTCCCCAAAAGGGTTGTCAAGGCCTGGCACAGGCTGTCCAGGGAAACAGTGGAGGCCCAACCCCCGAAGGGAATTAAAAGTCATGTAGATGTGGTGCCAGGGGACATGGTTTAGTGGTGACCTGTCAGTGCTGGGTTAATGGTTCGACTTGAGGATCTTAAAAGTCTCTTCTAACAAACCAATACTACGATTCTATAAACCTGATGCCAACAGGGCTCTTCCCCACTCTGGAAATCCCTTTTAACAATGGAAATGTCACACTTAGGCAGCATGAGACCTTGCTAACTTCTGAGTTTATAGATGCCATTATAGATACCAGTGTTCCCCTCCATTGCTCTGAAGGGGTAGCTCCAGCTCATGACCTAGCATCCAGGGGGAGGAGGTGGACACCTTTCCCTATGGTCCTAAGCAGAAAGAACAAGAAGAAAGAAAACAGAAAACAGTAAGACCGCAGAGAAATAACCACACCACATATTATAAGAGGGAAGGAAGACATGAAAAAGGCAAGAGCACCAATTATCCTGAGAAACATTAAAAAAGAGCCATCTAGCAAACAAAATGCAAACATCAATTATTTGCTCTTCTAACTCAGGGAGAGTGATTGTTGACTGTAAACCAAAACAACCTTTCAAACAGAGATGTGTCACCAGGCGTTTTATGGTGCTCAGACTCTGCTCACAAAGCAGTTCTAGCTGCACACAGCCAAGTACCAGCTTTTCCCCTTTCTAGACGTGCACGCTGCCGCTTTCCAATTCCTGTCTTCAGTCAGCGAGCCCCTCCGGTCATCCTCCAGCCATCCTGTAGCCAGGGGGAACCCAGCTCACCGAGGAATTTTCTTTTTAATTGCGGAAATACTTCATTAAAGAGGAAAAACATTTACTTCCAGAAATGTTGGAAAAAACCTGTGCACATGCAGAAAAGTAGCAGCTGCAGGTACAAAACTGAACACACCCAGCATGCAACGCACTGCAAACCCACTCCCCACCTGACACTAAAACAGGGCAGACATAACCCCCTCTCTGAAAAGAACCCACTAGTTCTGTGAATGATCCACCTGCAGCAGCTTAACCAGATCCACTGTTTAGCCACACACCACATCAGCTTTCTGCAACACCTTTCACAGAGACAGTGACTCCCCAACTGCCTGTGCCCACACTCGGTCGCTTGCACAGCCTGTCACTCACAAGCTGGTCCCTGCAGAGCAGGGCACAGGGGCCTCCTGGGTTGTACCCTCCACGCAAGCCCCAGCCTGCCCTTGATGCCCCCACTCTGGCTGCCAGCAATGACTTCAGCCTAACCAGCTTTGCTGAGCAAGACACCAGTTCAAGCGTGTGTCACACCAGGCTAGGCGAGCTTCCTGAACTGCTGGGGAGAGGGAGGTGGGGAATCAGTGTACAAAGGTCTCCTCTAACAGCTCCAGCCTGTTCCGTCTCAAAGCTTTTGGAGAACAAAGAAGCAACTCACTTCTAGTATACTCCAGCATATACTCCTTTTTGTCACTGTCATTTGGATTAAAATACACTTTTATATGTCTTCTGAATACAGCACCTCAAATTATAGCAAGCAAGATCAAAAGGATACCCTGTAAGATGCCCTTTATTCTACAAGTACCAAACAGCAAAACTTAAGAATCGTCCCATTTTTGTAAGCAGGTAAAAACAAGGACTGCTCTCATATTGCACAACAAACATGAAGTTAGCTCTTGTACAAAGCTTCACTGTTCATCCTCTGTAATCTATTTTCATCTTCCTAGTTTCAGAGTTTGTCATAGAAAAAGTCAATAAATAAATAAATAAGTCGCTGTGGATCTTCTCACTCAAAGCAAGGAAACCTCTCCTTATGCAGAAGGCAATGAAATTTTCCAATTAGCAAAACAATGAAGTAAGAGAGTTACCACAGCCTTGTGATCTGATTGTCAGATGAAGGAGCTAAGAGATAAGGAAGAATTTGCTTGATCAGTTAGCGGTGAAAACCTGGAGACTAGGACTTGAAGGAGTGCAAAACAACTGATAAAAAGGTGCATCCTGCCCGAAAGGCACTGGGAGCTGGGTAGTTGCCAGAAGAAGCACAAAGTCAGCAACAGTTTGCAGAAACTGGGAGAAAGGTAAAGGTGGCAGGGGAAGAACGTGACCGCCAACACAATTCAAGCCCAAAGACTTGCCCCAGAAACCCACAGTAAGAAGCAGATTTGCTCATTTCAATCTAACTAACCAGTAGCAGACAGGACAGTAACTACTGACCAGTGAGCATAAATTTAGGTGTGTTCTTACTAATCGTGGAGCATGACGAATACTTTGTGGCTCCTTTGTGTGGTGTGCTGGCCTTGTGGAATTCCCACCTAGCACCCATCTTTGCTCAAACACGGATTAACTACAGTACCCCTGCTCTGGGTGTATACCAGCCTATTGCACAGCGGGTAAATGGCCCCACTTTGGGGACAACAGCACTGCAGAACAAACGTGAAGTTAGCTCTTGCACAAAGCTCCACTGTTCATCCTCTCTACTCTGTTCTCACCTTCTGAGTTTTGGAGTTTGCCATAGGAAATGTCCCAAAAAATCATGGTGGATCTTCTCAGTTAAAGCAAGGAGACCTCTGATGACTGTTCATGCTTTAGTGCAGCTCTTGCTTTCTAGAAAATAAGGTTATTTAAGGAGCTGAATAAAGGCTTCCCAAATGCTTTCACAAGAGATACAGCTTTTTCTACAGAACAGCACCCCTCCCAGCAGGAAAGGCTGTGGGAGCAGCTGAGCTTTTCTTTCTGTGCCACACAGGCAGGGCCTGACACAGAGCCACTGCTGCTCTATGAAAGTACACGCAAGCTGAACTCTTCTCACACACACCAGCAGATTCACCTGGAAGCTGCTGCCTTCTGTCAGCAATGACATGGTGATTTGAAAAAAAAAAACAACTTGACACCTGGCTCCACAAGACAGCAGTTTGGATAATGTCATCACAAAAAGTAGGACCTACTGTAAATATGCTAACGATTCTAGCCAGTTCCTAACGAATAGGGCGCCATGGTACAGAACATCTTAGTCACTCTGACTCTGGAGCTGTAGACTGAGTGCACCATTGCAAAAAGCAGCACCTACTGTAAGTGTCAACAACACTATTTTGTAATGAAAGAGCAGGGTTTTGCAGGGGATCTTTGCCAGCAGCAGTGTGGAACGCTGTCTGGGTGTGCCGGTGTTCACAAGGAGCTGATACCCAGCAGCATACACCTAACGTGGGTTCTCCCAGAACAGCCTAGGCAGTTATTTTCTCCCACAGATTACACTTGCTGAGGAGTTACACTGGTGGGTTGGAAAGAGATAGCAGTGAACAGCTGAGGAAGAGAGAGAGAGGGAAGGCTGAGCCATAGAACTTCTTGGCTGGGGTTTGAAGACAGAACTGCATCCTGGACTACTGCCTCCTGTAGAACATGGGTGGCATCTGCTCTGGAGCACTTCAGACTGGACACACAAGTATGCATGATCCTGTCTTCTCAGAATTCCTACAGCAGGAACATACCATGAACAGACATTGTATTTCCTTCTGTAGTACGTGTGCAGGCATGTTTTTAATTAAGGTATCCATCATCCTAAAACCAAGTGTGGAAATAGCAACATCTGAGAGCAAAGTGAGGTGAGATAACAACCCAATATGCACAACTAGAATGACAAAAAATTATTAATTCTACAGCTAGGCTGTAGGTCTTAGAGAGACTCTCCCCCTTCCCATTTAGCATCATCTTTGTACTTTGCATAGCTAGAAAGAAACCCACAAATCTGCTGTCCCTCATCTTTGCGAATACTTTTGTGTAAATAATTCTATCATGCTCTTTAGCATACTAGGCCCTCAGAATTAAAACACATTTAGAATCAATCATAACTTTTGAAAATGTGTATTTTAGGCTTTTCTAGATCAGACACCACCGACAGCTACGTCTGCAGGGTATATTTCAAATGACAAAGAGAGAAGGATTGTCTTTATGTGTCATAGGGTGCACAGATTTGTCACTTGGGATATTCACTGGGGTGAAGGGCAACCGTGTTTCTGGTACCCAGCCACTGTCTTTTCAACTTGACATGCTTGGTTGCATATCATCCTGTTCAGGTGCCATGAGTCTAAAAACTGGGAAAGACCCTGGATATACATCCTCACTTTTTTAACCACTCTAAACTTAGCATCTCAGTGAAGTTGCTATTCCCTCCTTCCCCCTTCCTCAAGATAAAGGCAGCACCGAAAAGGAACACACAAAAATCAACCAATCTGGCCCATGAAACATGAGCTACATTCACAAGACAAAAATAGAAAGCTTTCATCTTTCATTATCAGACACTCTACCGCACAGCACAAGAAGCTAAAGCTTGAGGCAATGGTAGGTTTCAAATACTCCTCAAAATGTGAGCAAGACTTTCCTTTTCTTCTCCATGAAAGGCTAAAAGAAGTTGGCTTGGCAATGACAAAAAACATTAGAGTCAAACAAGCCTCTTGAGCGGCAATCCGAGCAGAAGGGTCATGGGGCAGGCACTGGTTTCAGCAATAGGATCATCCCCACTACATAAATTCTCCTTCCGTTCAGAAGGACAGCCCTTGCCTCCTCACTTCTGCTGATTCCAACACTCTACATTTTAAAATCTTAAATTCTAAAATTGTTAGGTTTTTAAGATTCAGTCCCAGCCTCTAGAGGAATTCAGGGAAGAGGAAGAGGAAAACACCACTGCTAGAGAGTTCATGAGCTTCAAAATCATACTTGCTTGAAGCCTTCCAGCCTCCCTCTGCAAACACCAGCCTGAATTTAACAGGTTTTTTATTTGCTCTGGGGTTTGGGGAGGGCACAGGGAAGGTAAAGATGGACAGAAGGAAAGAAGAAGCACTGTACTGCTGCTCTGTCAGGGTGTGACACGTTTTTCCAGGAGTCCCCTCAGCCTCCATCTTTACAGTCTCAACAACAGATTATGTGACCATCTGCTGAGCTTCAGCTTTTTAAAATGTTTTTAAGACAAATCGTCAGTAAAAGATCCACCACGCAAAGTCACAACCCTTCCTCAAATACAGTTTTTTGTGGTGGCTTCATCTTATCTGTTCTTGCCTGCTCTGTAGCTCCTCAGCAAATCCAGAGATGAGCTGGTTTCACTCGCCTCGCTAGCTGAGGAAATGCTGTTTATGAATCTGAATGGGCTTTAACACGGCATGAACTGGAAACTGCACAAACCACTTAAACTTACCAACGTGAGTCAGTCTGGCTCTTTCCACCATTCACATCTAACTCACTCCTAGCTTTACTACACATACTCAGAGAGCACCTTTTGGGGTCCATTAACTGTTAGGAAATCTCACATTTCATTACCCAGCCATGTGTTTCTGTTTGTTTTGTCCTTGCAAAATCCTTGAGAAATTTCTTTTTTAATTGACAGAGTTCATCACAAGAGCAGCACAAGCCCAGCCCTCCTCCTGAGCAAAAGGACGAGGTGCCTGGAAGGGTTGCCTGTAGGATGGTACATCACTGAATGGAGGGGGCAAGCACGGGGAAGAGAAATTACTGCCACTCCCACTCAGTGTGAACTGAACAGGCACACAGAGTGGTGTAGACAAGGAACAGAAAAAATACTCCATTGGGGTGAAAAAAGACATCAAGACACAGTTTTGGACTTTTCAATGGTATTGCTATCCTTACTTTCAAACAAGGAAATGAAAATTTCACTTAGCCATCCCAGACAGAGCACCCGACATCAACATGCTGTACAGGAGACTTTCTACAGTCTCAGAATAGAATTAATGGAAATAAACTTTCTTAGTTTACAGCCTGGGAAATTCAAGATGCCTATGAGACAGCGAGCATGAAAACAGAAGCAAAACTCAAAGAACTTAATCTACTCAAAGCTACAAAAACCTCAAAAATTGCCATCTGTGGATTCTTATAGAATTAGTAAATGAAATTGCAGGGCTAAATACAAGGACTTTAATAAAACTATGAAGTATAGAGTGGTATATAATCTGTCAACATTCAACAAATGCAGTAACTAGATTTTAAAGTACAAACAAACATAAAAGGGCAGAACAAAAACAAGTGGCAAACAAACTACTGCTCATAAAAATCACCTCGCTAGAAAGCATATGGCCTTGGAACACATTGTAAAGGGAGGCGTAATTAAGGAAAGTCTAAAGGAAAACAGAATAAAACACAACATAAGTTTGCCAGCACCAAAAAGAAAACTCACATCAGACCAACATGCCATTCTTTCTCAATGCAGTAGCTCATTTTCGAGATGAAAGAAGAATGTTAGCTCTACCACGGCTGAGTACCTTAGGACACTGGAGGTGGAAATTAAGAACTTTAATCGGGTAGGAAACTTGCTACAAGTGACAAAAACAGGGTTATACAACAACCAGACTACTACACAAGTCAACATTTCACCTAGGACACTGAGACAAAAATTCTCAGCATTAAGTCTAAAGCCCTCACCACTGGATGCCTGAGGGCAGAAACAACTGCTCGTGTGTCAGAACAGGAGAAAGAGCTCGGTGTGCATGCATTCTGAGAGGAGTGCCCTCCTTCAAGTGTCCCTCTTATTGAGTCAGTAAATCTTGAAAAAGACGAGAACTATTTATTTAGAATGATTTTAACTGGCACGAGAAACAAGTATGACTACAGTTGTGACGACGTCTCGGTGAGAAACCCAAAGGTTCCACACCACCAGGAAAGCAAGACATCAAATGGGTGCAGCAGAGGCAAGAAAACTGAAGACAGAGCTTGGTTAATATGCAAGCACTATTATGTGATGTGGAGTGCCTGTAATAGCAGGAACTGGACTCCGTGAACCAGTCCTCTCTTGCAAGGGTTTCTTTCATTCATCAGTATTTTAACAGATCTTGACAGAGATGCCTCTTTCCTCTTCCACAAAAGCTTATTCAAATAGGTAGCCACAGATTAAAGCTTGCCAGAAGACTTTAAAGGCCGCAGTTGCACTGACTTTTCAGTTCAACATTCCTATAATACCAGAAGAGCTCCACTTCTGGGGAGGGGAAGGAGAGTTGATTTGCTTTAAACCGTATCACACCTCCTTGCTCTGAGCAAGTCTTGAAGGCACTGAGAATCTCTGCAGGAAAAAGTTCCGGGCCTGGGTTCAGGGCATCACCATATGACACATCATCTCCTCAAAGCAGCCAGCAAAAAGAGTCCAGTTAATACGTTATACAGCTGAAAGGCAACAATCACAGACTTCACTGACAAAAAGTGATGTTTAATAAGAATTATCAAAGGTGCATTTTAATAATGACACTATACATTTTTGGATTTTCTTGCAAGACAAAACCCAGACACCTAAGCTCTTCTACATGCCCAAAGTTCTCACTCCCCACTGACTGGCTTTTTCTGTTGCTGTCTGGCTGTGTTTCTTACGATTAGCCAGAGGAAGGCCAGTGGAATTTAGGCTGTTAAATTCTTGTGAAACCCTACTAGACACCCGGGACTCTGCAGGTCTGGAGGTGTAGCTAATAAACAGATCAATGCAGGTAGGTCCAGCAGTGCACTCAGTTCTTACAGACTGCCTCCTGAATGCAGAGCTCTTATCAGATTCATCTAAAAAGCAAACTTCTATATCCCAATTCAGTTTTACAAGTGTTCCCACTAACACATCTCATTGGGAAGATGAAGAAAGGTACATTAATGATGGGAAAAACATTTAATATGAGCCATGAAAAAATGGCTAGCAAAAAAACACCCACCCACAAGCAACGGATCCAGAACAGCATGTTATGTAAGGGACACAGAATCAGCTGCCAAGCATGATGTGAGAAGTAATAGAAGATAATCAACAACAACAAAACCCAACAACAGTTGCTCAACTTAGGAAAAAAAAAAAAAGGAAAAGAAAAAGAACCAAAATATCCTTAAAATCAGTCGGTAAATCTGATCTCATTTCTTTCAGTAAGTTGCAGTAACACGAACAATAACATTCTCAAACTGGAAGTTATTGTTTACTTTATATAAATACGAAGCCAAGAACTCTACAGTGAAATAATCTGTACTTTAAAAATAAATGAATCATTTTTATTTATTTATTCATTACTAATACTCAAAACAAAACCCCACTACACTTCTGGATTCCTCTGCTGCAGAAAACAACTGCTGCCAGGAAACTCTAACATAATAAATTAATACCTACAAATCCAAAATAGTTCACATTCCCAATAAGTTACAGAGAAAGTGAAAAGACAAGATGGGAAAGAAGAGGAAAATCATCCCTCTCTAACGAGCTCAAGTAGATTTCTATTTCTTATTAGTCCTGCTGAGGAAAGGTTACTGTGCATTCTCAAACAGCACACAATTGCAATATATATGGACTTCGGCATACACAGAAATACTACAAAATTAGCCATAAGGTATACGATTCACTCCCCTCCATCCTGCTGCAGTAATTATAAAATATATAAAGCAATAGTCTAGACTTTAAAGTATGTTTGTCTTCATTTGGACGTGACAGAGAAAACTCTGATTTGCAACATACCCCAAAAAACCAGAGGACAAAGCTTGCCACACCCCAAACTACTATCCACACCACTCTGTCAAGAGGCTTAGAGTTTTCTGCATTACTTTATTTATCCCCATGTCCTCCATCCACTGAATGATTCAGGAACACACTACAGAAAGGCTGTATTGCCTAACAGATCAGAGCCTGACAGAGATGTACGTGATCTCAGTCTGTCCAGGACCCCGCAGTAAATCCAAGCAAGTCCCCTTACTTTAGAATATCATCTTCTCATAATCTTTCCTTCCTTTGCCTATTTTAAAGCTTTTGAACGGGACAGTGCCTCGGGCATATGTAGTTATGTCCATGAACCACAGGATATAGAAAAGCCTGCACTAGCTGAGGAAGCAGCCCAGCTACAGGACTATGAAGCCACTATTTGCTGCTGTCACCTCCTCCCTTCTGCACCAGGCAGCTTGTAGTACCCAAGCTAGTGTGGTCTAGGCTTGCCCAAGAGCCCCTGTCTGTTATACTGAACACTGTGGATAATTGCTTTTGGATTTCTAGACACCAGTATAATTAAAAATAACAGAAGAACAGATCATATTGAAAAATCTTGGCTTTTTCAGACCAGGACAGAACAGAGCTCAGTCAAATGCCTTGTTTACTCTTAATGACCCAGGAAATACCCAGGCAGTGTAGTTTTTCTGATTCCAGCAGTTCCAACTGCTGCCTCAGTTTATGACTTTCAGAGACCCACAGCAGCCACAGGTCCTACTCAAGATCAAAACACAATACAGAGCAAACACATGGAGCAGACTCCATTAAACCAAACACTTCCCACGGACACAGACCCTTCAATGGGCCAGTGTTAAAACATGGCAGAGGTACTCAGAGACCATACATAGTGGGAGGAACCCTTTCCTTAGTATGGAAGGAAGTTTAAAAGGCAGCTTGGGCGTGTTCATTGTATTTCTCTAAGTCTTCTTTATTTCAACTTCAGATTTTTAAATGCAATCCAAACACGGATGTGTCTGTCTTGAAATCCTTATTCAGGGGATGTACAACTCCTAGCAGAACATGACAATATACCATACATGTGAAATCTGATTAAAAAGCAGAAACACTTGTTTGTAGTCATATTACTTAATGGCTTTGTCCAATACCTTATTCTGCTGAACTATCAGGACACTTTGGAGAAATGCTGATTTGCTACTGAAGGCCCAAAGCACTTGCCGTACTCATCGAGGGTCCATTTCATGAATGGTATCACATCCCTTAACATTTTTATCCTGAAGAACATTCAAGTCCCAATCAGCATCAGAGCCACATTGTGCTAAAACTGAGAAAAAGTATATTTAGATACCATCTATCCCCAGTGAACCTGCAAGAAGACATGCAGCATATGGCAGAGGAAAAAACAGAAAGGGGGAGGGGGCAGGAGAGTGAAAGAGACTGACTGGTAAAAATACTTCAAATGAATACTTTACCGAAAAAGGAAGAAAAAAAAACCCCCAAACCGACCAAATCCCACACACCAAAACACTTTGTCATGAGCTCAGCACTTCATGCAAACACATAGAGACATATAGCCAGTTTAAACTGAGATGGCATGGACATTTCTATGTCAACTGTTTTGCCCTCTGCCTCTTTAGTCAGAAGAGTAGACATGTGTCATAGTTCTATTTAGGATCTTCAACTATTCATTAAAAGAAAATAAATAAATATACATTTCAAATCGTCATTGAAATTCAACATCTCAGTGCTCCCTCCCCCGAAACAGAATTTCATTTTAAGAAGACTTCCGAAAATATCGGGTGTTGTTTTTCAGTTTCAGATAAGAAAACATTAATTTCCTGTTGCAATGCTAGAATTTCCAAAAGCACAAAGTATGACTGAACCACAATATTATTGCAAGCCCATAGTTCCTACTGCAACCTACTGACCTTTCAGAGGTAGAGGAGAATTTCCATGAGCTCACTACAGGCAAAACAGTGAAGGGATGGATGTTAGCCCACCTTTCACCATCTTACTGCCAAGTCTCCTAATAGCTAGTGTTTTTTGATGTCAATATCAGAGCCCATTTTATTCTCCAAAACGACCTAAGCATGGACCTCAGGCTTGTAGGGAAAAACTTGGATACACCATCAAAGTTCACCCTAAAAGCTACAAAATCAGAACATAAATAAAACTAAGTCAGTGCTTTAAGAACAGCCAGAAACATCTCAAACTTTTCAACTCAAACCCCAGAAAAAGATCAAGTGAACAAACAGAATTCAGGAAGTCCTGCTGCAAAGGTTTGAAATCTTTACTATTCTTTGGTGAGAGAAAGAATGCTCCTAGCACAGCTCCATCTTCTTTGCCAAGGGACATACCCAAAAGAGCAACCAAAATGTGCCATTTTCATAATGTCTTCTGCCATCACTTGACTGCAACAGCCCCTAGCAGGCTGTTTTAGAGAGTGGTCCAGTAGGGAAACACACCAGCAATGTATAAAAGCACTTAGTGCAGGTCATGGAAGCTGCCTCCTGGCCTGCCATGGACCCCATGCCAGGTGAGTAAGTCAGCTTCTCAAGGAGTAAGTTGATCCACATAAAATCCTTCTCTTTCATGAATCAGGCTGCAAACTACTCGGCCAAATCTTGAGATAACCCAGACCTGAGTACATCACCCTGCAGCCTTGGTGTATACAAAGCAGGGGGAAGGTGAACGAGGAGTCCAATCAGCGGAGAAGCAGCAAGGAGGCTCCCTGATGCAAGAGCAAGGGCAGGAGCAGAGCAAGCATGGCTGTGGAGAACCTTCAAACCTATCTGAAGCACTGGCTGGGACTAACACACGGTCTGACCCACAGCGCTTCTAGCACGGCCCTCTCTATGAATGCTGACAGGTTACAAGCTATCTGTGGGGCTAGGAATCAAAACCAGGGCCTTTGGCATCTGGTGCTCACCTGTCATCTGATGTCTGGGAGAGAAGGGAGCTGTTAACATGGAGGTGGCCTCCAATAAATAATTCCACGTGAACTGTAAACCACGTGCAGGAAGTAGATGCAAAACTTTGGCCAAGCAGACACACCGTGACAGACGGTGAGGCTGTAGAGGCACGGAGGCTGCTGCCTAGCTGCCAGCCATGGAAGAAGTGAGACAGCAAGGGCTGCTGAGGCTCCTGCCCTGCACCCAGCTGGGCCAGGACAGGCAGCTGGGCAGCCCCTCCTTCACAGCAACACCAGGGCGAGAGAGGAGCCACCACTGTGTCCTGACACCAGGTTACTCTAGGAGTGCTTCTACCTCCCACTCTGCCCAGTGGGGTGGGCAACACTTGATCAGTGTGTTTCTTTTTGACTGAAGCCATCTTAGATTGTGCTAGAGCTGGCGATAACCTCCTCTCACAAAGCAGCTGCTAGTGACCAGGTCCTCGCAGAGTAATGCCACCACCCCTGGCTGCCTCCACCCCACAGACAACTGCACGTGAGCTGCAGTTCTGGATGTCCTCCCTGCACTCCCCGAGGAGCTGCTGGCAGCTGAGTGCACACCCAGCCATCGCAGAAGCCTCCTCAACTGACAGATGTCATCCACCAGCCGAGAAATGATCTCTCAAGGGGAAGTACTGAAGACACAGGTGCCAACGGGTGGACGTGAGCAAGCAGCGGACGTTACTTCCGAACCTGCTCTCACGGTTTTGGCCTTCCCAACACCTGCTTGGTAGGTCTTTGTGGATACGTGCGATGACCACTTGGGACGCACGTGCCTGGGTGCCCAACCTCCCCTTGTTGTTTATCTACATCTCACTCCGGCACTCATTCAGCAAGCTGTTACACCAAGCATAAAAACAAGCAAATTATACAGCAGCTAAAATGCCAAGCTTCTCTTGCACTGCCAGCTCCATCTGAAGAAGTGATGAAGTCTGCATGCATATAATCACAATAATTAGACACTTGTAACCAGCTGAATATCAGCATGCCTGCTGAAATTAAAATAGCACGGTTGGAAAAAAATGTAAGAGGGCAGGATCTGTGCAGCCCTATCCTGCAGAAGAGGCAGGGGAAATAATTTTTGGCTAATTCAGCTGTATTTCAAAGAAAGCCTTACAGCACTGGCTTTACTATCTTCTCACTCACGAGAGAAGAGGCGTTGAGTTTATTGTACATTAGCACTCTCACCGTAAGCATTTTTTAACTTAAGGAATATAAAACTTGGCTGTGTGCAGTCAGGCCTATGTTTGGACACTTTAATAACCATGTCTTAGTTTGGATCTGGTTTTTTAATTTGACTTTTCTGTCAGCACACTGTTTTTCCCTTTCCATGTTGGGTAGCCACTCACTGAGAAAGCCACTTCACAAAGTCTTTCAGAGTTGAAATAAGGATGAAAAGCCTTTTTAGTTGGTTAGTGTTTTTGTCCAAGAGTTGTCAGAATTAATACGTCAACAAATGCATAAATCCATCACAGAATCAATCTTCAGTATTAGCAGTTGACACCTAAGTTAATCCCTTTAAAACCAGCCTGCTCATCCTGCAGACACTACTGCTACTTCAAACCTCAAAGTAACCTCCAAGCAAAGGATTCAATAAGGTTCAAAACTGTCAATCCACTCTTCTCCCCTTTTCAAAATTTCCATTTTTTACTGTGCTTTAAAACTGGTTTAATTGCTTAAAGCCAAGTTTTCCTGCAGTAAAAAGTAAGCATAAAGTTAGGAGTATTCTATGGTTTTTAATACAAACCAATTGTTTCTTCATTTTATTTTTTTTTCATACATTTTTTTTTAATCTCACAATACAAGGAAGTCTTGGACCTACAACTTCCTAAATCCACAGACTACAGATGTGATTATTTTTTACACAACCTATAGTGAACCTTCTTCTCAATTCACTGAGATTTTGTAAGATAGCTGTTTGAAACAATTTCTTTCTTACTGTATTCTGTAATAATGAATCAGTAAACAGGCACAGAATAACCAGAGAGAGACCAGGGAGGAGGGGGGATTTTATTTTGGAATTATATATTTCAACTTGTAATATGTTTACCCAGTGAAGTATGACAAGTCGTTATGTGAATTAAATCTTCAGGAAGCAGAAAAGAGTAAATGCAGGATTTCTGCCATGCGAGTACTACTGGGTTTAAAAGCAATAAGATATGATTAGCATTATTGTAGTTGTTCTTGCTCTGCTGTAATCAACTCAAGGAGATCATTTGTGTTATAAGAAACAAAAAGCCACCATGAGAATCAAAGAATCATGACTCTTTTAGAATGTATCTAATTAGTGCCCGGCTTGATGAAGCAAAATGAAGAATTACTCATGGCAGATGTTATTCATTTTATCCTCTGATGGCTTTTCACCATACTCCTGTAAAGTTCAGCATTGCTAAGAGAGACAGAACTTAAAAGTTCTTCCCCTGTTACTAGAGCACTTCGTGATGTATTTGGGGTTTCACAGCATAAGTGCTTGCAGGAAGCTACCATTTACATGTCTTACAAAAAAAAAGAACCTTTTCCCCAAGACAAAGTCAACACCCAATACTTTAGCACAGAACGTTCTTGGTCCAGATCTCATTTAGATACTGTTTTGCATTCTTCTTGTAACACTGATTTACTTCATATTTTATCACATTGTTTCAGTGACAAATTTCAAACAAGCAGGTTACAGACAAGATTCTCTCCTATTGTGTAGAAACAGTGCTTTCATGTACAGAGATGAGAATTCAATCTGAAATACTCAAAATACAATTGCAGGCATTAATCTTTGTTAAGGATTATTTAACAGAGAATTCCCCAGTTAAGAATCTATACAATACTGACACGTTACATATATGCAAACAGAAAGACCTATGACTTTTCTTGTCAAAATTCACATAACACTTCAAGAGGCTTGGCACCTGGAAGAGACACATGCAGGAGACACATCTGTGCAAGAGATCTTAGCCAGAGAGTTAAAGGCAAGAGGATTTAAATGTGGAGAAGTTAATAAAACAGCTGTTAACAGCCTTCATCTTTGGCTAAGATCTGGATGAACGTGGCCGCGTACCTCCCGCACGGCTGCTCTACTGAAGGATGCCAGATCCAGTGCCTCACAGCACGTGTCATGGCCAGGATAAAGCCATTAGGAGCTACATTACTGCACTTCTCCAGCGAGCTGTCATTCCTGCTGTGCGTGTCTCCCTAAGACAGGGGCTTCCATCAAGGCTTCTGACACCCGAGTACAACTTTCCTTCTTGCAGCTTGTTTACACAGTAAGGTATTAACACGTCAGGAGAAAATAGTGCAAAGCCAGTGGCTACACACACGCAGCAAACATGAAAACCTTCGTACTATGGAAGCAGCTATGTGACACAGGTATTTAGAGTGTAGCACAGGCTCTACCAGGCCTGATACTGCAGCCCTCCAGTAAACGGGCTAAGGACTAATGCCACAGATGGTAAAAGTCTGTGAACAGCTTCAGTGCCCCTGTGAAACTACTCCAGACAAATCTTCAAAAGAAACCATTTGACTGCAAAACATCTACCAGCACACCCCAGGCTGGGACAGTTCTTCCTTTCCTGAGCTTCTTTTCCAGGCTTGCCAAAACTCACCCAGAGCTGTCTCACCCCTGCCAGACAGTAACACTAACAAGCAAAGTCCTCTGGAGTTCATCTCTTCAGGAGTTATCTGGGGAAACCCCATGATGCCCGCTTTTCTCTGGGTTTATGTTGTGCTTCAGAAACAATTCTGCTGAGACAAAGCAGCTTTGTGAAAATTCACAACTCTGAAAAACACCAGTATCCTTTGATACAAAGCCAGAAAGAAAACTTCTTGTTATATGCTGGCTCTCATCACCATCAAAAGCCCAGAGTAGAGGGAAACAAACATGCTTCAGCAGACTTCAGGTGGTACTTGATGTTTCCTAGTGTCAAGCAATTCATAGAGGAGCCCCACTGCAGGGTCACCCAACACACATTCCTTGTCCACACTGAAGTAATTAAATGCACAAGTCCAAATGGCTTCTATCCCCTGAGACAACAAATGGTTTTCTTTCCAACTTTCTTTCCTGCTCAGGAAAAAGCTTGGTCAATGACAAAACACCAGTTATTAACTAAGACTTACAACCGGTAGTGTTCAGATAACCTTAAGATAGTAACTGCACACACAAAATAAAGTTACCCCAAACAAACGTTACTTGCAAAGACATACAGAATAAACCTAAAAAAATCATATAGCACAACTAAATCTCTGGTCACACAGCTTCTTTTCAGGTTAAAAAAAAAAAACAAAAACAACAAAACAAACAAACTACTCAAAATTCTTTACCTCTTGACTGAGAAATCCCTGGGACACAGAGCCCTGTGCTGAAGGTGCTACTTGAATATCTGGATTTCGGCGTGCACTAACCTACTTCGCTGAAATAGTGCCCACAGAACTTATAAAAATTTTATACTGCATTATATAAACAACTGTCTGGCATAAAAGTCATGTACTTCATTAGATACCCAGGGTTCCTATGTTTAGACTTAAAAGAGATATCTGCATCTATTTAAGAAACATTAGCATACCTTTAACTTGTCTTTATGAGGTCTGCAAGTTATTTGCACCCCATGAGGTCACATACTTTTTGTCAGAGGTTTAAGGAAAAGAAACAAAGGAGGGATATGTAGCACAATGTAAATCATATAAGAGCAACTTCCTGAGTAAGTTTACATCAGAAAACAGTCAAAAACAACCTCCAAAGTAATGGAGGAGGTCAACTGAAGGCTTTAACCATTGCTGACAATAGCAGGCACCAGACATGAAAACCAAAGAAATCCCTTAAAAATCCAGTCCGATTTTCTAGTCAGTCTGCCTGGTTTTCAAGCTTCCCTCAGTCGCTCCTCAACACTATCACTTGCTTAAAAAACAGATATTAAAAGATAACCTAGGCCATATGGGAAAACGTACCATCAGTCAGTGAAAAAGCACTTCGATCCAATGCCACCCTTCCCCAGAAAAGGCCACAACCCTTGGCAGAACTGCAGTGTTTTAGACTTGTGCTCTGAATATTAAGCTTGAAAAAGCAGGACTCCTGCCTCAAAAAGGCACTGGAAAAGCAGCAAAACAAGTTTAAGAATTGCTGATTTAATTAATTATTTCTACTAAAGTAAACTGCCATTTCAAAAAAGCTCCCAATGTATTTAGTAAAATATTTGATACATGGAAAAACTCCACTACTGATTCATATTCTCTGGTTACTTTTAACCTGCCAGTATGCCTACTATAAGCTCTAACATCTTGCCACTCTGTGTACAAAATTGTAATACAGGAAAACAAGCAAGGTGATTTCCATCCCATCCTGCCCAGCCAGGGAGATTATGCACCACTTTTTACTCACCACCTTCTTTCAGAAGAAACTTCCTTCTCGATCATCCTCTTTCACTACATCCCCAGTGGTTTTCTCCTGGTCTCATTCCTCCCTGTAAGACCTCTGTAATGAAGGTCCAATCACGAAGACTATGGTCTCTCCACAAAATATGTCCATAGAAAGGTGGGCAGCTCACCCCAGATCAGCTGAGTGGTACAAAGAAAGGGACACTATCCAAACTTAATAAAGATCAAGCATCATTTACTCTTTGGGATTGGACACACACCTTTACTGGAGGTACAACCATCCCCAGCAGCTGCAGCAGCTGTCTAGATGCACTCCAAAGGGATGACTTTACTCTGAGAGATTCAGATGCAAGTTATTTCCCCTTATTCGTATAGTGGGCAATCTGCTAGAAACTGAGGTATGGAAGAAATTTACAGTGAGACAAACTTGAAATTTACAGTGAAGTTTACAATTTCTTATGTTTCTTGCAGCACTCCCACCACTAAGTTGTGGAAATGAAAGATCCAAACAATAAAGCATGGGTAACGTCAAGAATAACTTCCTTAAAAAGTCTGGGGTGGCTGTAGAAGAACATGCAAGAGATGTAGACTTTCCAAAATAAACTGTACCAACTGTACACCCAGCACTTCACACCCACTCCCCGTTTTCCTTACCTTTGTACTACGGATTCTGTATAGGCATATACATATACCATATAGGTCTTCAGGTGTGCAGTAGGATTTAGTCTTTATCCTACATCTGCACCTATTTCTCCCTTCTGAAAACATGATAAACGGGGTCCCAGAATAGAAGGCTCATGCCCACGTCCAGCCTCCCCAGCACAACACCAACAACAAACCTGCGGTCCCAAGAGACAGTCCTTCCCTGCTGCTCCTCCAGCTCTCCCTGCCACCCCAAAGCCTGTCAGACTGGAAATGCCCTAAGCCCCACTTGTTTCACTCTGCTCTTGAAGCTTTTGGAAAGCAGACACTGGATGCTGCTGAAAAGAGAATAAAAACCAGTAACAAGAAGAGGTATTGGGGGGCGGAAGAAAAGGGGAAAAAGAAAAAAAAAAAAAGAAAAAAAGAAAGCAAGCTTTTTCTTAGTATTGAAGTTTTTCCAACTGAAGTAAAACATGCAAATCAAATCTCCACTAAAACAGCCACCAACATCCTCTCTCAAAAGTAAATACTACTATAGAAAGGGAAGAGAGCTGGAAGGAAAAAATTCTTTCAGAAAATAATCATAATTATACAATACTTAGCCAACAACAGTGCTTTCATCACCACCCATTCAGTAACCCAAACTTGCAAGAAATAAAAAAATTCTTAAAACTGCTGGGCAGCCAACATATCACCTTCCTTCCTCCACAGAAAACACAGAGTTATTAATTCATGAATTCAACTAAGCCCAGAAGCCCAGTAGCAGAACACCTCATTAATTCAAAGCCTGAGCACAGCACTGCTGACACATCAGCTTCAGGCAGAAGGCAAGACTGCTACAGGGCTCTACAAGGCTGGGAACTGCTGCAGATTGACACCTATCAACTGTGTGGCTCGGACAACTTTGCACAGAAACCTCTCCTGCAGAATGAGCATATTCAGCGTGGCTGCATCATAAAGGCTGTATTTAAAATGGAGAGAGAAGAAGGGGGAGCATCCAGAATCACTGTGCATTTTTTATTGGTTTTTTTTTAATTACTGATGGTAAATTAAATTATGAATGAATAAAAATGAATGAATTACTAACATTATAATCATAAATCATAGAATTGTTCAGGTTGGAAAAGACCTTTCAGATCATCCAGTCCAACTGTTAACCCAGCACTGCCAGGTCACCACTACACCACGTCCCTTAGCACATCTACACAGCTTTATATCCCTCCAGGGATGGTCCACTTCCCTGGGCAGCCTGTTCCAGGCCTTGACAACCCTTTGGGTGAAGGGAAAAAAAAAAAATTTCCTAATATCCAAATTAAACCTCCCCTGACACAACCTGAGGCCTTTCCTTCTTGTCCTATCACTTGACACTTGGTTGAACAGACCGATCCCCCCCTCGCTACAACCTACTTTCAGAGAGTTGTAGAGAGCAAGAAGGTCTCCCTCAACCATTCTTTTCTCCAGATCAACAGCCTCAGTACCCTCAGCTGTTCCCTGTAAGACTTGGTCTCCAGACCCATCACCAGATCTGCTGCCCTTCTTCAGACATGCTCCAGCCCCTCAGTGTCCTTCGTGGAGCGAGGGGCCCACAGCTGAACCCGGTATTTGAGGGGCACCTCACCTGTGCCGAGTACAGGGTGACAATCCCTGCCCTACTCCTGCTGATCATGATGGAGACTGCCAAGGAAGGCTGGGTGGTACTGTGACCAACTCGATGGGTTGAAAAGGAGTCTTTTTCTTTGCTGTAGAAGAAAAATGACTTGCCCATTTGCAAAATACTCTTTCTTTGCAGTGAATTCAAAAGGACGAAATAATATCTCTGAGGAACCTCCCATACAATGGAAAGGAATACAAAGTTTTATCTGCCCTTAATCTCAAAGAGCAGGGGGGAAAAATACCAGTACAGTCAACTACAAAAGGAAGAAAGGACACCAGGGCATCCACAGAGCAGGAATGAAGGCTATTTCACAGCCAAGGGACAGGAATTATCTCATAGAGATGGCCCTCAACCACTGCACAAGCCAGACGCTTCCTAGAAAACGTCCCTGTCAAGAAAAGCCTTGGAAACAATCAGAGAGCTTAATCAACAAGATCACCTGATTTTCTCAGCAAAGGGCACTTACTCAGTTAATTTCAGGAAAAACAAAACCAAAAACCACAAACAAAAGCCAACCACAAACCCACAATCAAAATACCCCACTATTTAGTGCAGCAATACTTGCTGACCCCCTAATATAATAATAAACATTTTATAGGACAATTGTCAAAGACACTAAGTAGTTTATGAACTTGGAATAATGCCATCTTTTTTACCTGACAAATTATTTGATCATAGGCCCTTTTTTTATTGCTGACATTTAATTTTATCAAATTAATGTGACTCCTACGTTAAATTCTAATTAATTAATTGAGGTTTACAGAAACTAATTCTTTATTGCAATTAAACTTTGTAGAGCATTAGTGTAGTGTAAAACATTTAAAGTTTGCTAATCTTATTCCATGTCCTCTGTAAGGCAGAAATTCATTGGAATTTGTGCTTGTCTTTGAGAAAAGCTCTATTACAAAAAAAATCACTGTGATATTAAAAGACTTTCCAGTAAAGGCTAATAACAGCAATAACTACAAAAGGGTCACTAGAGCACATAATTCCAAGCATAGGATTATTTAAAGTAGTTTTTAAATGATGAGTTATACAACTGTCTTTCCCATATAGCTTAGAAATACTACACTACTGAAACTTGGCTTTTTAAGCAAAGTATCACTGGATGCATTATATACAAACTAGAAGAGGCTGGATCTCGTAACTAACAACTTGATGTCAGATTTGTGAATGGACTGTTAAAGAAAAGAGAAAGTAGATGATAAATGGCAGTAACCGTGGCTAGTAAAAGCTCATGACAAGGAACACTCACAGCAAATCACCAAAAGCTCATTTCTCCGCTCTTCCGAATATTACAGACACTACAGAATCTGCTGGAGGGATAAAGGGCAGGAAGGGTTTGGCGTTTGTTACACTGTGCATCTTCAGAAGGTTTATTTCCACTTTCAGAAAAAGGAGCAGAGGAGGTACCTAAGTGAATTTCAGCTCACCTTGTTATGGGAATGATTATATGGGGTTTGTTCAGGGAGGTATTCAAAGACTCTGCTGAAGCCAGTAAAACGCCTAATTGCCACCTCAGGGGACAGCCTTTCCCCACTGAGCTGCAGGAGAGTGTTTGTTCACATGATGCACGAGAGGTCAACTAAACAGAGAGGGGAATGCACTTACACAAGTTTCAAGGAAACCTCCAGCTCCCCAGCAGCAGGGAAGGTGCAAGGGATGAAGCGGTAGCAAGGCCAGCAGGGCTCTCAAGGCACGACCCTTGCTGCTCAGTCATCTCTGATCCAGACGGACAGCAAAAGCTGGTGCCTGTGCCCTGCTCCTCACAGTGCATCCCAAAGCAGTTCTGCACTTCAGGGTTGCACAGGCAGCTACCTGGGTTTGCCAAATCCGCACCATTATACACACGAGACACACACTCAGACAGTAAGCTCAGTACAAACTCCTGAGCCAATTTCTCCATCTCAGCTGGAGCACAGGGGCTCAGTTTTTCTCTCTTTTGTCCTTCCTAGCTCAGGCTCCTGGAGCTAGCCTCCTAGGCTGTGCTCTTTCTTCCAGTCAACCTTTAGACTCTTGGTGGCTAAAGAGGAAGCAAGATTGAGGCACCAGGCTCAGCACTGTAAGAAATGACCTGCAAGGACTACCCCAATCTATGTTTTAGTTTGCATTATGAATGTGCAGCTATTAAGTCCTATAACCACTGTTCCTGAGCTTTGGAATGCTCCCTCTCACATTCTTGCCTTCCATAGCAGCACTTCACCTCCTTTCACCTTGTCTGAGGCATTACTGCTGCAAAAGCAACTTCATTATTTTAAGAAGTATGTTTGGTTTTGTCACACAAGTGAAAAATTAACATAAGGAACAAAACCCATTTCTGTCATAGCTCATCACAGAACAAATTCTTCCCCAAAACTGTAATATTACAAGAGTCTTGTTTCAATAGCAAGCTTTATTTAACCCTGGGCTGTGTATTCTTCTGTTCAAAAGCCACCCAAACTGTAGGGCTCCATATAATTTTGCACAGCAACCTCTCAATGCCAAAAAAATAGAATTAAAAATAAGTCATTAGTGTAAGCTTTTTGTTCCATTGCTTTGTTCCAGCTTCAAAACAGGAGATTAACATTTCAGTGAGTGATACTACCAGTCACGTAATCCACCAAAGCCCCGGATCCTTCGACACTGCCCCTGCCCCTATAGCACACAGCCTTCTGGGCTCCAGATCAAATCGTCAAACCCTTTGCTGAACAGGCCTCCTAAGAGCGTGTCTCATTATTTAATCCAGAAGAGGTTATGCTCTCAAAAAGGAGAGGAGCAGTGACAGATTTCCAGGCCCTCCAGAGCAAAGCAGAAACACCCCATGAAGGCTGAAGTGCTTCAAGCAGGAGGTGCTTTGTAAAATTCTCCTGTGAGCCCTGTTCCTGGACAGCACTTGCCTGCCTTAACCTTCAGGTGACTTGCATGCTCTTTCAATTTTTGGCTACACATATCCCAGCAGTTAGAAACTGGCTGGATGGCCGAGCCCCGAGGGTGGTGGTGAACAGAGTAAAATCCAGTTGGCGACCAGTCACAAGCGGTGTCCCTCAGGGCTCAGCTTTGGGACCCGTCTTGTTTAATATATTCATCAATGACCTGGACGAGGGAATCAAATGTACCCTCAGTAAGTTTGCAGATGACACAAAATGAAGCGCAAGTGTTGATCTGCTTGAGGGTGGGAAGGCTCTGCAGCGGGATCTGGACAGGCTGGAGAGATGGGCTGAGCTCAGCTGTATGGAGTTTAACAAAGCCAAGTGCCAGGTCATGCACTTCGGTCACAACAACCCCCAGCAACGCCACAGGCTTGGGGAGGAGTGGCTGGAGAGCTGCCTGGGGAAAAGGACCTGGGGATGTTGGTCAACAGCCGGCTGAACACGAGCCAGCAGTGTGCCTGGGTGGCCAAGAAGGCCAATGGCATCCTGGCCTGGATCAGAAATGGTGTGACCAGCAGGAGTAGGGAGGTGATCGTACCCCTGTACTCAGCACTTGTGAGACCACACCTTGAGTACTGTGTCCAGTTTGGGGCACCACAGCACAGGAGGGACATCGAGGGGCTGGAGCGAGTGCAGAGGAGGGCAGCAAAGCTGGTGAAAGGGCTGGAAAGCATGCCCTGTGGAGAGTGTCTGAGGGAACTGGGTTTGTTTAGTCTGGAGAAGAGGAGGCTGAGAGGAGACCTTATTGCCCTCTACAACTACCTAAAAGGAGGTTGTAGAGAGGCTGGTGTTGGTCTCTTCTCTCAAATTAGTAATGATAGGACAAGTGGGAATGGGCTCAAGTTGCATCAGGGGAGGTTTAGATTAGATATTAGGAGGAAATTCTTCACTGAGAGGGTGGTTAGGCACTGGAGCAGGCTGCCCAGGGAGGTGGTGGAGTCACCATACCTGAAGGTGTTTAAAGAACGATTAGATGTGGAGCTTGAGGATATGGTGTAGTGGTTGGAGAAATGCTAGGACAAAAGTTGGACTTGATGACCCTGGATGACCCTATTTCCAACCATAATGATTCTATGATTCTATAGCTATATCTTGGGGGCGGGGGGGATAAAATTCACTATATTTTCCCCAAATACCTCACAACCTTTTGAGGCACGTTCATAAAAGTAATCCCTCTTCTTACAGATTCAAAGCTCTCCAATGTTGTAGCTCCTCAAACCATCACAGACCTATGAACAGTTTTCTAGGCTCTCTACCCCAACCAGATACAAAGGATACAAAGCTCCCAGGCAGGATGCTAAGCACCTCGATTTTTTTGTCGTTACCCTGTTTAACAGTACAGTCACACTGGTGTTCTGCAAAACCAAAAAGCCTTGTACATTTACCAAGGGCTTTACAAACTGATTAACTACTTATGGATCAAATCCTGGAAGACGAATTTAAGTTCAGGCTTTATTTTACCTATAGTACATTCAGATAAACACCACAGGCACACACAGACCCACCGAGCTCGATGCATTGTCAGTCCAGGCAGTCATGTGTGCACGTTTGGGACTCAAAGACATAAAATTGTGCTTTTCCATGGCCATGCAGTCTCCTCTGAAAACACAGCACTTTTCACCAGAGTTAAGGATGGGAAGTGGGCGCTGCTGCTCCAGAAAAACTGCCAACCAGGCTGAGCAGTCTGGATGGCCGTGGACAGCCAGGGAGCAGCAGCAGAAACTCTGTGTGTATCCGGAGTGAGCACCCACACTCATTTTGTTCAAACAAATCATTCTCCCCGTGTTCATCTTTACCCCTGTCCCTGCTAGCCTGGGCAAGCCAGCCCTGCCACAAGACACAACTAACTTCCCATTCTCTTTCAAGAGCTCTGACAGTTTAAGCATGCTGTAAATAATTTATGCCACAGATAGTTATTGCCCACAAGCAATCAGCTCTTCCTATTGCTTTTGAGTCGACAGCATTTCTGCTGGAGTCTACTAAGCACTTATTACAATGAGCCTCTCCGCTGAATAAACACAGGTTGATGATGTTAATAATGAGAAAGTGTTGTCCTCCTCAGGAAGCCTTTCCCCAAAGAGCTCCTGGAAGGTTATGAGGCGAGTACGGAATTGTCTCAGACTTTCTCCTTTGTAACTCCAGACAAGTCACTCTGCAAGGGATATACATCCTTCCTCATCTCACAGTGGTTTATTCTGTCCCATGGCACAAAACATTCAGTCCCACCTCCTCATCACAGCCTACAAGCTTCTCACAGAGGGCAGTGGAGGGACAGGTGCTGGTCTCCTCTCTTTGGTGACCAGTGATAGGAATGAAGCTGCGTGAGTGGGAGCTGGACATCAGGAAAAGGTTCTCTGAGAAGAACATAGTCACTGGAACAGATTCCCTAGGGAAGCGGTCACAGCCCCAAGCCTGTCAAGAGTTTGAGAAGCATCTGCATGATGCTCTTAGTTACATGATTTAGTTTTAGGTAGTCCTGCAAGGAGCAGGGTGCTGGACACTGTGATCCTTATGGGTCCTTTGCAACTTGAGATGTTCTATGATTCTATGACTCTACTGTCAACCTGGCCTTGATGCCTGAATTCTCCCCTGCCAGCACATTCCTGGGCAAGTCATTCAACCTTTCAAGTTTTCTTTATCTCACAACAATATCTGCCTGCCCACCAAGCAGTTTCACTGACTGATCCAATAGTGAAGTAACAGCAGCCATGCCACTGTATAGGTGAGATTCCCCTGCTGCCTCAAAGGAGGCAGGAAAATCACCTACCATGCAAAGCACCAAACGGGTAGGTCCCACTGCTTGAGATAATGCTCTTAAATCACAACTCAAAGCTGAAACTATGAGGTTCCTAAACACATGATTTTGACTTCACAAATTTATTGTCAAATGACTTCAATGTCTCAGGACTAGAGCAACACTCTTATGTTAGTCCCACTGTATTAATGCTACATAAAAATGGTGCTGTTATTGACAAAACAAAGTCATATTTAACTGACATGTGAGCCACATTTTAAATGCAAAGCCAGAGATCACTATAAAACAAACACAAGTTTCTTTTCATTCAGTGTGTTTTACAGACATTTCAGCAGAAACATTTAACAGTGAGGCACCTGCAAAGATACAAAGTGAAAAGCCATACAAATAGATGTTCCTTTCTAAGAGAAAAGGAGTGTCTACTGATGAACAGGAGTTGAAAACAAAACATGTAATGATTTTCACTGCAAAGTTAACTAAGAATGGGGAAATCTTTCCTTGAAATGAGCTTCTTGTAAGAGCAGCGTGAACATCCATATTTCAAAGTGATGGGAAACAGGGAGTTAACTGCTACACAAAGGTTACACCCACTTGGCTTAGCATACTAATGAGTGAAAGGCAGAAAAATCAGGAGTCAATTTATCAATATGAAAAGAAAGCATAAACAGAGACTTCCTTTCAGCTCAGTTACCTGGCAGAGAATACATTATTACTGTCCACCTTGCTGGGGCAAAATTTATCATCTGAACAAATACGACTTGAGTCCATTATGAAATCGCAATTACTCATTTCTCATTTCTTTCCCGTGAAGTTACAATCACTGAATTCACATTCCTTCAGAAAAATGACACCAGCTAAGAAAGCAACAAGTCAGTTTTAAATTTAAAAAAAAAAAAAAAAACAAAACACCACCACCAACAACAAAAGTGTAGGAAGGTTCCTGTTCCTTCGCAATCTGAACGTCCTGTTCTGTTTGGCCGGAGTTCATCACCGGCACGCGGCACTTCCCACTCGCTCGCCCGCTGTCCCAGCACGGGCAGAGTTTGTGCACCCGGCTGCCTGCCAGGAGAGGTGGAACAAAATGAGAGCAGGTATGATTTGGGGTTGTTCTCCCCCTCCTCCCTTACTCTCAGATGTTTGCACACATGTAACCTGGCACTGGGCTGGTCTCTGGGACCCAAACTCCCAGGGACTAACACAGCCCACACAAACTTTTCAATGAGCATCTTTATCCGGGAGTTTTTATAACACTGATACAGTGCAACACACACACACACCCCGCCCCCAAACACAAGGCTGTACAAAACGCAAAGTACAAAGGCAGTACCCTACAAAATGCAAAGCACAATTCTTGTAAGAGAAGAGCCACGTGAACACACTCCTGGGAAATCAAGTGAAAACCCATACAATTCCTGGAGAGTAGAGCTTAGCCTTATCACTAATCATCAGGATAAAGAACTGCTCTTGTAGCATGACACTTTTTTTGCAAACCTGTGGTAAACAAAGCCTTTAAATCTTTACTATTTCACTGCAGTAAACAGAGAAGTGCACTATTAAAAGCAAGAGACACAAAAGTGAAGGTTTGCCAGGAAGCTAGATTCACATGAACTAGAAAAGGCAAAGCCTTAGGAATCAGCAGCAGCTGCATCACATCCCGTTTGAAAAGCATTATCCAACCTTTCTCCAGTCAGATAAATACACATCTCAGTGGCAAAAAAAATTAAACAAGCACTGTGTTTCTTCCTCCTGTGCAGATAAAACAGCTGTGGGCAGAGACCGCCAAGGTTGTCTCCTGCAAACCTCTGTTTTGCCTGTTTCTGCACATGGCACATCTGGTCCCCTTCCCGGCATGCTGCTGTCTCTCCCTGGGATCAAATTAGAGGATTCCCCAGCATCTACACACACCCTGTCCTTTTGGATAACTGCTATCGTCCTTCCTGTTTTTGACCATGCCCACCAGGCAGGAACCCACCACTATCTCCCAGACATCACGCAGAACCTGCTCCACCATGTAAAAGCAGCTCTTTTTTTGGTGTTGTATCTCCTTTTATGATGTTCTTTTACCCATCTCTATTAAGTTTTCTATTCTAGAAGCATGCACTGTTTCAAGACCTACCCACACTACTTAAACGTGGACAGAAAAAGTAACTAGCTAGAAGCATCACCCTCAACAAGCTGCAAAGCCTTAACTTCCAGACAGCCTTTATCAGATGTAAATGACAGCTCACACGCCCGAAGAAAAAGCAGCATCTCAACTGCAAAGTAAGATAACATTTCTCTACCACATCCACTACAGCACCTTGGAGTGATGCTTTCCTGGGCAAAGCCAGTGAAAGGAGAGGAACCCCATGGAGCCTTCTGTGAGTCAGCTAGTCAAACTGCAAACTTCAGCTTTTGGGATACAGAGCAACTTGTCATGACACTGCTGATGGGTCACCATTCGGTCAGTCTCCTTGGCTTACACAGGGCAGGGAGCGTCACCAGTTTCCTACAGCCAGAGAGAATCTGCCTCTGCTGATTTCATCAGCCGTGAAATAATAACTCATCTTCCATGTGACACAGTTGAGGCCAGAGATGCATGACATGCTTAGCAGTAAGGATAAAAATACATGATTACATGTAAGAACAAGTTCCAGAGGGGGAAAAAAAAAATAATACTAGTAATAGTGCCTCTTTGGATGCTCTAACAGCTCAATCTCATTTCCTAGAAAACACCATACTATGAATACTAAACAAGGGCCTATCTAGTTATGCATTTTTTAATTATAAATTGTTTTAAAAATAAAAAAAAAAAAGAAAGAAGGAGGGGGGAATAAACAATATTTAATATTCTGAGAAGATATTTCATATCATCTACAGTGCTTGGGGACTAGCACTTCAATTCATAATGTGGTAACCATGAAAAGGGGATACTGGACTAGCCTGTTCCTTTTCAGTTCTGAAATCCCCACACTTCTGCCACTGCTGGTTAGTGAACATCCTTCCCCCACCCCTGCAGTGGCATTCCTATCTGATGTGGTCATCCAGCAACACACTGACAAGTGACTGTTCCATCAACTGTGACTGCAGTGAGTACCAAAACCAAACACGTATGGGCCCTCGTAACATTTTCTATAGAGGACCTAATCTAAAAGAAGACTAGATACCTCCTGGGAACCGCATGCAAAAGACACACTTCTAGAAGGACTGGATGGGTGGGTTAACACAGATCCACCAGGCAGTTTCAGAGATGAAGAACTCCACTTAACCAGTACAGCCCATTTAAATTACAGTGATGGCTTTTTATTCTAACAGTTACAAAGGGAGCCTACATTATCCATGCAGACATAATACTGTCCTGACTGGGCTCCTGCCAAAACAGAAGCAATAAAACTAGCAAACTGTCAAGGCAAAACATTCCAAGGGAAGTTTAAAGGCCCTGCATTTGACGTGGTAAAAAAAATTTTTACACCTATTTTTTTTATACCTATTCCTCACACTGACTGTGTATACTGAAATTCTGAACTTGTGTAGAATAGTACCCCCTTCTTTACTGCCTCCCAAACAACTTCACCTCTTCCAAACCATGTTCTTCAGGTTCATGGCAGCAGAGGATATTGGTATTTCTTAGGTGCAGCCAGGTATCTGAATTCAGAGATAAATCATAGTCAAAAGAAAGATACAGCAGTCTCCACAAAAAGGTTCAGAAGAAGAGCTTAATCTGGATTCTCCCAATCACTGTGTTCATAAGCCCCTTTATCTATATACTGATAACAAAGGGAGCCTTGCCAGACCAAAGTTGAGGGGCCTCATTTACCCATCCCAATGCAGCCTTCTGTCACAAAAACATTCATTTTCTTTCCTGTTTTTTCTCATTCATATGGATATTTCAGAAAGATGTACAAGGTTTCTGAAATATCTCAGTAGTCTAAGAAACAATAAACAAGTAACTGGTAATGAAATGTTGATTTGCAAGATGGGATTCCACTGTATTGGCTACAAAACCATCACTACTAACACCCTGTCATGATACTTCCCCCTACAACGCTCCATAGTAAAACCAATTTCAAAAAATGCATTTCCAAAAATAATAATAGTTTAAAATAAATAAATAAATACATCTTTCACTTTGTAAATCCTCACAAAGAACAAAATTAATGAAATTTCTTCTCTAATTTTCCAGCAGTTACCAGAAGGTTTTCCAAGGTGTTCAGAGACTCGTAAATGCAACCAGGAAACAAACTGGATTTTCAAAAGGTCTAGACAGGTTAGGTCCAGAATGCCCTTTTACTTTACAAGCCTGAAAATTCTACTCTTATATTCAAAACTAATTAAAGCAGCAAGAAACATCTGGAATTGCCACCAGAGTCCTCTCCACACATGGTGCCACACCTACTTACTATCACTGCTTAGTCAGTAGCCCTTTGTTTTCTACAGGAAACACTTCTACAGAAAAGAAAGTAATCCTCTTTGTTTGCTCCACTAGGTTATAAAGGAAGTCTAATATTACCACCTCTTGAAAATAGTATGTCCAGGAATTAGAAAAGCAGGATTTAACCAGCACTCAGAGAGGTAAGACGGCAAAAAAGAAAACACTTTAAGGTCTTCCCATGGAGTGAATATTGGCAAATTAACACAAGATGGGACATTAAACGATTTGTCTGTCATTCATGGTTTAGTGGTCCTGATAATATTTAGTAGATGGGTTGGACTTGATCATCTTGAAGGTGATTTCCAACCTTAATTCATTCCTAACCATGTCTTTCTGAGGACACAAATGAATTCTCTACCTGACAGTTTTCTTCCTTTGCAATAATACAGGTTTAAAACAAAATGGGAGACAGGTAATACATTTCTAACTCAGGCTGAAAACCAGCACCTTTGTACAGAACTCTGAAAGATGAAATTGTCCATCCCAGAAACCAATAGGAGGCGGCCACCAATTTTAGTGGGACTATATATAGTCTGTAGGGGCTATAGCCACACACTAGGGCAGGCATGAGGCCTGTCAACACTGCTTACATGCTCTCTATTTTTATCACTTTTTGTTTTAAATTTCACATTGTGTAACAGCCTCTGTCCTTGTTCTCAGTTCCATTCCTGTGCCAATAAATCCCAGCTGGCTCAGGCCACATTAGGCCTAGCTGCAATGGAGCAACTGGACACTCAACGTTTCTGGTGGAACTTTCAGCAACACCCCTGCTGTTGTCCCAGTTTGTGGCTGTGAGCAACACTCCTGTTTCCCACAGGCCTGCCAGGTTGGCCTCTTGCCTCCATAGTAATTTGTGGCCTTGGTGTGCTACAGCACAAGACAAGCTGATTTAAGCTTGCTCCAGTTCTGCTTATGTGTTGGGACTCACCTGGTAGCTCCTCCCCAGGATCCTGGACCTGGGCTGCAGCACATCTCCAGCAGCTCCAGGGTGCCCCTCCGGAGAGCATCACTGCAGAGCCAGGGAAGAACACAGGAGCCACCCAGGACAACTCAAGGATAGAAGGAGCAAGTTTCCTTATTTCAATTTTCAGTTAAGGAGGTGAAAATAAAAGCCATCGTCTCTCACGTCACCATGCATTTGTGCTTAATGGACAGCAGTCCTGCTAGATTTACAGGAACACATAACAGGAGCTCAAACACTGGATTAGAAACCGTGGTGCCTGACATCAGGGCAGAGAAGCAGGTACAGTGGCAGCCACACTGAAGGGACATTCCTCAGGGCTCATTCCTATGGAGTCCATTATCTCAGGTGTGTTTACACTTCAGACTTGGCGGATGAAAACAGTTGTTCCCGTGTGGAATTGGCTACAATTTCTACTTAACTTCATCAAGCACCACCTGCAGCTTAAATCTATTCAAAATGATGCAAGATAGACAAGAAATACCAAAAAATAATAAAATTGGTTTTTTCCTCACAGCAAGAATGGCATCTAAGGATCAAATCACCTCAGGCAGCTTCAAGAGAAGGAGTATACAGGCCATTACAGACCTACCCTTGGGAAGGCATTCTCTAAAAGAAAAGAAGGCAAACAAGCAGTTGCTTCTCCATTGAACTGCAGTCCTGTTAGGGCAGAGGCCAGGCAGAAGAAGCCAAGAATCCTTCAAACAAACTGCTGTGTGTTCTTTATTTTCCTGAAAGGGTTAGAGGGCTCATAAGGTTTTGTAAGATTTGGGTTGGGTTTTTTTATTCCAGAGGATTTGGGTTAAAATCAGCAGGTAATGAGATGATGTATTGGAACATCATTTGCTGAGATGTCATATTTAAGACAGAAGTAAAATTGCTGAGAAAGAGACAGCTACCACTTGGGTGTAAAGGAAAAGCAAGCCAAAATAAAAAGTCTTAGCAGCCTATTAATACAGAGATTTTTTTTTCTATGACCAAGGCATATATACAAGGAACCTTTTACAACTTGCCTATGAGTACTTCCACAGGAACAGCCACAGAAGAGACAATCAATAGCTATATAAACAGGCTAGGTATGTGCCACCCTTGTAGATCACACTGACCCACAGAAAGAAGCATCTTTGTTCAGATGCCTTTCATACCCTGTTTGCAGAACTCTGGACATCACATTCGCTCCATTTCTTCCCTATCACCCTAAGCATCCTGGCACTCTTCACATTCACAACAGCCCAGCTCATTTTGCTTAGCAAAGGCATCCAGTCACCCAGATCATCTGGACTGTGACATTCCGGTTGTTACAGTCCCCTCTGCCAACCACCTCAGACAACAGCAAAGTCAAGGCCCATTTTTTAGTGTTGATGTAACATAAGCCAGAAATGTTGCATACAAGAAAAAAATGCTCTGGATTCCAGACGTTTTGAGTTTTTGCAAAAGTTGGTTGGGACTTTTTAATAGCTAGTCATTAAACCTCTCTCTCTTTTTTTATATCCCAAACTAAACATATCACTAGACACTTCACATTTCATTACTATCCCCAATCAAGCAGCACCTACAAACCCTTTTAGAACTGTGAGTCCTCTGTCCTGCTTGGGTACAGACATGGTCCCCCCCAAAACTTTCAGCATTTAAGAGTAGACATTACAGTGCAATGAACAGCAGGAAGAAAGGAGGGAGGGAAAACAGAAATAAATACATGTTTAAAGAGAGTAACCACATGAAGAGCCTAGGAAAATAATTAAGAGTTCTTGGAGGAAGGGAGAAAGACTCTGAGCTCCATGAAATAAGGCGTTCTATGGCTGTATCATATTTACACTGGACGATTACCCTTCCCAAGGTACTGTGTTTAGGCAAACATTCTGTGAATACAAAATAGGATCCCATGGCTACTACAATAAAATAGACTCAAAGCTGGGCTTTCAAAAATTGCCGAGATAACGCTAGACCAGATCTATGCAAATCACCAGTTCAGAGCCTGCATTCTGAGGCCTGTTACCAGCACTGTAACAAGAAACTCTGGTGTGAGGTGACAAGCTGATGTTGTTCTGCGAACTGACTGCACTGCTCCTGTGAGACTGTCCCCTTCAAGACTGCTGCTATCCAGTTAAATTGAGTTTTGGCGATGGATTAGACAGCATTTTATTCTGTTCATCTTTGATTTAAGAGCATTTGCCTTAGCTCTTCTAAATTACTTGGTCTTATTTAAAGTAATTCTGGTCTTTGGCTTTTGGGGAAAAGTTTTCAGAAAGAAACTGAAAACTTCTGGTATGATGATCAGCACAGAGGCATTTGGAGACACCAGATGAGAGGCACCTGTCTCGAAAGAAAAGGCACACCTTCCTCCAGCACCAGGTGGGACACCAGCCATGCCTGGACCACAGAAGAGGTGCCCATCCTGGCGACATGAAAGGGGCTGCCAAAGCACTCATTGCATTTCCCACATATACCAGGGCAGGATAGTGTCAAAGGTGTCCATCAAGACAGTGAAGGAGAGCCTGGTCAGCTGCAAACCCAGGCAAACTGTTCTTGGTCAAGTTCACAGCTGTTCAGGGTTGCTTTACAACATCTCTGAACACACTTCCCAGCAGCTTCTTTTCCTCACAACCAAACCAGTATGCAACACACTGTCAGTCTTATCCAAGACGCTGTTTGTATGGTACTGTTCTACTACCATACTACACCCATGGACAGGTTTCATTTCCGTGTGACCAACATGTTCCAGTCCTGTTTGCCTCTAAGTGATGGAGAGAGGAAAGCAGCGCTGGACACACTTCAGAGATCACAAGGAGGCAGAAAGGGTCTCTTAGCAGACTCCACAAAACATCTGCTAAGTGCATTGCCACAGCCCACAGCAGGCATCCCTATACACCATTACAGGCTTCAGCAGAAGACCAGAAGCCACAATTACAGCGTGCCACAGCAAGACAAATGGAGATCAACAACACAGCCCAGTAGCACGCATTCGTGGAAACCCATCACGGCAAAAACACCCTGCGTGGCAACGGGCCACACCATTCAGGAGAGAGGATGGTTATTCTGAGATGCAGCACCAAGACACTCTTCCATGTTGCAAGCATGAAAGCAACGCACAGAGAAGCAAGGCAAAAAATAACTTTGTTTAACATGAGGCATATAAAAGAGAGGAGTGTAGCCCAAGGTGAAGTCTAGGTGCCCCCTTTGGTCCCTCTCTAGTCCCAGAGGGTGCCTCACCCCACCTGTCTCAAGGCTGTTCTCCAACAACTTAAGCAGCTCAAGGAACAAACCCTTTGCTTTTAGCCAGCTAAAGGTGCAGCAGGTTCTATCTTGCCCAGATGACTAGCAAAGAATCCAGCTGTGGTCTCTTAAGTAAGGTGGAGGCAGAAGGTTAAAAGGCCATGCCAAGAAGCGGGATGCAGAGTCCGCTCCTTCCTCAGCGGCACATCTGGGCAGGCAGGCAGGGTCCGCACAGGAGCAGGTAGGTCACCCTGAGCTTCTCAGAGCTGAAGAGCAAGCAGCTGGAGCAAACATGCCAGACATCTGAACACCAGCAACTCAGGCAACTGTTTGTTTAACCCACAGCTGACGTTTTTAACCTGTGCAGTTACGCCTGCTTCAATATTCTGGATACTTCTAAAAGGTAAAAGATTTTTAAAGCAGCAGACCCAGGAGACAGCTGTTCAAGGCTGCTGTATGAAGAAGTAAAAACACAGGTCCGCCTTTAAAAGCTCATTAATAAGTGGAATTTTAGCCAACACCAAGCTGTCACTGGAACTGCTGATGTGATGCAATTACCCAGGCAGCCCTCCTCCCTTTGCATCCCAAATAAAATTTACATCAGACCAAACTACTCCTGCTTAAAGCTAACCTAATCAGTGCAGAAATCGGAGTTTAGCATGAAGATAGACAGCTAACTGCTGATGTCTGTGAATTGAAACAACTCCACAGCTGTGGATGAGCTCCAGATTTATTTATTTCTATCTTTTCAAGCAATGCCTGAAAGCACATGCTTCCTGAGTTGCTAATTTCACTCATTTTAACCACAATAAACGTGACCACTATCACAGCACACATTGTGCAGAATTGTTCCACACTGCAAACATACCTGGGGGGGGTAAGTCACCCACAGAAAAACCCACCCTAAAACCTCACTTTAATTCCTGGCCCTAGTAGGTTACTTCCACTCCCCTTTGCCAGGGCCCGATCCTGACAAGCAGTGCAGGACTCCTCTGGCACAGACTCACGTTTCCAGTCTCTTCAGCAGGCAATGAAGACACACAGGTCTTGTTAAGACAGGGGTCTACAAAGCGATCCTGAATAATTGTTTTACTTGGCTCTACAGCCTCTGATCTCGTAGTTTAAAAACCTCCCATTCCCTACAACCTCATTTTTCATTGCAAATTGCACAACAGTTTATTTGTGCATTCTTCATAGACATTGAAAAGCTTCTGCCAAAACAAGGACTCCTAAAAAAAGCAGCTGGGTTAACTAAGGCAGACTGCAGGAGCTGTTGAGAAATGAGGATCATTAAGTACTTAACACTAGCACAGTGTAAGCCCTTCATTCAAGACTCTGAGCACAGATTTCCATTGCTGACTGAAATAAAAGATCCAAGAGACAGGGAAGGGGAGGGAGGAAATGCAGTTGAACGTTTCCATCTGCTTTTTCCTTCTCGGTTCCGTGGAGCCCGCTAGGTACAGCTCTCAAGAGCTATTCCACCGTGCTCTGATTTGATACCTGGCTTCAGTCTACACCAACAGGTAAAGCTGCCCTGCAGCAACTGGAGTCTCCTGGCCTTACTCGCTGGCTGTCACTCCACTCAGCCCGGCAGCTCGCTCCGGAAAACACAGCAGCCAACAGGAACAGGCAGTTGTGCTCTCCAGCTGGAAAGCCTTTTCCCCTGCTCGCCTCCAGCCTCCAATGAGACGCAGAAACCCACCACCGAGAGCCTGGTGTCTGATCTCTGGCTAGCATAAGAAATAAAAGGAAATTCGGGAGTAGGCAGAGTGTTCACAGTCATTGCTGTGGGTTTATTCTTTCAAAACAGCCATAGGTTGTTGCTGTTCTTGCTCTCTCTCATTAGGGGTGAGGGGATTACAAAGAAATTGGCATTTTTCCCTTGATAAAGCATCCTGTGAATTATAAACCTGAGTGCAATACCTTGCTTGAAGGGAAGAAGCATTCCGAAAATGAAAAGCAGAAAGGGAATAGATCTTCACAGAAAGAAACATAACAACTGTTGTATCGAGCTTTCAAGAGATCAGTGGACTTCTCCACAGAGAAAAAAACCAAGCAAGTGAAGTAGCTTCTTCACTGAAAAGATAAAACTGTCACAGAGCCCAGGGAATTTGGTTTAATCACTCATGTAGCTCAGCAGAAAAATTCTGACAGCAATTTTGACTTCTCAGAGTTAGTAGCAAACAACTTCCCTTCTAAACACTAATGACCATATTAAATGGAACCAGTTAATTTCTAGAGAAAGGATTATACCACATATTGCTCTGTATAAGGGAAGAGTTTCCAGGCTGAGTCAAATTTTAAGCCTGTCCAGCATTCAACAAGTCCCAACTAAACAATCTTTTCTTATGAGATCATGAAGATTCAAGGTCAGTCAGTGTATTTAGTACACAAACAGACAACTGAGAAGTGCAAAGAATTTAAACACTTGAAGCCCACTCAACAAATCTGGCTGATGTCCAGTCACAGTGTTCCCCAGGGTTCAGTACTGGGGCTTGCTCTTTTCAAGATCTTTATTAATGATCTGGATGAGAGGATTGAGTGTATCCTCAGTAAATCTGCAGATGACACCAAGCTAGGTGGGTGTGTCGATCTGCTAGAGGGTAGGGAAGCTTTACAGCAGGACCTACGCAGGTTAGATCAGTGGGCCAAGGTTAATTGCATGGGGTTCAATGAGGCCAAATGCCAGGTCCTGCACTTGGGTCATAACAACCCCACGGCAAGCTACGGACTTGGGGATGTGTGTTTGGAAAGCTGCAAGTTGGAAAAGGACCTGGGTTTTTGATCAATAGTCGAATAAATGCAAGTCAGCAGTGCAAGCAAGTGGCCAAGAAGGCCAATGGTAGCCTGGCTTGTAGTAGAAACACTGTGGCCAGCAGGAGTAGGGAGGTGATCATCACCCCTGTACTCCACACTGGTGAGGCCGCACCTTGAATACTGTGTTCAGTTCTGGGTCCCTCACGATAAGGAGGACACAGAAGTGCTGGAGCATGTCCAGAAAAGGGCAACGATGCTCGTGACAGGCCTAGAGAACAAGCCCTGTGAGGAGCGGCTGCGGGACTTGGGGTTGTTTAGTCTGGAGAAGTGGAGGCTGAGGGAGACCTTATTGCTCTCTACAAGTACCTGAAAGGAAGGTGGATTGGAGGGGGGGGGGGGGGGGGGGGAACGGGACGACACAGCCTCTTCTCCCTGCTGACGTGTGACAGGAGCAGAGAGAATTGGTGCAAGCTGCACCAGGGGAGGTTTAGGGTGGATATTAGGAAACATTTCTTCACTGAAAGTGTTAGCAACCATTGGAACCGTCTGCCCAGGGCAGTGGTGAAGTTGCCATCCCTAGACACATTTAAATGGCATGTGGACCTGATGCTTAGGGACATGGTTTAGTCATGAGCTTGCACAGTTGGGTCAAAGGCTGGACTAGATGCTCTTGAAGGTCTCTTCCAACCAAAGACCTTGAAAAAAACAAACCAAGCAAATAACATGCCCTATCTCCATCCTCACCCCCTGGCAGAGGCCCTACCGGCCAAGTAAACACTGTCTTTTCTTCCTACTGAATTACACAAATTAAGGTGGTAGTCTCTAAACTAGACATCCTGCATTTCAGGAATCAGTCCTAAGTGGGCCTAAGAAGTTAGAAAACCTTCAGTTTCTCCAGCAATTTTAGTAGCTCATATCCACTAAACCATGAAAGAACAAGAGCTCTTCTTTAAAAGCTGCAGCATTGCTTTCAACTTAGTTTGTTGGCAAATATATCCCTTTCCCAGTCTGACCGGTCAAAACCTGATAAATATTCAGAGATGGTTCCCCAATTCCTAACACACCTTGCTAAAGTCTGCCTCAGATCCATAGATCTCTTCAACTCACTCAAACCAGACGCTAATGTCACCAGTCACTACATCCAGCATTTTTACTTGCAAGGATCTGACCCAGGCCCCACCAGACTCAACATCCTTCCCAAGAAGCATCCTTCCACATTAACAAGGACAGCTGCACTTGCACATTTTCAAGGTGATTTGAAAAATTAGCAGACCTGTAATTCTATAAATACCGTTTCTTGTCCTTGCATACCATGTATTTATTAAAATACATTAAATGCTTGAGTTGCCTCACAATATGTTTTCTCCCTACTTACTAACAATAAATCACTTCAGGGAAGAGCTTTACATCTCAGTTACAGGTGATATTCCCTAGAATCAGAGACACAGACAATTCCCTTTCTGGTTGTTTTTTCCCTTTAATAAATATATTGCAATAAACTTAGTTTGCTATAACATGCAAGCAAATTACACAGATCTCATTAAAAAAATTAGCATTTTCAGAACTGAGGAATAGCATCTTACATTTGTGTAAGACAGAATATTATTTAACCATAGGTTATTATTTATTTGTCTACATTGGTGGCTGTGTCTACCCTGAGCTTCCCAGGATATCACAGCTGCTCATACAGTTCAAGGACACTTGCAAAGAGACAACACTTGTTCAGGAGAGATTATCGCATGGACTTCACTGGGGAAGCACAAGCTGGGAAGCACTGAACTCTACTGAAATCACATTATCAGAGCACAGCAATAATGTTGGAAGAAAAATATTAATAAAAAGGGTTGGTTTGTCAAACCACATTTTCACTTGGTACGTGTTTTCCCAGCTGCAAAGTGGAGCCTTTCCAAAAGAGCTTCTTATGAAAACGGAGAGCTGCTGAAAGCTCCCAGTATCATTTATGACTCCGGGATTCAAGATCTTATCCTCCTGTCATTAAACCATCCCCCTCACTCCAGGCAAATAATCACCTTTTAAATCTGGTGGGGGAAAAAACCCACAACATCGATTTGATTTGTCTTGGCTTGGGGATGTAGGGGAAGACCCAAGGTACACGCTCAGCACGAATGGGTGCAAGATGATTTATTAGATGGCTACAGTAAACTGACAGCCCCATTTGCTTATTGGATGCTGCTGGATAGAGGTTTTTATACATCTGCACCCAAGTATTTAATGCTATTAAATACTCATACTTATCATTCACTCAGTTATCCATATACTGCTTAGAGCTTATGTTCAAGCATTTTTATTACCATTAAATCCAAAGAAATGATTGTGACAGCAGACACCATTCTCAATATGACCTGAGGTAACGCATTTTCCTTCTGGCTTTCTGTCACTAGAAACTGCTATTATAAATGCTCCTGTGACAGGTCCCAACTTTCCAACTCCTCACTCCTAAATGCAACAGCCACAATGCAGTGTAATTCAGAGCTAATGTATCCTCGTGTACTCGGATAGAACATTATGTGGTCAGACATCAGAAGCATTGAAAACAAAAAAATCAGAAACAAACACACACCAAAAAAAGTTTTATTTTCCAGTCGAGACTTGTTCACAATCATTCCCCCAAAACAAAAAGCAAAAAGAACAGAAGAAAAGCAGCAGAACCTCAGTAAAGCATTGTTTTTAGAGAGCAAAGCTAAGCCAGCAAGCACAGACCATTCTTGGTAAGCACCAACAGCTGAAGGCTAGCGTTCTCACCAAGCACTCACTCCTTCCACAAGTGTTTAACAAACAAAGTTTAAATCCACCTAGAAAACAAACACCATGGCATTTTTGTAAACACATAACCAAACAGAGAAGGTGAGGATACAAATTTATCCAATTATTTATTTGTTGCAGATGACACACTTGGTTCCAATGGTGCTCCCACAACTTCATGCGTTTTGTGGCACTAAAACCAAAAGGAAAGTTTGATCCTATGTTTTGGAAATGAAGCATTTAAGTAGATCCAGTGCTGCTGAAAAGGAAGAGCTTGTACCTGATAGTCACACCTACTGCACTGAAAGAGCATTCCTTAGTAGGAAGGGGTAGTGGTACATCAGGGTCCTCTGCGGCACACTTATCCTGGAATCCAGCATCTTTGCAGAGATGCTATGATCCAGAAGGAATTATCCTGCCATTTCAACACTGGGTGGTGGACCAAGAGCCTACCAGTCAGAAGAAACTGGGTTTTGGTGCCCTGTTTGGTTTACAGCATTTTGAGTAGACCTGCACACCACCTGCCATGCTTCTGGTACCCTACAATTATTTCACCAGCTACAGGACCTGGGACAGATGTACAACTGCTCCTTGGCCAGGTAAGAGTGAAGCTGTGGAACAGCCAAGATGATCACAGTTGTAACAAGGTAAAACCCACCAGCTTGAGCCATGAGATGGCTCAGTTCCTCGGACTTCTTTACTAATAACAACCATAATAACATTCAGCTTGTAGACTGATCAAGCCCCTCAAAGCCACCTGAGCTCCACTGCTTTCTTTTCAGCTTCAGTTCACCCAGTTAGAGAAACACTAGTTGACCCCTACTCTGAGAAAAAAAAGAACCTATGTGTTTCCTTCCAGGTCTTCTGCTGTGTGGAGGAGTACAAGGTTCACAGCTGCAGTCTGTCAAATACAGAAAGCAAGAGGGAGGCTCACTCAACAGTCTTGAGTAATTCCTCTGGCCTTGATCTCACTTTCCCTGGCCTGCCTTTGAAATATTCTCCAGGCAACCTGCCACCTGCTGTTTCCTTTCTAGGGGAGCAGTCAGCTCTTCCACTGTTAGCTACCTTGACAGCAGAACTGTCCCAGGTCACTACTGGCTTTATACGCAACTGCATGAGAAGCCCTGAGGCTACCTCCCTTGACCCGAGAGATGAGTCTTACAGAAAAACAATCTTACAGTACAAAATCACTTGCTTTAAAAGCACACAAGTAAATAAATGCAGGTGGAGATCAAGCTAAAATCTACCACGGCTGTGAAGAATCAGAGAAGATTCAGAAGAATCAGACCCACAACGCCTGTATTTGGAAAGATTCCTTCTTATCAAACCAAGATCTAAAATGGTTAACTCTGTTCCTCTCCCTTTAGAGGAAAAGCTGATGTCATGGATTAGCATCAGGTATAACTTCCCAAATACTGGAATGCTCACCTAAGAAAGGATAAATAAATTATAATGTATGAAGAATGAGTCAGAACATGCTTAATAAGGATTGAAAGACAAGACAGTGCTTACACAAGATAGAGCTTAGGAAAGAAACCCAAAGCCTTGATTTGTTTTTGGTGTTCTCAAATGAACACAGAACTTAAAGTAAATCAAAAAACTTTAACACTGGCTGTCTAAACTGAGTTACTTCAAAATGAAAATTTCAGAAAGCTGGAACCCTTGTAGCTCATGTTAGAAAAGCCTTCCTTGCCATTTTATGCTGCATGTGGGTGTTCTCAATGGGGACTGTAAACCAGCTATCTTACTACAGGAGTATGTAAAACAACACACATGCTACATAGTAAGAACATTCATTTTGATGGAGACCTAATGTATTATCAGACTTTCAAAAATATTTTCAAACACTAGACCTTCTTGCTTCTGTCTTCAGGAGAAATCTGGAAAAATCTAGCACTTCATTTTCACATGACTACATGACTTAACAGAACAGAGAGTATCTACCAGCTCGTTAAGTAGTCTGGTCTGAAGAGCACTTCAGCGTCAAGTAGAAATGCATAGTATTTGCATTAAAAAAATTAATAACCCTTCTAGACTCTCAGTGGAGGTTCTTGGGTTCAGCCACAGTGCAAGGGATTTTATAGCACTTGTCAAGCAGAAATCATGCGTTTAATAATGAATAAACGAAGCAGATAAAGCTACAAGAACTCGGCAGCACAGAAGGTGAAGCAGGCTATGGTATTTCACAGCAAGTGTCAACAGAGGAGTGTGCTCAGGCTGAAACAAACGGGCATCACAGGATCTGCAGGCACGCTCGCTGTCTGGGGAAAAACACATTTAGCAACGGAACACCATCTTGATGCGAGAGGCAGCATGCTGGGCTCAGAAGATTTGATTTTATTGCCTCTTCTTTCAGTTACTCTACTGACCTTAAAATAAGTATAACATAATAATCTTTGACATGTATATAATCTACATGTGATGTATTAGGCAACACATAGCAAACCGGCTCTTTAAGTCATAGACCTATCTAAAGCATGGGTTTGTGCAACATTATATGCATTGGTATACATTCATGGGAGGGGTGATTATTAAACACACTTAAAAGCTCAACGTTCATTTTACACGTGAACTCTGCCTGCAAGAACGGAAAAACATCAATATCCCCTTTACAGATGCTTGAAAGTAACCTTGCCAGGCAGTGCTAGAGCGATAACTGCAAACCACTATGAATTTTTACTTCCACAGAATGCTAAAATCAGCTCAGGACAGATTTTCCATTACAGGGGAATTTTTAAAAAAAAAAATTAGAAAAGGAATATTTTTCTTACAGTAGCAGCTTAACACTACTGCCAGAGGCTACTCTAACCCAGATACTAAATTTCCTCATGTCAACACATCCTCGATGCCCTAAGCATTAACCTAATGCCTGGTCCAACTGGCCTCGCTCCACCACACACCAACAGATCCACTAATCCTTATGCTATGCAAGAAGCTCTAATAGGGCAATCCGTCCCACTCTTCACCCTGCAAGTGTGGGGTCCAAAAGCCACCTGGGAGTGCTCTATACTTAGAACATGAGAGATTACAGCTAAGAAACCCAAATCAGGTTTCAGTTACATCTTAAGTAGATACAGTTCAACAAAAGTGAACAGATGGGTTATTCAGAAAGCCTAAAAATGTAACAGATCGGTGTTTAATGGATTTCCACCACCCAAGTTTAAATGGCGTGGCAAGACAAATTCCACCTGACCACCTTTTTTTTGTCTGTTTTCTTAGACAATGCTATCAGATTATCCAGAGGTCAATTATGAAAACCTCTCTGCTCCCCAAGGGAGGGTCATCCGATAGCCAGGAACAGAAAGTCGATTAGTCAACTTACTCAGTATCCTTCAAGATACTAGGTGGCAAGAACCACACTGTACCAAACAACTCAGACGGCTTCTCAAAGATGCATCTGAACTCTACATGTTTAAGGATTTGTCTCAGCATATTTTATTATATTAAATCTTAATTGAGAGAACTCAAATCTAATGGACGGCATGAAACCGTTTTGGGAGAGGGGGAGCAACATCCATGCAGTGTAGCAGGTCTCTCGTGCATTTTAAAACACTTCCACAACGCTCTGTCAATTTGCTGCTACATGTGCCACAAGAGTATTCCTACAGAAACAAGACCTATGCAATTTGTGATACTGCAACAACTCTTCTTTCAAAGGCAACTGCAATGATGTAAATAAATAAATGTATAAAAATAATACCTTTTACCACAGGATCTCAAATTTACTTTACCAAGAACTAAAGCCTAGTGAGATTGGTGCAGTATTCATAACCAGTCCCTTTGCCTGGTCCACGGAAAATAGACTTCAAGAGAACACAGAAACACAAGAACAACTAAGGCTGCTTGCTTATTTCTTAATTCTGCCAAGCTTCTGACTGAGAGCCTCATGTCTCTGCCAGCTCTTCCTCTTTATGTTCCAGGAAAAGCTGTTATTACCACTTCAGAAACAGTGACACAAGGAGGTGGAGAAAGTTATTACTCCTCTTTTTTTGCCAGTTCTATCAGGCTGTGTACCTCTTTTTGCACAAGCTGAGGTATTTTTAAAAGTATTATCAATAAAACTAAAAAATTAGCAGGTGAAGATGACTTGGGAAAACATTTTTAAGATTGGCCCCTTGTGGAATGGCAGAGTGGAATGGGTGGTGAGCTCAAGCTGTCCCTCTGATACGACTGCTTTTGGTCTCACTCTTTGGCACACTGAAAGTAGAGCTAGTGAATCCCTCCCTCCCATCAGATTCCCAAGTCGAGCAGCACCATGCAGATTCGTGCATCTGGCAAGAGAGAGGTCTAGTGTTACGGAAGGAATTGTGCAAGCAGAGACACCTCCTCCTCCAGCAAAGCCCAGCCTCTTCCAGCTCCATGGGGCTTGGGCACAAGAACAAGGTTACACAAGGAACTTGCAACACACACAGGCTACTCCACAGCAAAGCTTTCTTTGCAGCACATCTCAAGGTACAAGCATGGAAGCATTCCTCCTTTCATGTGGAGTTAAGCTACACTGCATTTACTCAGAGGAGACAGCATTAGCACCGGGCGGCTCTGACTCCCAAGCAGGCAACACCCGGGAAGGCAAAGGAAAGGAGATCCCTGGGGCTCTGGGTCACGCACAACTCACTGACCCCTTCCAGGCAAGACTGATGCAGCTCCTGGCTGAACAGAGAAGCACCAGAGCAGTGATGTCCCAGAGAGCAGTGGAAGACTGGAGCAATTACACAGTGAAAGGGGAGGCTGAGAAGCTGACTTGCTGATGTTTCCTTCAGTTATGGAGATGTTCTTAAGGCCAGTCTGGATTTTAAATAATTGTTTGCAATATTTTCTTTATGATGAGAGTAAACCACCCTCCAGAAAGGAAAAACAACATTAGGAATATTCTAAAACAAACAATGAAAGATAGAAGTAGAAAAAATAATACATAAAAAAATAGGACAATAATGTATTTTGGGCGGACTTAACCACTCGGGCTGAACAAAGACCTACTAAAATTGCATTAAGGCTACATTGTGATGAATTAATACCATACAAAAACCTGCAGGATTTTAATTTCACACAATTTCACGCACACGCAGACAACAGCAGATCCATCTCACAGTGTTACAGGGAATCCTTGAAAGGGATAGCATTACACCAGGAATACCACAGCGAACTAACTCACTCATCTTTAGGTTTTCTACTTTTTGCTAAATGTTTTCAAAATATTTAGCAGGGAAAAAATATATTTCCAAGGCTTACAATAAGCATTTAGTAGGTTTAAGAAATCTTTGCCAGCTGACAAAGATCATAGCTCAACAAGAGCACAAAGAGGCAGTGTGTTTTGTGTGTTGGCTTTATTCTTGTGGCCACCTAAAATCTTTCTAATTTGAATATGAAAACTCTAAGAGTTGAGAGCTGCACACCTTACCGTTCTTAGTATTCAGTGCAAGTTAAAAACAAACAAACAAAAAAAAACACCCAAACCAAACCAGCAATAGTTTAACAAGCAAAACAAAACATACATGCCTGCTATATTAGGCCACTCTTGGAAGACTTTTGGCATTTGGCCAAAGATGGAGCACATAGAAAGCCAGCTTTTCCAAACTTCCATGTAGAAGCCCGAGACCATTCAGCTTCCATTCAGCTTCCACAGTTTGCCTGCATGGGGTTGCTAAGCAAGTTGATAGTAGGAAGGTGGCTTTGGAATCATTTGTGTACAGATTATGATACAGTTAAATTCATCAGCAGTTAAGTCTCTTAGAGGGGTTGCCTTCCCAAAACAATGAGATAACTATAAAAATTTGGTAACCCAGCATTGTATTCACAGCCAAACCCCTGTTAAAGCTATTTTACTAGCTTTTAGGCTGCACTGGCATTACCCACATCAGCTAATTGCATTTTAATTATCATGCTATACTACAGTTCTTTACTTGTTTTGTCTTCACTTTTTCCCCCTTTTCAGCCTAACAGCCCATCTACCTAGAGAGATGATGCGAGCACTGCAAGCGAGTTGTGTCCACCTTACCTTGCTTCCCCTCAGGACAAGGACAGTTTGCACAGCACTCTGTAGAGACGCTAGCAGTTGGTTTGGGGTTTGTTGTTGGTTTTGTTTTGGTTTGTGTTTTGGGTTTGTTTTTTTTTAAGCAAAGAAAGCTGCTTTGGGAAAGGTGGAAAGAACCTAAAGCCAGATTATGCTAACAGCTCCATATGCCCAGCATGAACCAAACTGCTTCGACGACACAAATAACAGATCTAGCACAGATTTTGATGAAATCAGAGAATGAGGAAGCAGAAAACTTGGCTAGCAGGATCAGGTAAAATTGTATACAGAACAAGTTTATGTCAGCCAGCAATATTTTTTTAGAATAGCAGCATTCTAGTCTGTCCATCATCCCTGTATCTGCAGGGATACTAAGTCTTTGGAGACGTTTGCATTACCTCTGTAAGGAAAGGAAACAGAGCAGTGGAATACGCTGTTGGGAAAATTGGGGACATTAGTGTGAGAGGGGGTAGACTAAAAAGCAAACCAAGTCCTAACAGCAATCTACACACAGGAAAGCTTCCAGGGACTTGCTGAAGCAGAGAAGATGGAAGGACAGCAAAGAATGAGATGGAAGGACAGGAAAGGGAGCATCATGAAGATACCCACAGTGTGGGGGTGTGTGTGTGTATATATATATATCTCTCTATCTATACTGGACACAGTGTACACTGATACACTTCACAAAGAGCACAGACATTTCAGCGCCTTCTTGAGATGAGAGAACAGAAAACCCAAAGGGCAAACCCTGTGCTTTTCTGACACTTGCAAGGTCCAGATGTCAACAGTGATGCAGTCAAAAAACTCACTTGTTAAATTTAAAATACATTTTTCATGTTACATTTTTTAAAATAATAATATCAAGTATGTGGTTTTGATTTGGAATATGAATAAACTTGCCAAGGCAGCAGAAGTTACTACTCACCAATGCATCAGTACCTAACAAAGCTAGCATTTCTTCAAATATTTACTGGCAACACTGTAAACACCAGAAGAGAAGGTTGTCAGCTAAAGCTGGCTGCACTAAAACCCCAAGCGTCTGTATTGACCTACCTTCACCCAAGGCTCCTCAAGCTCTACATTGGAGTAGAAGCTCACATGCACCATAATTCTTAAGCACCAGGCTCAAGAGATTGTTAAGAGATGAGCCTTTCCTCTTTATCAATAGTTTTGTGTGAATAGTTTTGGTCTTACTAATGGCCTTGAAAGCAGAGAGGGAAGCCTTTTCATTCAAAGGTCAACCCTGAACAAACACAGCAGTTCTCCATCTCCCAATTCTGATCAGGGTCAACAGTCATTCACTCCCCCTAATCAGATCCAAGTAGGAACTGCTCTGCAGAAGCTGCACCACCATCTTGCTTTCCTCCTAGTCCCCAAGAATAAGTAGGTACCTGTAACATAGCCCAAATCCTCAGTATTTCAAAAAGCTCTATAAAAGCAGTGGTTTGTCAAAGTTTTAGGTACAGCAAGAGGATTGCTGTTCAATAGGAGAACTGAGGATGTGTTCAGAGCAAGAGACGCGTACCTGAAGTGCTTATTCCACAAAGACATGCCTCTGGCAAGCATCTTTCAAGCACTCAGAGCATGAAATGGAAATGGCTTGCACAGAATGACCTCAGCCTCCTAAGCCCTGGCTATTAAAGGGCTTCCATCCATCCCAACCACACACAGGCAGCACACTGCTGACCACTGCTGTAAGCGCAGTAAGGGGAAAAAGAAAAAACATCTCGTTATCAAGGTACCTAAAAGGCACAGGAAAAAACTCCACCCCTTGAAAATGCAGGACAGAAATGCTAAGGGGCAAACAGACCCAGCCTCTCCCCTTCCATTTCCCATCTCCACGTACACAATTCTTGAGGCACACCCTGCTGTCACACTGTACACAGGGAAACAAATGCCACTTGTCAGCCAAGGGAATAAACTGCACAACATCCAGCACCCACAAGCCCAACCCACAGCTATGGCTTTTTTTGTTTTGGTTTGGTTTTTTTTTTTTTAAAAGTCACTTTGCAAAGAAGATCCAGAAACAGAACCTAAGTAAGAGCAGCTCTTTGCTTGCAGACCCTTTTAACTTGTAGTAGTTCAGAGGGACAAGCTGTCAGGATTCATTTGCAAAGCCCCTTCAGGAGTAACAGTAATAAAACAAGCAGCAAATACTGTCTGGCTGAGGAGGGAGCCCTTCTGTTGTGCAAAATCCCCACCTATCTGTCACTCTCCCAAAAGCCACTGCCCTGGTCCGCCTGGGGCCAGGCAACCACTTCTTCCATATTCACCTCCAGTGACCCAACTTCCTCTCCAACCTTTGCACCAGCCAGCAGTGTTTTGGTTTGCCAATGTTCAAATCCCATCCCACAGCTATTTGGGCCTTACTCTGCAACCCCGATTCCCCAGGTTCTGCCCTCACTCAACAGGCCAATTCATTTGGTTAGCTTTGTTTCAGGACTGGTGGGTTATCAGACTCCAGCTCTTATAATTAATTTTTCATCATAATATTTGTCACTTTAAATAATCAAATTATGAAAGCTGTTGTTAACAAAAAGATATCACTCTTGAGTTGCCACAAAGCGGGTGTTCCGGACACGATGAGAGATTAGACAGGAACAAGGGCAGACATCAGCTTGGGGACTCTGGCAGCAGTGTGAAGCACAGTTAGCAGCAGTTATATTTAAAGAATAATTTCACATCCTGGGCCTGTAATTACTTTACACAGAATTAAATCACCACCACCATGAGAAAACAATGAAGCAGAATTGTAGGTGATCCAAAGTCGGTATTTTAATAACCCGACAAACCAGCGGTGTTCAGCCTTCCACCGTGACAGTGGTTGAAGAGAGGGGCTCTGAGCAACAAGAACCATTTTTCACAGTAGGCTGTACTAACTTCTCAATCAGCAGCCCTTGAGGCCCTCCTCCAGCTTGCTGTGTCCTCCTCCACACCACTTACAGTGAAGTGAACCACATTCCCTGCATGACAAGTCTTTTCTTGGAATACATGTCTTCAGGCAAACAAAACAAGCCACAAGAGGAAAAACCAAAACCAAAACAATTATGGACAAGGTTTTTGCATTTACATTGGTCATACACTGGTATTTATAGTGTGGCCAGCAGGACCAGGGCAGGGGTAAGCTTCCTGTAATCTGCACTGCTGAAACCACACCTCAGAGTTCAATTTTGGGCTCCTCACTACAAGAAAGACATTGAGGTGCTGGAGTCTGTCCAGAGAAGGGCAATAAAGCTGGTTCTTAGGCAGAACAGCTGCCGGAACTGGGGCTGCTCAGCCTGGAGAAAAGGAGGCTCGGGGGGAGATCATCTTTCTCTCTATAACTACCTGAAAGGAGGCTGGAACAAGGTGAGAGTTGGTCTCTTCTCCCAAGTGCCAAGTGATAGCACAAGAAGAAATGGCCTCAAGCTGCACATGGGAAAGTTTAGGTTGGATATTAGGAAAAGTTTCTGCACCAAAAGGACTGTGAAGCACTAGAACAGGCTGTCCAAGGAAGCAGTGGAATCACCCTGTAGGTGTAGATGTGGTACTTACTGGCATGATCTATTAGTGGTGGGCTTGGCAGTTTTGGGTGTGTGGTTGGACTCAATTATGTTAATGATCCTAATGAACCTAAAAGATTCTAAGATTCTACTGAATAGAACATACTCTGTTCCCTTCCCTTCTTTCTTGGAAGAAAGAAAAAAGGGGGGGGGGGGGGGGGGGGGGAGATAAGAGATAAAGAAAAAAAAAAGAAGCCATCAGTGGAGAAGAGTGACTGAGGCAAGAAGTTGACCCTAATGCTCATTTTCTACTTTTTATTCCCAGCTTTTGGGAAATTATATGTAATAGTCAGTTTCTGCCAGTTTGATGCACAGATTTCAATGCAAATCTTTGCTTAGAAGGGCTCCATTTCATAAATAATGGTGGCATGGAGTCAGGCCCTCTAGAAACAAAAGCACATTAGCAAACCACTTTGGTACATTATATATTCAGCAGAAAACACAGAAAGAGTGTGACAGCTTAAAAAAAAAAAAAAAACCCACAGTTTTTTAATTGGCTTCTGAAAAATTGACAGAAGGAAAGATCCCATGAACAATTGAGAGCCATAGCGGATTCCTGCCTCCCACCACTCCTTTTTTCCTGATAGCTGTTAGAGCTGTGAACAGAACAGCAGAAGCTGCTAAGACTGAGGTCATGTTTACACTGCCTCCTTCCAGAGGAGAGATAAGGATACACACACCTGACGGTGGGTGTGCACATGCAACCTACATGAGGCAGAACAAAGGCAGGTACTTGCAGTGCACTGAAAGAGGAGTTTCATTTTCTTACCTTTCCCCTACGTGCACCAGTTGCCCAAGGCTTAAGGGAGGGAGAGGGAGCAAGTGGGTCTTGTGATGTGATGGCTATACTACCCTCCCAAAGCATGTGAAGAATACACTGTACTTTCAAGCAAGTGTCAAAGAAAATTTACATCTCTGAGCAGAGCTGCACTCAAAAGAACACAAAAGCACCAGGACTGTAGAAAATCTACATTTTGCCTGGACAGAAGCAGAGAAAGAGGACTGGTCAAAGACCAATTTAATTCAGTGAGTAGATTAGGTCTTACCCCTAATGCAGACAAACCTGAGTGCCTCAGAGTTTATTCTTATTATTACTAAGCTAAAAAGTATGTCAACATCAATTTAAACACAAGTCTGTCTGCAACGTATACTTTGAGTGTGGGGAAGGGAAGAAGAAAACTAGAAGTAGAACTTGGAAATTGAGGAAAGAAGAGTAATTCCCAAGCCCACCAACCCAAAGAAGAGCAAAGCATTCCTCTCAGCCTGGTTAATTCCACTGATGGCCAGTTTCCCCTCCTACAAGTGGGAATAACAAAGAAGATTTAAACATTTGCATGCACTGATGCATCACAGCTTCAGAATCATAGAGTGGTTTGGGTTGGCAGGGACCTCAAAGATCATCTAGTTCTAACCCCTTTGCCATGGGCAGGGACACCTCCCACTAGAGAAGGCTGCACAGGGCCCCATCCAACCTGGTCTTGAATTCATCCAGTAAATGCTATGTTTGTAAGCTTTCCCACCCATCAGAAGTAACCTTTCAGATGAGTGTGTACTGTACATGTAGATTTCAGTAAAACTTGCACGAGTATTTTTTTCAGACTGTTCCTATTTTGGCTCAATACACAACTGCACGACTGTATTAATAAATTCCCTTTCCAGCAATACTCACGCTTTCAGGTTTCTGTTGCAATCTTATTGGCCACGGTTCAATTGTTTGCTAAGAGGCACCTTGTAAGTGTATCAAAATACATTTTTGCATATAAGTATTTTTTGATTACTCTACCTCACTTCATTTAGATTTCCTGCCATGAGGAATGTACCAACACCTACTTCCTTCCATCTTCATAAACACACACTTAAGATACATATCATAACAGTCAACGTTCTGGGCAGGGAAGAGGAAACACCATTACTTGAAAAGAATGTCCATATTTAACATCATAACCACACACCAGCTGTCCTGATATAATATGCAAAATTGCAGACGTTTTATGTAAAACTAACCCGGGACGACCCTGAGCACCTCTTGTTCGTAGTGATTCAATACCAGTGCATATTGTTTAAGGCAAGGCATTTGCACCTAGACGGACAGAGAAATTCATCTCTATTTGAACACAGTATCGTGGATGGATCAAGACAAAAGACGAGCAGTGGAAAACAAGTGCCAGAGCTTTTAATCCAAAAATAGTTTTGTCAGTGCAAAATATTACTGCCCGGAGACTGCCAACCCTACAGCTGCACAGGCACAGCAGCTCACACCAGCTTCTCTCAGCTGCTTCAGCACTGCCACTCGGGTTGTTCAAGCAGTATTCAGAAGCCACTGGCCAGAATTGCTCCTTTAAAAGTAAATACTGATAGATTCATGGGGTTTTTTTAATAGCATTTCAGTCTTTATACGCAGGTCTTTAAAAGCAGAACATGAAATCTCAGATCACATGCACAGAACAAATATAAACCTATTTGACAGGAATCAACTAAAAATGTTGGTTTAAAAGCCCATAGAAACATATGTCCCAAAGTAAGTGACAAGGACATGCAAATTCCATTCCGGTGAATCCATGGTGGAGATACAGTACATTTTAAGGAAAGCCACCTGCCAAAGCAATTGTCCCAGTTCCAGAACTGGTGCTGGGATATTTTAACAAAAGAGAATGCATGTGACCTGAGGCAGCAGTGTTAACAGAGACTCCTCAGTGGGATTTCCTGATAAAGTGCTCTTGGTCACTGTATCACATCACACTATTCTATGGCCTTAAGGTTACGAAAGCATTAAAAAGAACACACCAAAAAAAAACCCAAACAAAACAAAAATACAATGAAATAAAAAAAAGGGGGGGGGGAAGCCACACCACCAGACCAGCCATATAGAAAGCACAGACATTTGCAATATTTCCTCCTCTTTAATGTCTAAACAATATTATTTTGTAAAGGAACACTAATCTCAAAGGCAACCAGACTAGGAGTATTCTCTTACTAATAGTGAAGAAACAAAAAGCAAGAGGAATCGTGAATTCTGGCCTGCCATGAACCACTCCTGAGAACACTGGTATTTCAAAAGGAGCTGGTAAAATGCAGGTAACATACTGCCTTTATCTTACAATTTCAGCTACTCAGTGATTGCTGTTGGCCACAAGAAACTTAACAGGAAGAAACTGCAATGGGAAGTATACAGCATAACACCGTAGAGATACCTTCGCTATTTTGAGGAAGAAAAAGCAACACCACAAACACTGAAACTAAGCAGCCCAGTTTCCTACTGGAGTTTGTCTGTACGTGGTAATCTGACAATCACTGAAGCCTCTGGGTTAAAAAAAACAAGGCAGGACAGGGAAACCTTTCTCAGGGACAGCGAGTTCTGCCTTATCCCCACCAAGAGGCAGGGCTGTCAGGAGAGGGAGTAGGTGTAAAGTTTCACTTTTCTGACAGCCTTTTCCCCTTCCCCACAAAACCCACCATTATAATTACAACTGAGATCTCTACATTCCCATCAGCTTAAACTGAAACTGGAGAGAAGGTCAGAAGTTATCAGTCTGAGGAGAAACACACCACGATGCCTTAAGTCTTGTCCTCGTAAGAAACCAGGTTTAAACAAAACAATCCCCCAAAACCAAAGCAATCCTCAACCGATTACAAAACAGCGACATCTTTATCTGCTTTAACCCAATGAAACTGCTGCTGGGAGAATGATACTGAAGCCCAACACAGTGGAGCCTGCTCCTTCAGTACAACTATCTCAGGCCCCATGGAGGGAGGGAGCCAGCTGCCTGCCCAAGGGCTTTGCCCAAGTTTGGCACAGGAATGTGACTCAAAGACCCCGGCCTCAGCAAAACTGAGATCCTAAAGCACCTTAAGGCAAGCACGGACTTTATCCGCCGATTTCACCAGTTTAACATTGGGAACTCATTTTAAGCAACACCAGGGGTTTTGCACTGTTTTTTCTTTAGTCTCAGATTCCAATTTCCATCTTAATTATCAGAGCAATTTCCTATAGCAGAGTGACTTAAGTAGATGGTTATATCCATATGATAGCACTCTGCCCCTTGAATACACTGTGAACAGGGCCAGAGGTCAAGTGTTTTTATAGATATTTGCCAAGCACAGTCATTTTTAAATAATCTCCCTTTCTCAAAGTGGTACTGATTTTGCTGGATTTTCCTAGGAAGGAAGGAAGGATGAGGGATCATTTAATTAAAGTACTGATTTGGATGCCAGGGTTCAGTGCCAACCTCTGCGATCAACCTCCTCTAAAACCTTGAGTACATTCCACCATAGCTCTGGGGTTAGCTTGACCAAGAGGAACTGGTTTGTTCCTCCTTATTAAACACCAAACTCAATGCAGGCTACCTAATTTGCTAGTAAACAGCCAGCTATTAATAAAATTTAAACCAAAATCTCAAAACAATTCATTGCCACAGGTGCACTCAAGAGACCACACTTGGAAGATGAACATTTCAAAACTAAGCTCTCAGGAGTGGAGTGCTGGCATGAAGGTTGCCCCTGCAATCACATTTGAGCCCTCTGATGCATACACTTAAAGAAACAGTCTTTAATTACTGAATTGCTTTTACTGCCAACACTCCATTCAGTTTGACATGCTCACCCAAGGCACAGCAATTCAGTAGTCCTGGTCAGAATGAGGCCATATGCATTATTTACTGAATACTGTTAAATTCCAGCTTGGAATAATACAAAATTCCTTATTTTGTTGGCAGCTTTCCTGTAGCACTTAGTGTTAAGCACCTGCATATTTCTGAAGCATGGTTATTTATTTTCAGCATCACTTTTTTGAGGAGAGGAGGGTACATCTCCTCTATTCCATGCTTAAGAAGTGAGAAGGTGTTGACAGAGTAAGGCCAAAAAGTCTCCACTAATTTAAGGTGCCCAACTTAAGGTGTCACTAGTGTCAATTTTTTTCAGAGCACTCTGAATTTCAGAGAACTCTGCACCCTCAAAAGAAACATCAGTTTCCACTGGCCCCTACCACAGCAGACAACACTCAGAACTTCCAAGAAAAAACAAAAACAAAACACAAAAAAAAAAAAAAACCAAACCAATAAAACACATGAAGATACACACATAAAATTAGAGAAACATTGTAAAAAAAATGCTGTTAGTGATTTGCACAGCTTCACACGAGGTGGTTTTCTTCTGTGACAGAAGAAAATGCAAAATCCTACCCTAGCAGTCAACAGTCAATTTCTCTAACCATGAAAACACTCACTTCCCCCCCCCCCCCCCCCCCCCCAACTTAAATCCCCTGCATTTTTGCATCAAAGAACAAATGGTTCTACCAGACAACACCTCCTTTAACAATTCATCCCCTTGAAAGACTTACCCTGGGCACCAAAGACAACAAGCACACACAAGGGCTGGCTAACTTGTGAACCCCCTACACAGGTTCCCTCCCTTTCAGTACCTCTTCAGTCATCAAAGGTTAAAGTCCCCCACCTGAGAGCTTAGGAGATTAAAGAGAAAAAACACACGAGTCATCACATTTAAACATTTTACTGCTGAGTAGCACATCTCTCAGAAACTTCACTGACAATTCAAAGCTTGACATTCCTTTGGTCCCACCAGGTCCCAACAGTATTTCCACAATGTATTTCACTATTGATAACAACAATGATTCTCTGTTAAAAAGTGAATCCAGTGTCAGTGCTCCAGTAAAACTGTCAGCCTTCCCTATAAACATGGCTTTCAAATAAATAGAGAGGATCCAACTGACATTCACACACTCAACCTATTGCCAATACAGAAACAGAAACCGTAAGCTCAAGGAGCTACATAAAACATGGGCAGATATGCAGAAAACACTTCAAATTCCTCCAGTAGCTGCTGTCTCTGAAAAGCAGACCGTCATCTAGTCTCACTGCCCAGGGACAGACAACATGTACTTTATGAAGATAATTCAGAATTGATTAATAAGTTGTGGTTTTTAAAGACAAAATAGAGTATTTGCACGAGGAATATACCTAAAATCTGTGACAACAGTTTTGGCAATGAAACTTTCAATTGTTCAATACCATTGTTATTGACACAAGGCACCAAATATATTGCAAAATATTATAGCGGCCCTGTACTTATCTGTGTTAATTAATCTTGTTCAACTGATAGAGAAGTATCAAAAGAACAATGAAATAAAGTTCCAACTCTTTTTGCTTATCCAAGTATTCAAGATAGCATGCAAGTGTACCAGCTCATTAGCATAGCTTGCTTCTTATCAAAAGAGGCCAGCAGAACTATTCTTGACAAAACAGGAAAGCATACTTAAGTGAGATTCATTTGACATTTTTCCTCCATTACACTTTTCAGAATGACAGTGGAGGATCCCACACATTAAACATTCATTTAAAGAGCAGACGTACGACTTAACAGAGAATACCAAAAATACAAACAGTCATTTGAGTTCAAAAAGCACAATAGTTTTACTGTTACTTTTCACTGCGTAACAGCTTCAGAAGATTCTCAAAAATAAGTAATCGTACATGCTTTGTTTTGGATTTCTTGTCCCTTTAGAACTCCTATGGCTGTAAACAGGAAACCTAACCAGCACGGGCAGCAAAACAGAACAGGTTCTAATAATGGTATGCTTTCTCATCAGTCCACAACACAAACCACTCAAGTCTGAAGAGTAACTCAGTGTTTCATGTGTGTACATGTGCACACCTGCATGTCAACTTGCTGTTCAGGCTAGCAAGAGAGTAGGAAAACAAGCAATATGTGTAGCTTACAGCACACAAATAGTTCAAAGTATCCTTCCAGAGGAGAAATAACGTCTTCTAAAAGATACTGACTTTTCCTTCACATACGTAATCAGAGTCACTCCATCTTACTTACCAATATTTTGTTATCCACTTTATCGCCCTTGGTTTCCAGCTTTACCTTCTTCTTGACTGAAATTTTGATTTTCCTCCCAATAACATCCCTGACACTTTCTGAAATAAAAGAAAACACCTTAATTAAACACCTTCAGTGTCAACGTGAGAAGGAAACAGACACCACTGCCAAGTTTTCAGGAAGAGCCAGAGCTGTGTTGTTCAACCACCTGCATTCATAGAAGTCTCATGCACATGCACCAGTGACTTAACACAACCTAACACAAGCACAGCTTTCCTGAGTATGTCATCTACACGATAATTTATGTCTACTATGATAGGATTATCGATTGCATATGCCAGGATTCTAAACATAATTTGATATTCCTTTCCAGCACTACTTACACATCAAAAGCATTCCCAAGACAAGCCTCAGCACTGCTTAGTTCTACTCAGGAAAAACACAACAAATTCCTCACTTGATATTATTTGTACCTGAAAAGCTTACTAAAGCAAATCAACTTCCTGCATTGCAAAAGTTTTAGCCTGTTGCAGTTAATAGCAGGGAGGCTACATGGCTCAAATAACAGGAAAAAAATCAAGTGTTTGTACATTTTGCACTCTCCCCGTTTAATCTGCAAAGCAAACCAAGCAAACTTCCAGATATTAACACCTGACAGGGATGCAGCAGATGCTGTGGAAGGCAACGCTGGTCACCGTCCAAGTCCCAGAGACAGTGTAGCCTCCTCACAGTGCCAACACCAAAGCTGCATTAAGTGCCACAATGTTTTAACATGTGTACCATACACGTGTACACACTGTCTCTGCGAAGGACCAAACCCACCCACTTTTCCCCTAAACATTTGCACCCTGGCCTGAAGGGAACGTATACACAGGGAACCGTGTCAGAAAGCTGATACAACTGCTGACACTGATGTCACTGGGAGATAAACAGAGAGGTTCATCTAGAAGAGCCAATTTGGCACCTTCAGTCAAGTTGCACTCCCCAGCCCCCACAGAAAAGGAAAGAGAAATCTTTTAAACAAATTAACCTATTTCAGCACTGGCACCCGTAAAAGGCAAGTCTCCACTCTCCTCAGACACACACGCTTTGCCCTCATGCACTCTAAAGTTTCAAGGCTAAAATTGAAGATAATGGGCTCTTCCTAAGACTTTTAATTATAGCTCTCTGTACAGCACTTTTCTGCACAAGTTCCATCCAGTAGTCAGAATGCATTAGTACAAACAGCACACCATTTATTAAGCCTGGACATTTAGCCCAGGCCACGGTGATCTGCCTGCGGGGCAGGAGGGTGTGCAAGTCAGAGCCATGCCTGGTCAGAGCGACTCTCCACCAGAAAGGGCTCTTTCTGCAGAATCGGCATGTTTTCCCCAGGAATTTTAATTTTCCTATCGGGAAACAAAAGCTCCTCGGTAGCAGCGGCTTGCCCGCCGAGAAGGCTGTCCCAAGAAGCCGCGGCAGCCCTGTGGCAGTCGGCCAACCCCGGGCAACCCGGGCAACCGCTTGGTCAGAAGCCAGGCTGCGAGCTCCCCTGCAGCCAGGTAAGCAAAGCCCAGGGGAAAGTTCAGCCCCGTTCTCCTGATGTGAACGGTTTTCATGAGGCTTCCGCTCCCATGGGTAATGTCTAATTCTGCTTTTTTTACCCCTGCTTGGGAACCCAGAAGCTGACCACATTGTCTTTTTCATAAAGTCCTACCTCCTTGCAGAAGGGAAGCTATTGCTGCTGTCTCTGCTACTTTACCTCCACCCCCAGCCTCTGCCTTTCAGTTTCTCGTCTCCCATAAACAGCTCCAAGAGCCTGTGTCTAGCAAGGGACTAACTCCTGAGGTGCTGGCATGGGGTGACCCGCATCCCTCTGCTATCCCACATGTCCTCCACAGCAACGGCAAGCCCTCGGCTCCAACACTCTTACTTCAACAAGTCATAGGGAGAGAAAGGGCCTGGGACCTGCAAAGCATTGGGATGTCATTTCCCTCCCAGGCTCTGTCTGCCCGAAAAGGCTAGAAAAGAGTTCTTAAAAAGAGTTAAGGTATGGATTTCATAGATACTCCCCACATGACTGAGGACACTTCTTTGCACACTGGTGGCAAGTGGACTTGTGAAGTAGATTTCCAATTCAGAGATGGAAACATAACATCGAGGCTCGTTATTTTAAAGTGCTCATCTACTTCTAATGTTGGAGACACCTGTACCTAGGAGTGGACCCAGGTAAGCCACCAGTAAGAGAAGACTACTTTTTTGAAGACTATGACCTACCAAACCCGACAAAGGTCACATTGGGAAGTGAGTAACAGAACAAAAACTGCAGCTCAAACACTCCTACCCCCAGCTTAATCTCCACAGTCCAACCACTAAGTGTTAAGGCACATCCTTTCATCCTGTTCTCACAACATAGGCTTACTAAAAAAGGTCCATTTAGAAGGTTAAATTTTAATACATAGACACCAAAATACTGCTAGAAATCAAACCAATCTATATGAACAGATCCACATGCCCCAGAAGAGCCCTCAGCAAAGCAAGCTGCATGAGTGCAGGGCACCAGGAGTAGGGGGTAATTCATTAAATGGTCCAAAGCCACCAGAGAAGGAAGGGGATGTGCAAAGATGCTCAATTTGCTGTCTCCCATGATATGCACCATACCTCACCTACTACAATAGAGTACAGTGCAAATCTACACCGAGTAATAATTATCACATACCAGAACCTCAAACACGTCTGGCAATTTTAAAAAAGAAGGAAAAAGTTCAAGGTTTTGACCATAGCTACTCCTAGCACACTTCCCAGCTCATCACTTCTTAGCAGTCAGCTACAGACTAAAGCAAACCACATGGTTTGCACACTAAAAGGACTGCAAAATAGCGATTTCGTCTATGCAGAAGGAAAAAAAAATCTGCAACAGCTGCAACCATCCATCCAGATTTTTACCAGTATTTTATAAACACTGAAACCAGTTGCCACTGATGGACAAAACTGAAGGAAATGCAACAGTGTAAATGAACTGGGCAAGGTTTGAAGGACCATATTCAACCCAGTGTGTACCTTATTGCCTGACAATATTTCCATCTTGCATTATAGCAACATGTTACATTATCCTAATGTTGCTGAGATCCTTAGATCCCTTTCAACAGGCAAACCTGCAACTAAAACCAAAAGAAGTTTGGCCTGAGCAAGGTGGCTGAGGACAAGGCCTAGAGCATCAGACCTGTTCCCCTCAAATGACACCGGTTACCAACGTACCACGTTGATGATCTATCAAAAAGCTCCCCAATAGCGATGACAGCATTTGTGGGTCACTGTTACTATCACCTGTGATTTCCTAAGCGTACACCATGCAACATGGGGGTCTGGTGCATGTGGCCAGAAAACTTTAATTACAAATACCCTCGCTCCCTCCTCCACGCATAGGAAAATGGGTCTTAAACTACGCAAAGCCCAAGGGATAAATAAAAAATAACGACTGGAACCGTAGCCCATCAGGCTGAGGTGCTCGGAGGACCTGCCCCGAGCGGGCGGCGGTGCGGGAGGCGCGGACGGGCCGGGGCAGTCTCACCGCACATCTGCCCGCCCCAGCAGGACCCCGCAGACCCTGCCCGCCGGCAGACCCCTCCGGAGGGCGGGCACGGTGGGCGCCCGGCCGGGGGGCCGCGGGGGAGCCCGGAGCTGCCCGGGGACGGTCACACACCCCGTGTCACATCCCCTGCCCGCGGCCGCCTCCCCGCTCCCCGCCGCAAGCCCGCAGCCCCCGCCCGCCCGTTCCCCGCACGCAGCAGCGGGGCCAAGAGCCGGCGGCGCGGCCTCGCCGCCCCCCCCGCGGGCTCCTCGGAGTCCCTCCGCGCCCCCCCCCCCACCCAACACCCTCGGACCCCATCGGATCCCCCAGCCAGCCCCCGCCGAGCTCCCCTCGGCCTCGCAGACCCATCCCCGCGCCTCCGCACCCCGCTCCTTGTCCCCCCACATCCCTCCCCGCAGCGCTGCAGCCCAGGGTCGCGCACGGCGGCCTCCAAACTTGCCCCCCGCCCCCGCAACACCTTCCCCCGAGATCCCTCCCCCGCATCCCTGCCGCCATGCCCCGTCTCTTACCGATCAACTCTTTGGGGACGTCAGAGCTGTCCTCGGCCATGGTGGCGCTGCCCGGCGCCCGGGGGTGCCCGGTGGCGGGGCTGCTTCAGCGGCGCGCCGTCCCTCCGGCAGGCGAGGCGGGCATGTACCCAGCGGCGGGGCGGGGGAGGAGGGCCGGCCGTGCGCCGCTCTCTGCTGCGTGTGTGCGGGGGGTGTGTGTGCGGTGAGCGCGGACGGAGGGAAGGGGCTTCTCCCGCCCCGCGGAGCCCGCTCCCTCCCGCGCTACATGACGCCCCCGGCTGCCGGCGCGGCCAGAAGGGGCATTTCCAGGGGAGGAACGGCCCGCAGGCAGCCGTCAGGCGCGCCGGGTCCCTCCTTTCCCCCCGCACGGCCAGCCTCTCCGCGCCGCCCGGCTCCCCCCAGCCCGGCACCGGCGGCTGAAGCGCGGGCGGGAGGAGGAGGAGGAGGAGGAGGAGGAGGTGGCGGAGGCGGTGGCGGCGGCTTCCCCCGCCCCGGGAGGGCCGGCGCCCTCACCCCGGTCCGGCCTCCTCACCTCGCGAGAGCCGCCGGGAGCCGCCCGCCCGCGCCCACCGAGCACCCGGCGGCAGAGGAGATGGAGGTGGCGGCGGCGGCGGCAGCGGGGAGCATCGCCCTCAGGCGGCCATCGCGCCCGCCCCGCCGCGGAGAAGGAGATGAGGAGGAGGAGGGCAGCGCGCTGGGGAAATCCAGCGCTGTGAAGCCGGCCCCTCCTTCGCCCGATCGGCCCCCGGCGCTGCGGCGGGCCCGGGAGGGCGGCGGCGGGGGCCATCTGCCGGCAGCCGCGAGTGTCGCGGCCCGGCCCGGCCCCCCGCCGCCGTAGGCCCCGGCCGCCACCTCCGTGTGTGGCAGCGGCACCCGTCGTGCCCAGCGGACACCCTGCCTTTCGCAGATGCACCTTCAGGCTTTACACCGCGGGAATTCTCTGAGCTCGTGTCGTTAAAATGGTGTGTGGTTTGCAGGGGGTGGGTGGCATCAAGTCAGTCCTTGCCCCTTGGGACAGGGATTGCCCGGGCTGGGTCACTTCAAGCCCTGGAAGAGGTTAACCTTTGATCCAGAAGGCGTCTGCCTCTCCCTCACTCCCCCACCTTATCTCGATAGGGATGGCAGCCGCTTCAGCACCTGTTCCGAGATAAGGCTCTCGCTGGAGACTGCTTAGCACACTCCAGTGCGGGGAGAGGAGGCGAGTCTCTGAGCGCCTGCTAGATGGAAAGGAACCGAGCATGCCTCCTTCCTCTGGACTGAAGAAAAACCCCAAAATTGCAGCGTTTTGCTTGTTGCACTTTACTGCTGAGAGTTTTTATCGTGCGTAACAGCCCCATTATAGAAACGCAGCACGGGAGTTACCTAATTGCACCCATAAAAATAAGGACAGAAAGATGCTTATTGGATGAGAGCAAAGGAAGAGGCTCAGCAGCTCTGGAAATCCTTTGGCTGCTTCTGGTAGTGATGCCCAGTTTCAGTGAAAGGATCGTTTTCACTGCAGCAGGCCTCTGATTGGTTGCCCTCCATCCTCAAGGGGTGGATTACTGCATAAACTTCATATTTCAAGCACTCTAAAAGTGAGTGACGGATCTGGGAGATTAAAGTCATTTATGCCTAATTAAGAAACTTGAAATGCATTCGAGAGCAACAGCCTAAATCCAAACCAAGTTATTTTGCGGGTGCAACGCCACACTGCTGCACTGTGTCTCAGGGGCTACTGCAGAAGAAACATGACTAGAAATTGGTGGGACTTGTCAAACGATTTTATTATGATTCCCCGTGGCACCAGCCAGATCTCTAAATAATGTTAGGGATGATGTTACCAATACAGACAGGGTTACTACAGAAACAGCTACAATTTCCTCTCTTTCCGGTTCGGTGTTTACAAATACCGAATGTGGACATCCTCTAAAGAAAATAAACAGTAAGTGAATATATTAGTAAAAGAATATAGTAAAGAAGATGTGTGCTTTTAATATATAGCAATGTCAATCACATCTTACCTGGATCTCTATATGTCTATATATAGAACGCACTGCATTCCTTTTCCATTGATTGTCTTCTGCTCCCTTTCCCTCACTCTATCTGCATCCTTTTCTGATGTATGCAGAGCACCTGCTGACCTTTTCCTTTCCTTCCTGCCAATCTTTCCTCACAGCCCAACAGAAAACTGTGTTTTCTTGCTGGCTGTGTACACACAAGCTTACTTCCACTGCGGGACACGGATATTGTTCAGCAGGAAGCAAAAAAGGAATTGAGAAGTTCACTTTTTTCTAATACCCAGGAGGGAAGAATCAGATCGTTAAGTCTGCGTAAGGAAGGCTGAGTAATTTCATGCAGCTATGTGAAGACTTGTGTTATTGAGTTACATGCAGTTACTTGAGCTGGAAGACAGGGATGGGGAGCAGAATGAAGCCCCCATAATCCAAGAGGAAATGGTCAGTGACCTCCTACACCACTTAGATGCACACAAGTCTGTGGGGCTGGATGGGATTCACCCAAGGGTATTGAGGTAGCTGGCAGAAGTGCTCATCAAGCCACTTTCCACCATTTATCAGCAGAGCTGGCTAACTGGGAAGGATCTGGTTGACTGCAGGTTAGTAAATGTGACACCCATCTACAAGAAAAGCCAGAAGCAGGATCTGGGGAACTGTCAGTCTGACCTTGGTGCTGGGGAAGGTTATGAAGCAGATCATCTTGAGTGCCATCACATGGCACATAGCACACAATCAGGCACTCAGGCCCAGTCAGCATGGGTTTATGAAAGGCAAGTCCTGATTGACTAACCTGACCTCCTTCTATGACAAAGTGATCTGCCTAGATGAAGGAAAGTCTGTGGCTGTTGTCTAGCTAGACTTTAATAAAGCTTTTGACACTGTTTCCCACAGCATTCTCCTGGAGAAGCTTTCAACAGGACAAGAGGCAACAGGCTGGAGTTGCATCACGGGAGGTTTAGGTTGGACATGACAAACAATTTCTTCCCCAAAAGGGTTGTCAAGGCCTGGAACAGGCTGCCCAGGGCAGTGGTGGAGTCACCATCCCTGGAGGTGTTAAAAAGCTGTGTAGATGAGGTGCTGAGGGACATGGTTTAGTGGTGACCTGGCAGTGCTGGGTTGATGGTTGGACTTGATGATCTTAAAGATTTCTTTCAACCAAAATCATTTTATACTTCGATATTGAGTCTAATACCCTGTGTTCAGGTAAAACTTCTAGAAAGATATGTTCTTTTCCATCACTATTCGCCTACTCTGCAAAAAATGTACATTTTTGGATCTGTGAACACTTAAACATGAGAGTTTCTCAAGCTGCACTAAACCATGGCCACTCCTCTGTCCAAAACAGTATTCGAAGCATGGCCCTCGTCTGCTTGGCCGCTGCCAGACACTCGCAGGCCTCTGAGCGTGCATCAGCTGCAAAAATGTGTCCCTTCCAGGCCCGCCTGCAGCATTCTGCTGGAATACTGCAGCACCTCCTCCCTCCCAGCTTCCCGCCACCTGAGCTGGCCAGCACGGCAAGCTCAGGATGCGTAAATGAAAAAGAAAACAAACCCAAAAAAGAATGATGCCATCAGGCAGGGCTTTTTTGTCCTGTTTTGGGTTGTTTTCCTCACCAGCAGTGCAGGCTAATGAAGCAGCACTGCCAAGGCTACTGTATAATTCCTGCTTTGGCGCCTAGAAGACTGGAACTGGTTCAGGGTAGGGGAGGTACAGGCTGAGCTCAGGTGGATTAGTGCTCCCAAGGCCAGGCTCAATCAGCAAAATGCATCATTCCCCATTCCTTATTCCCTGGGCAGGAGCAGAACATGATTGCCCAGGCAGGCTGCTGCTTCCTGTTCCTCCAGCTACAGTAATGCCTAGATATTGATGCTATCACAACATCAGTCTGGCCTGTGAAAAGAAGGGTGTTTCCAATCCCAAGGGTCCACTTCCCAGTGCAGAGAGGACTGGACAACCTTCCTAGGGATCCCAGTCTCCCAAATAGAGACTCTCCTCTGCAGTTTATATGCAAAACCACAGAGTTTGCTGGCTTTGTAAGGAAGTGTGATTTTCATCGTTTCCTGTGGACCCTTGCTCTCCACTAGACATTTCAGGAGGGATGCAATTGTCACAGACATCTTCTCCAGCAGCAAAGATGCTTAAGAAGTTTATCTCCCTACGGCAAGTCATGTGTACCCGCTGGCAGCTGTTTACCACTTTCTGTGCTGTGCCAGCATGAGAAATTAGAATCATAGAATCGTTGAGGTTGGAATAGACCTTTAAGGTCATCAAGTCCAAATTGTGATACTGTGTTGTAACCTGAATCAGTGAAGGGGGTCAGAAAGGAGATTTTTGTCACTTCAGTAATTGAATTTTAATCGTCCTTTATCCATCCTCACCCACCGACAGAGGAACATCAGCACAGCTAAGTAAAACTGGGGTAACTGGGGCAGGCTCAGAATGGTTTCCTATCTGATCTCAGTGTCATTCCCATAACCCTCAGGTGAAGCTCACGCCCTGAGCTGCTCCTGCGCAGTCCTTAGCAAGGCCTCCCAACCTCAGGTTACCTGCATTGGTGCAAATGATCACAACTTGGGTGCCCGAGCTAGGATTATGCTCCAGTTGTAGCATAGCGTTGTGAATCACATGCAGCAGGCACACAGAGAATGGAAAGAGTCTGCTGACAGAGTAGATCTATGAAATAGTTTTTATTAAAAGTCATTCAAAGGGTAACCAATTTGCTTGCCACAGGAATGGGATCTGTGTGGGTTTCTTGGAGGTACTTTTTCTCTAAGGACTGCTCAAGTTGTAGCTCCTGGCATGACAGAAATGCTGATGAGAGTAGTGGGCTGGATCATGTGTGAGTTAGATGCCTGCAGGGAATGTTGCAGCATCCACAGCTTATATGTAACAGCCAGGAACAGAGTGGGAGGGGACTAAGAGCTTCAGAAGACATTTGACACTGCAGACTTCATCCATCAGATTAACCATTAATTATATGAAGTAACTTTTGAGGAACTTCTGACTCCACCTCTCCACCTCTAACATAACAGGTCTATGTTATCATGGCACCTCACATTCTATACTGACATACAGCATAACATATGCCTGTTTTCCAGCCTGTTTGTTGCCCTTGTCCTCCTACTCAGACTAAATCCCATCTTATTCTGCAGATAAGGCAGGTGTCAATACGAGTTCGTGCCAAGCCAAGCACCATGTCATCAGGTAGCGTATTCATAATCTTAACTGCTGCGTGTCCTCCCTGCCAACTTCTTTGCCATGTGGATTAAGGCTTTAGCACTGAAGAATCTCAGTCTTTTTTCCTGAGAAGCAGTAGTGTGATGTCATCAATGTTATGATGTGATCAATAGCATGACCTTACTGCTCCTGAAGCCAGTGGAAAGATTTCGCCTGCCAACAGCAGTTGTCAGACTGACATTCAGGTTACATCCTGGAGTCATCCTGCTGCAGAGCAGCATCGTGGTGGGAGGAATCAGATGATCCAATCTGATTTTCAAAGCTACCTTGGAGCGTTAAAGCCAAAGCTCAGAACATGTCATGAAAGACAGGACAGAAAGCAGCTCTGGCTATAAATGACCCAGCCTTTCCAGTTGCACTTCTAAGAACAAATCCAAAGGGGTGACTTCTTCCCGAGCTGTGCCTTTGCAAACCCCTGGATACTTTTTCCTGCCCTGGTTAAATGCAGACAGGATGGGGCCATACTATCTCATATGCCAGGATATGCTCATATATGCTCATATACTCTAAGAGCAGTATAGTTTAAGGAAGTGGTGCTTTTCAATGACAGCAATTCTTAGGGGTTATTTTAAAGTCCGAGAGGCAGCAAACCTGCCATTCTATGGAAGGATGTGAAGCACAACTAAGACACACAGTTCAAATTATGCCTGAACTCAGAAGTTCATTAAGCCCACCCATCTATGGCAGCTTTATTTCTACCTAGCCTAAAAATAATTTATAACATTTCCAATTTGGGTCTCTCTCCAGTTTGTTTGTTTGTTTGTTATAATATTTACACAATAAATACTTTTGTGTCCATTGTCTACGTGTAGTGATACCATTAAATGTGATATTGGGCCCCTCACGTTGATTATATTTCTTCAGAAACCTGTAGATGTTCCAGAAAATAGGGATGTTTTCACATATAACATTAATTAGAAGAAGAGCAGAAAACAAATAGCTAGCTAATTGCACAATAATAAGTATGTCTTCTATTGCTGAATGATCAGATGCTTGCTTTGGATTTCACCAGTTGATACAAAATTGATAAGCAAAAGCATGCGTCCTCCATCAATCGCTTGTTTGGCAAAGGAACTGGCACATTTCTAAGCAGTCTGTTGTTATCTATGACTGAGTCTTTTCAAATCCTTTACTCTGGGTTCCTGTGTGCTCTTCTGATTACTTCAGTACCCTGCACACATAAAATCCCATTTTGTCTTGATTTTAAATAGGGTGAATATAAATGCAGCAGTCAAGATGTATATTTTGATAAGGCATACTTTGACGGTCGTGTTAAGAAGAGAATTACAAAGAGCAGCTGACACCTCATGAAAGTCTTTATAAGATAAATCTATTCAGAATAATTCTGGTTACTCTACTGTATTATTATATCATCTGTTCCCATATTCCTCTTCCCTCATTTGTTTTTAGCAGGCATATTTGCATAAAACCAGGATCACTTTTTCTTAAGATTTCATCTGCTTCTGCTACTTAGCTCTCACGTGAAAGCATAATCCTCTGTGTATCCCACCACGTTTAGTTAGACACTTGTAATTTTTATGACTCCAGATTTGGAACTAGGGAGCAAAAGCAGACAATTCTTAAACACACAGCTTAAACTGGCATCCTGGTTTTCTCTGTTCTGTTGCAGGCATTACTAGCAATGTGTAGAGTACATTTAGCAAGAATGGAAATGTAGCATTTTCAAGCATTTAAAACAGGTATGTTTTAAACACACCTGTGAGAATTTGCAGCTCCTCAGCTCATCTGTAAGTCAATCTGCACAATTTTTAGGGTCTGTGAAATTCTGTTCCTCCTCCACTAGAGGCTTTCATCATGTCTGATGTCTCATCAAGCCTCTTTTTCTTACCATTGACTCCAAATTAAACAACATGCCTTGGCTGGGTTTCCATCAGCCCTGTGAGACTGACCATCCCCTGGAATCAAGGTAGTGAAACATTCTCCATAGATGTTATTTGTACTGTCTGAAATAGCTGAAAAAGAAGACAGATTTTCTTCATGGCCAGTGAAGCGGATGAATTGAACCTGCACAGAACTAAATCCGGAGTAGTTCTGACCTAAATCTCAAACTGAATGTGATTCTCGCTCTCAGTTTTAAAAGGCTGAGCTTCTCTCTCAGCCTTTACTATTCCCTGCCAGAAACTACTAACAGCCCTTCCATCAATAACAATACCTTTTATTCAACCGCTGCTGCAAAAAATATGTTCTTCAGATCTCAAAAAGTTTTCTCAGAAGGAGCACATTCTGCAGAGGTCTGTGGTGTGTCAACGGGAACCTTCCAGAGACTGTGCTAAACCTAAATGTCGAGACACATAACCCTCCAGCTCACAATGTGATAGCCCAAGGCAGGGAAGAGAGGATGAGAAGTGTGGACGAAAAGTTATCTTGGAGTGTACTGCCTAGGGAGTAGAAAAAGATTAATATATGGTGAATAAAGAGAAGGTTGAGAGCAATTGCAGATGAATTTCAAATACCAAATAGCTTTCTATCTACATTGAACCATCAGCCTTTTGCATTTCAGCCACCTTTAGGAAAAGACTGGGATATGGTTAGTATATACTACTGCAGGAGTCCTCTCCTTTCACACAGAAAGTGTGAGCTCTGATATGATCTGTGGCATTAACTTTTTTTTTGGTGCTGCTTCTCCCTCTGTGCAAGCTTTCTCCCACATAAAGTCAGAGAACCTGCACCCATTTAAGTTGATAAAACATTTACAGAGTTTTTGCTGGATGGTTCAAGATTAACCATGTGTTGATCTTTTTTTTCACAGATCACAATACTGTTAAGCTTGGTTCAGTACTATTTGGAGTGACTCACTGCTTTTTTTACTCAAGCTTGCATCCATCTTGTGAGATCAATGGATGCCTCTGCCTTCAGAAGAGCTCCATGTGAGGATGAGATCATAGAATTATAGAATCCTCATAGGATGGTTTGGGTTGGAAGGGACCTTAAAGGTCATCCAGTTCCAACCCCCTTGCCATGGGCAGGGACACCTTCCACTAGATCAGGTTGCTCAAAGCCCCATCCAGCCCTGAACACTTCCCAGGATGGGGCATCCACATTGTCTCTGAGCAACCCATTCCACTGTCTCACCCCCTCACAGTGCAGAACTTCTTCCCTACATATAATATGTATCTACCCTCTTTAAGTTTAATGCCATTACCCCTTGTCTCATCACTACATGCCTTCATAAAAAGTCCCTCCCCCTCTTTCCTGTAGGCCTCCTTAGGTACTGGAAGGCTGTAAGACTTAGACTGGAAGTTCTCCCGAGACCCTCCTCCATGGTGAACCACCCCAACTCTCTCAGCCTTTCTTCTGTAGAGAGGTCCTCTAGTCCTCTGATCATTTTTGTGTCTCTCTCTGGATTCACTCCAACATGCTCATGTCCTTCTTGTTCTGAGGGCTCCAGAGCTGAACACAGTACTCCAGGTGGGGTCTCACCAGAGGGGAGTAGAGGGACAGAATCCCCTCTCTCACCCTGCTTGCCATGCTTCTTTCGATGCAGCACAAAAGCCAATGAGTCCTGCGCTGCAGATACACATTGCTAGGTCATGTTGAGCTTCTTGTCAACCAACACCCCCAATTCCTTCTTTGCAGGGCAGCTCTCAACCCATTCTCCACCCATCCTGTATTTGTGCTTGGGATTACCCTGACCCATATACAGGACCTTGCACTTGGCCGTGTTGAACTCCATGAGGTTTGCACTGGCCCATCTCTCAAGCATGTGAAGGTTTCTCTGGATGGCATCCAGCATGTGAACAGCATCACACAGCCTGGTGTTGTTGGCAAAGTTGTTAATCCCATTGTCCATGCTGCCAGCAAAGATGTTAAACAGCTCCAATACTGACCTCTGAGGAACACTACTCATCACTGGTCTCCACTCAGACATCGAGCCCTTGACCACAACTCTTTAAGTGCAACCACCCAGCCAATTCCTTATGCACTGATTGGTGCATCTGTCAAATCTATGTCTCTCCAACTTCAAGAACCTTCTGGAGGATCTTCCTGACATTCCCCTAGTGTCCAGAGTTGTCCCAGATGTTTTGTAAAATAAAGTAAGTAACATCAGTCATCCCTGACCAACTTACGGAAGTTTTACAAATAACATGTAGATGAAACAGCAAGTAGGGAAAGCAACATGAGCAAACAGCAACAACATCCTCATCGCATGTCCCTAATATAAAACAGCATCAGAGGTGATATTGCAGTGTAATAGGAACTGACTGGCAACATGAGATTGCCATTTCCAGGGCTGGCCATAACAGGATGTTAACATAAGGGTTGACAAACACAGCAAAGCTGAGACCATGTCAGTTTTTCTGCATGCATATATGTCACTAATGATTTGGAGCAAATTATTTTTAAAAGTGGTGCTTTTCAGGTTCAAGTCATCACTTTTTAAATCTGGAAAAAAAAATAAAAATCCTGTGCAATAGGGCTCTCAGCAACATGCACAACCTCCTTTCATTAGTGTGCACACGTACGTTCCTCTGAGTAGATCTGCCTCCACATAGGGCCGTTTGCTCAGTCTTACCAAGCTGTTAATTCCAAGCCCTATTTCTAATTCCTGACTGGCTGCTATCTGGGTGCAAATGAACCAAAAGTAGTGAGAGGTCCTGGTTTGCTGAAGGAGTGAGAAACAGTTCTTGCCATTCATTGTGGCCCTCAGAGTATCGCAGGGAAGCCCACCACCAACTGACCAGCCCTACTTCACACTCCAGTTAGGTATTCTGCTCCCCAGCAAAAGGAGAGGTAAAATTCACATCAGCAGCTTAAAAAGCAGGATAAACACCACCACCACACCACATATGTGCAGAGAAAGGCTGTATTTCTATTAGTAAATTGAATGTCCCAGTGATGTTGCCAGGTGCTGGGGATGATGAGCATGGTGTGGCTTGTATCTCTGCTGATGAGCCTTACCCTTCAAAGGGGTACGTGAAGCACCTTAGTCACTCTGCAGAGATGGGGAGTTGTTTGCTAGGTGGCACTTGGCAGGCTCAAACCAGAGAATGGCTTTTTAGTGCAGATGTTTGCTTTCTGGGAGCTGAGTATGGTTCCTGGCACAGCTTATTTCTGGAGTATAGACTTAGCCTAAGGATTTTCTGTCTCTCCTCCCCTGCATGGTGAAGGGTGATCAGAGGACTTCTCCAATACAATGGAATCACTGGATGTTTTGCTGTGGAGGCAATGAACTCAAGTCAGCAGTGCCAAAAGAACACTTTGAGAACTTTTAAGAACGAAAAACACTTTTAAAATTCCTAAGATAAGCCACAAATATGAGAAGGTCACAGACGGCAAGCCTGCCTAACAGTTCCATGGTATGCCATCAGCAAAACCAGCCTAAGACATTTCTGCTCACCCTACTGACACATTTCATAGTCACTTGACTGGGTTTATTGGTTTGGGCTGTAATGGAGGTAATTTTCTTAGTAGCAGCCTGTGTGGTGTTATGTTTTGGGGGTTTGATGAAAACAGTGTTGATAATAACACAGGGATCTGTTAGCTATTGCTGAGCAGAGATTACACAGTATCTTCTCTGCTTCTCACCCTGCCTCACCAGCAAGTGGGCTGGAGATGAGCAGGAGGTTTGGAGGTGACAGAGCTGGGACAGCTGGCCCCAACTGACCAAAGGGACATCCTACACCACATGATGTTGTGCTGAGCAATAAAAGCTGAGGGGCAGGGGTGGAATTTTCCGGGGCTGCTGTTGCTTTAGGACTGGCTGGGCATCAATTGGCTGGTAGAAAACAATTTTGGGGTATTGCATCACTTGGTTTTCTTGGGTTTAGTGCTGTTTTCTTTTCTTTGTTTCCTTTTGTTACTTATTAAACTGTATTTATCTGAACCCACAAGTTTTCTCACTTGTGCCCCTCCTTTTCTCTTCCCCATCCCTATGTGTGGGGGTTGAGTGAGCAGCTGTGAGGGGCTGAGCTGCTTGCTGGGCTTAACCCACAACATCAGCCCATTACAACTCTTTGCAGGGCTGTACTGTAAACCAAGTGAGAAGGTTCAAGTGAAAACCAAGCCAGAACATCATGATACTGAGATCATGCTCACAAAGTGAAGATGCTCCAGAAGAATCACAGCTGATCTTTTAACTTGCTGTGAATGCTTTAGACTACTCTTCCATTTCTGTAATCTCAAATCACCACTGAAAAGGCCACACACTTGCTGAATATGTTTGTTATAAGAAAAGAATTACCCACATACTTGTTCAGAAAATAATCAGTGATCCACAAAGCACAAGTTTATGAACAACAATTTGCGGTTTCTAATCTCCAGCTACAGTTGGATCTCAGTTACAGATGCCTTCCAGCTAAGGGAGCAGAAACATGACCACATTATTTAGGCTGGGACATAAAGACAGCAAATAGGGAACTGCATGGCTGGCTGTAACATTCACAATTTGCAAGCTGCTCTTTTCAGCCAGTGGTATAGGTCAAATGGTATTATTTCTGTTCCCCCTCTGTATTATTTACATAACAGACTCGCACAAGAACAGCATATTTCGCAATCAGCCTGAAGTTTGCTTTTAGCATACAAGCGCCAGTTCTCATCAAGATCAAGTGCTCAGATGATCTCGGAAAACAATTATGAAGTGGTTACTTCCCTGGTGGACTCAAAATCCACACAAGAATTCGATTAGAGATTTTTGGAAGCATTTTACCCAGTTGTCAGCCTTACCTGTCATTTTCTGTGACACAATTTCTCAATGTACAAATACATCAGTTTATTATCATTATGTGCAGTAAAACAAAGCGGTGTCAGGGATGAGTTCATATTTCTTTCTTTTTCATCTTCATTTCAACAGATAGGATCCAGTAGCATTTAGCAATCTTCAGTCTGCCTCTAAGTGGTTAATTTACTGCTCAGAACAGGTTTTTATTACCCTTTCTTCCTTCCTTCCTTGCTTCACTGCACACATGCTCATCTTCTGTTTTTTTTTTTTTTCTGAAACTTGATGCTTTTGGTTCCTTTCACTGTGTATTATCTGCTGCTGGCAGTAATCTTAGCTCTTCAGCTGACAGCAAAATTATGAGGTGCTCAGTACAAGATGAGAATTCTCCTTCCCTCATTCTAATTCATTAGTGCCGCCATGAAGGAATCAGCGTCATCTTTTCAACGCGTTAACAGCTCTCTGCTGATAGAAAGCATTAGCTCCCCATTCTTCAGCAAGAGGTCAAAACTGATTTTTGTTTTGTAACAACCCATTAAATTTTGTGCTTTGGAAAATTCCTTCGCTTTCCAATGTCAAATACCCGGGCTGTTGTCTCAGCTGGCACGCAGAGGGAAGAGAGGGTTTGCTGTCAGATACTAAGGGACACAGGCAGCCAAGCATCTTTCCTAGTGAGGACCATGGTCTACCACAAACCTCACCTGGCTGATTACTTGCGGTTTGGATTTTTTTGCCTACTCTTAAGAAAGCCTCTTTGTTTCAGTTGTGCACAGAATCACAGAATAATTGTGGTTGGAAAGGACCTCCTAGATCACCGTGTCCAACCATACCTACAAGAATAAAGAACACCTAAATACCTGACCACTAAAAGGAAACAAAGAAACAAAAAAACCAAACAAAAGAAAAAACAAAACAAACCTCAAAAAAACCAAACCAAACCAAAACCCAAACACCCCCAAAAACCAACACACAGGCCCCCTACATGCCTGCTCCTAGAGCACGTCATGAAGCACTATGTCAACTTGTTTCTTAAATACCTCCAGTGATGGTGACTCAACCACTTCCCTGGGCAGGCTGTTCCAGCGCCTCAACACTCTCTCTGTAAATAATTTCTTCCTAATATCTAATCTAAACCTCCCTTGCTGTAGCTTCAGGCCATTTCCCCTGGTTCTCTAATTAGTAACTAAGGAGAAGAGGCCAACACCCACCTCTCTACAACCTCCTTTCAGACAGCTCTAGAAGGCAATGAGGTCCCCCCTCAGCCTCCTCTTCTCCAAACTAAACACCTCAGCCTCTCCTCCAGCACCTCAGCTCCTCTCCAGCACCTCAATGTCTTTCCTGTAATGAGGGACCCAGAACTGAACACAGTACTCAAGATGAGGCCTCACAAGGGCTGAGTACAAGGGCACAATAACTTCCCTTCACGAGGCTCCTGCCATTGTTTTCCTGGCTTGAAAAAAGTGGTAACTAAATGTTGCTGTAGGCTTTTTAGAAGTGTAAAAGGATCTGGTTTTACATGTTACCAACCAAATCTATGTCAAATCCTGACAGATACAAGACCTACCTAATGGGATGCAAATAGTAAAGGTCATGTCTGTAACTACCACAAGGTGTTCACACTGACTTGATACACCAGCATTTGGCCAGTAAAAATTATAACATACTACATACCTCAGTAGGAAAAAATATGTACCTGCACTGTTGCTGCATACGTGGCATGGCTTTATTCAGTTTTCTGTACAGATGAATCGATCTGGGTAGACAGGTGAATTGCCTTATCCCCAGGTAGCTTCGTAACAGGAAACCTTGGTCAGTGTTACACACAGAGTCATTTACATTCAGCACAACAGAAGCCTGAAATCTTTGTCAGATAACGTGCATTAAATTGTTCGTCAAGCACAGTTGTGTTTCTGATGGGTGTACAGGCAGGTTTCAAATGTGACCTTAAGTATGCCTGACAGCAGACGAGGAGGGGTCTGTGGAGAGCAAAGGGCTGCACTGGCCCCACCAAGGTCCCCAGGTGCTTGAGCAGAGCTGGTCTGTTCAGCTCAGCTCAAGGCAGCATGAAGCTGGCAGTGCTGCTCCTCATGCTGCAAGCACACAGATGGTCCCGGGTTTTTCCTACCTCTCTTTCAACAGCACCACATTTAAATACAAAGGGAAAAACTTACAATACCTCAAAACCAAAATACTGAGAATGAGAAAGTACACGGTATACATACTGCAATATTTGCAGATAGGTCCAGGAGGAAGCAGAAATGGCAAACTATGGTTTTAGGTGAAAGCAGAAGCTGAAGAGCTAACTCAGCATCTGCCTCAGCACAGTCAGGACCCTGGCAGAGAAACCACCAGGACTTCTGGGCCCTGCAGCAGTGATAGCAGGACACCCAAAGAGAAACCTGTTTGTTTGAGGGAAGAGATGGACAGCAGATAAAACCCAGTATTTTGAAAATGTTGAGGAGATCCAGCTTGCTTCTAGCCTAACTGCCAACAGAGCAGCCACAGTTGTCATCGTCCAACCCCGGAGAGCCTTCCCAGTGCTCCAGGGTGGGGTGGAAAGGGGTGTCGGGTACATCCTCCCCTTGGCTGAGCAGGAACACCCTGACACGAACTGGGCTGGCTGCACCTTTCCAAGGGCAGTGTTGCAGGCATGTTTCCCAGAAAGCTGGGAGCTCTGTGAACCTTTAGTGTGTTGCTGCTGCCCTGGGAGCAGCTGAATCTATTTCCAGTTTTACATCAGATGGCATTGGAAATTAATGTTCTTTAATAAGCAGCAAAATGTGTTTTGTCAACATCTCAGGGTGAACAGAGATATAATTAGACCTTTGGCAGACCTTATTTGTGCTTTACCTGTGCCTAAGAGTGCTCTTTAGATTTTGTCCCATGGCTGTTCTGCATTATTTGATTTATTTATTCAGCCATGATTCAACAAAAAGAGGGGAAAAAACTGCTGCAAACACAAAGACTTCACTCCTCCTCACTCTTCCCAGTTGCACACACCCAATCGACTCATTTCCTTTCTCAGCAAAGGAATTAGGCCCCAGTGATGCCATATTTCCAAACCAAGGATGTTCGGCCACAAAACCTTTGTCTCTGTGTCGGGGAAAATGTGCCAGAGGTCCTCGCCACGTGCAGAAAGGGGAGCAGCCCAGGCCCCAGTGCACAATGTGCAGCAGTTAGCCGAGGGCGATGCAATGCATGCCAACGTCGTTACTGCAACACCCGCCAGAGCACTGGGTGCAATGTGCATCCAGGCTGCTGAGCTGCGAGGCAGCAGGGGATGCTCACCCCTCCAAGCACCAGTGCTGTGGCCAGATAGGGGCAGAGGGAAATGCCACGGGGTGGAAGCTGCCCAGTGAAGTCTTTTGAGTTCCCTGTAATACTTACACAAAGCAGTCCCTCCTGGAACAACTCCCTGCTTCACTACACTTAGGATCCTCCTTGCTTTTTTCCAAGGGCATCAAATTATTGTTTGCTCCTCACTCCCTTGGAGGATCCACCTAGTTTTTACTAATTCCCGTGCTGAAATGCAGCTCTGCTCTCCCCAGAGACTCTTCACAGAGCTTGCAATGTTTACTGTCTAATGATGATTTCCACATGAAATAGTCTTGGTTTGAAAGAGAAAGTGTTTTCTTCAGCTGCCAAGTCAGTCAAGTCTCCAACAGTTGAGCTGGCTTTCTTCCATCTAAGGCATCATCACTGGTAATCAAGGGTCCTGTTGCCAAGCTCCAGACCCCGGCTGTGCCTGTGTGACTATGTGGCCATCAGCTGATGCTATCGGTGACAGCTTGCTGGGTCTGGTGGCTCTGATACAGTTATGTGGGGAACCCGCTGTGATGAACCTGGCAGAGATGCTGGCTGTGCCTGCTGCAGAGGGGTGTTAAGAGGCAGGAGAAGCACTGAGGGCTAACTGACTAAGGTCAGCAGATACCCACCTGGGTTAAAACACACTGTCCTTAGGCAATTTTCAGAGTGTGGATGCACTAAAAGTCTGTTTTGCTGGGGATTGGACAGAAAGAGTTTTCTCCCCTTGCTCTTTTTTTTCCAACCCTGGAAGGAAACCCTAAAGGGTGACAAAAGTGCCTCCCTCTCCCCTGCCCCAAGAAGCAATACGACACCATGGGGCAACAGTCCATGAATATTCACACACTGTCTTGCTCACAGGGGCAAAAAAGTACAGCACTTCTGAAAGAGACAGTTGAGAATACCCCTAGGATACACTGTGTAATTTGTATCTCTCCTTTTTGGCAAGCCAGTGCTATCCTGTCCGGCTAGCACTCGAGGTGAGGACTTGAACACTAAATGGCCACTCAGAGTAAACAAAGTTCACCCAGGGAACCCAGATGGAATTTCAGTGTCCATTAGCTGTGGTAAAGGGGAAAAATGTCTTTGCTGTATTTCAGTTGGACTATTAGCGCTCTGATAGGATTTCTGAAGACAATAATGCAGCAAGGTGTTCTGTTATTAAAGCACTGTTGATATATCTGGCTATTTAGCAGACATTTAATGGTGCTGAGCTTTTTGAAAGCCTGGCTTTCCCTTTTCTTTTTCCTCGCTTTTTTTTTATTTCCTTCTGTCACTTGTTATTCAGAAATGATAAGTGTTTCTGGATATGTCTCTAGAGCTTTCTCTTTTTGGCTGATCTTTTTTCACATCTTTGTTAAATAAAAAACATGTTGAGGAGAGCACAACTTTTTAGCATGTCTCATCAAAACTGAAATATTGCAGAGAAATAATAATGGAATTCAGTTTTGATTTAAGCCATTAGCTCTGCAGGTGCAGCTGCATATCTAATACTACAAGGCCTGTATGTGATCTCCTTACAAGATGAAAGGAGAAGACTTTGTAGTTGAGGTTTACGCTCATCCATTGCGTTTACTGGCTTTTCATTTCCTATTTCGCTAGCTCCTGAAGAGCCATAAACTTTGCTAAAACTCTGCTTGAGAGCATAATACCAGCCATTAGTTCTTCTTGTGAGTAAGGATTGACACCTTGTGGACAGAAAGTGCTAAATTAAAAATAATCCTGTTCTATTTGCAATCGTCTGGCGGTTCCCTATAGGGCAAAGTACTCTTTAACCATAATTTATTTTGTTCTTTAAAGAGTCACAGAAATACCAGCCTAAGTATGGATTTGTGATTTCATGCTTATGTTTTTATGAAGTTCAGAATAATTAAACATTCTGCCTTCCAGGGAAAGAATATATATACCTTTGGAGGCTTTACTCCCCTGGCAGCCAGATAGTGGGTTTCTGCTCCAGCTGGACTATACTTTATGAAGAAGATAGCTCAAGGATCATCTATCTCACCGGGAGACTTCACTCCTTGTCCTTTGCTAGAGTTTCAGGAACATTTTTTTTTCCCCATTGGAAGGTTATGCAAGACCTGGGTGAGCACGAGGAGTATAAAATCACAGTGAAACTCACAGAAACTGTTAGCCATAGGCCCCCAACACCTCATCAGCCCATTTCAGGACAGATCTCAGCCTAGGGACCGGAAGAAATGTGTGAGAAGGCCACCATAATCTGAGGACAGCGTGAGTTTTGGCACTTTTAGGATGCTGTTTCTGCTTCCACCATAAACCTGTGTATAAACTTTGAGGTTCTCTTGAAATCTCTGGTTATTAGCAAAAAAACAGGACTCTGAAGACCTTTTTAGCTCAAGGGAGTGGAAATGTAATGGGCTTGAAACTCCCCTCACTCCAGCCCAGTGTTTGCTATTACTGGAGATTTTTCTTATTGTTTAAATTTCACTAACTCCTAGGAACTCAGCATGCTGAGGTTTGTACTAACAAAATACTCCAAGGGCAGTTAGACAAGACCCCATATTCTCACTGTCTATGTAGTGCATAAGAAGTGTCAGCTAGGCAAAACCAATTAAAGCCAGGGTTGTGAGCTGGGAAGACAAGACAATAGAGTGAAAGGGCAGAAAAAAGCCCCAGACATTCCTGCTCATTCACTGAGTTTAGGTGATGGCAGATGAGAGTGATTTGTACAACAGTATGGGAAAGGTGAATTTCAAGCAGAGATGCCAGACAGGGTATGTCTAACTTCTTCAGATTTTGACTGAAAGCTTTTCCTAAGAAAAGAAAAAGGATAGTGAGAAAGAAAATGCAAAGCATCTTCCTGGCTCTTGAGATGTTCACTGGGCTAGTTCAGAGGCTGGTAACAGAAGTGTTAGCTGACTCAAGGTCAGTCTATTTTGCTTGTGCAGAATGCACAACCTCCCCCAAAGCACAACTGTCATCTCTTGAAGAGGTCCAGGGGGAAAAAAAAAAAATCACTGACTTTTCCTGGGTGGTAATAATGTAGATGAGTGTCCACAGAGACAGTGTCAAAGATGTGTTAACCTGTACAACAAAGGAAGTCAGAGTGATACAGATTTCCCAGTTCTGTTGCTGTATGGACTTTAAGATCACTTGTGTGTAAACCTTTATGAACTTAAGAGCTGAAAGACTCATCCGGACCTCTTTCCTAAGTTAAGAGCAATGCCTGTTCTGAACTTTCCTGGTGTCCTGCTAAGATACACCAACCGTGTTTCAGGTCAGTAGAAGTAATAACTCTGTTTGCAGGTCTTATGTGTATTACTTTGCATGTCATTCTCTTTATTTTCTTTCTGTTAGGTGCCAACAGCTCTTTTTCCACTCACCTATCTCATCAACAAAGTCAATCCTCCTGGCTGGAGCCACCTCTGCACAGGAGCCGTTTAATGTTTGGAGCCTCTGATAAAGGCTGATCCCAGCACTAGGCTACTCTGCTGCAATGAACTGGACATTTCCAGCACTGTGCAAGCGGGGTCATGCTTTCACATACTCTGAATCCCATGTCAGTGTAAAGCTGTGGAGTTTGCATGCAGAACCATATTTCTGTCCATGTGTCCAGAGAATGTCAGATGGATTGATTCGCTGAACTAGCTGGCAGCAGCAGAAAGCACTCGAGGCTGTGCCGCTGCTCTCCACGGGAGAGGTGTCACATGCAGTTACTCTCCAAAAGGAGGACAAAGGATTAGACACCTTTTGATGACCATCCCAGGGAAATGCACCAACATAGGATTCGGGTATAATCTCGGTTATGGCCAAACCTGAAGGGGGAGAAGCCATAGCATTTCAGACAATGGGTCTAGGACAAGAACGGGGAATTGTTAGCTTTTCAGGACTGAAAATCTAGGGGCTTGTCTTTATTTAATGTAAGTAGAGGACCTTATGTACTTGGCACTGCTTTCTTAGAGCAATCCTTAGAATTCTTTCAAAGCTCAGCTGGAAAAGGCCTTGAGAAACCTCTGAACCAGCTGACCTCTAGAAGCACCTTCCAACCTCAACTTTCCTGTCACTCACTGAGTTGTATTTACCCCAGTAAGCTGTGTGACCTGTCCAGCCAAGCCTCGAACAGAAAGGTTTCAATAAAGCTCTGATAAGGGTCTTAATTTGAAGAGAAGCTCAGGCATAACTCGCAATTTATTTACATCACAGTGTAAATCCTGCCACCCCACTGGAGACACAGGATGCCTCCTTTTTCAGTTTCATTACAAACATGTGGGATGTCATTTTCAAGTTTCAGCTTTTAAAGCCTGTAAGTCTCAGCATTTCAGGAGAAAATGCATGTGCCTTTGGGATTGAGGCAAACTATGTTTGAAACATTGACTTTGCAGACAATGATTTTTTGTGTTTTCTGGATGAGCAACAGTGTGCCTTCACAGCAGCGCACTGAGTTTGGGCTGTCTGAAGCAGTCCCTGCAATAAGCTGAATAGATTCTTTTTATACCGTGATTTGTTCTGAAGAAACAATGCCCAGAAATGTTTCGTCAGGCATGCTTTGCTAAGGCTGTCAGTGAGTAAAAGTATCTGAGTCACGAGCGAGCGGAAGGGAAATGTTGTGTCAGACTATACAGTAATTTGAACCTACTTCTCTCCTACCTGATCCCTTCCTTGTACAACCCCAGTCTGAGAACACAACGGGTCAGAATACTGTTTTATACTTTTCTTTGGCATTGAGTCGTGCCATTAGGATCTCTATCAGCTTTACAAAGTCAGAAATCATGAAGGCAAATGACTGCACTGGGAATCTACCAAGTGCTACCTCTTTTTCTGGTTTAACGTAACTAGATATGCTACAGTTATATAGAAACATTCCTTATTCTATGAGATATTATTAAGAATTATTGAAGCGTAGTAATAATCACTTTTATATAAATAAGAAATCAGAATCCTAAGAAATAAATTTACTTATAGAAAGTCAATTGTGAAGACTGAAAAACAAACAGGGTGTGAGCTTCCTTTGTGATATGGAACTATATACCACAGTGCTTGAAAAAAAACATAAAGTTCTGGCCTGTATAGTCCTTGTGAAGCTCCTGGAGTGCTGGATTTGGTGCTGGCATCATGCCTGCCAAAAAGCAACTTCAAAGAGAAGAATGCAGAATAATAAAAATCTAGTCAGGGCTATAAAAAACCATCAATGTTGTAACAATCAACACATATTTAAAAAGAATAAGAAGAGAAAAAATATTTAGAGAACACGGAGTAATGCTAAAACCAGGAAATATGAGATTAAATTAATGGAAGTGATGATTAAATGGGGTATCAGAACTGACAGTTTAAATGAGTAAGAAAGGGAGCAGCCTTCAAAAGACAGAAAGCAGCTCAGTAAATTTGGGAAGGGATATTCCTTAAAAAACATAATTATTCTTGATTAAGAAGCTTTTATAGTGAAACCTACTTATATAATTACAGCATAGGTATAATAGAATTGTAGTAAAGTGTTCCAGATGTTCTTAATAGTCACAAATCTGCTGTGTACTTCTTGGTATTCTGCTTGGTGCATCTTTTCAAGTAGTTAGACTATGGTAAAGTCATGCTAGGAGCTTCTCTACGAACTCCAGTCTCACAGCAGCTCCCATTTTAGGCATCCTCCTCTATAGAAACACAATCCTATCCATCCCAAGTTTGTCCACCCGAAAGGGTTTAGCAGTTGGTTCTGCTCCCACACCTGTGAAAGCCCGGATAGCCTGAAAGCCTGCTGTAATGAGATGGCTTTACAGCACCAGCTGCCTGCAAGTGAAAACAAGGAAGTTTAGGAAAAGATTAAGGAAACAACAGAATGGTGCCTTGAGTACAGTATTTATTTATTGACCCAGAAGTGGTGCAGCTGTGTTCTCAACGATTGATGGAAAAACGCTCAGCTAAATATTTCAAGAGGTATGACTGCTATCTCTCCTGCTGTTCTTTCAGGCCAGTGATCTATTCTGAAGGCTTTTTTTTTGTCAGAAGTGAGCTTTCTGAAATGTTTCTGACTCAAATGTGGGAAGCATTGGGCTATTTCTAAATCCTAAATGCTTGATGCTTTGCTGAGCTTAGAACGAGAAAGTTATCACAGTTAACCTAAAAAAAATTCTTCCCGTACGATGGTGTGCCAGTTTTATTAGTAGCACAATCCAAATGCCTGCCAAGCTCTGAAATAGTTTCTAAAAATATTTAGTAAATTCATGACTATCCACTTGAGATTTCTGGAGTGATGAATCAAATTAATTTTGGAATAAATTGCCCACAGGCCAACAAGTAAAATGCCAGGAAAAAAATTAATGAAGATCACATACTGAACTTTAAGTAAATAAAATGAAAATATTGTGTCCCCAAACACAAAATTTTTGCATGATGCCTTTGTCATCCTTTTTAAAGAGTATATGAAATTTCCACCATGCTTTACATTAGGGCGAAGAAGCCCATTATCCCATCTTTCAGTTTTTAACTTTCTATTGAATAAAGAGTTACAAAAAGCAGCCCATTTATCAGTGAAGAAAGTCAAAAGCTTATTTTCCACATATTTTTAAAAACACACAGCAAGGTCATGGCCCCACTGAAATGTGCAGCTGGAGCAGAGCATGAGTGGGAGGTAGAAGCTGCAGCTGGAAGCAACTTCTCCAGTGTCCCACCCTGGCCTGGCCAAGGCTGCTTTGACCTCAGAGCAAAGTGATCATTTAAAGACTACACATAGCAAAGGGTGCCATTCTGAGCACCCTTTTCCTTATGAGAAGCTCTGTCCTAATAGCAGCCTGGATAGTCAACGGGTGCTGCTGTTCTGGAGAAATTATTTATTGATGTCACAGTCATTGAAGACCCTCAATCCCAGGCTTGTCACAGCCATATACCACTTTTTAAGTCAGTTCTGGGATGGGGGCTGGAGTAATTCTTTTTAACCTGAACCCTTCAGAAGGTTAACTGCCACAGGCAACTATGAGAAGCACTTTCAGAGCAATAGCAATATCCAGCCTACTGACAATTGTTAAAGCCTCCATTTCACAGCTGCTGGCACAGCAGCTCACAGCGTGAGGCCAATCTGCAGTTGATCTACCCAAGATAGGTGCAAACACATAGCTTCACAGCTAAAATGGGGTATGTGTTTTTCACCTTGTAAGAACTTCAGGAATATTCCAGGTAGGGGACACACATCCAAATTATTTCCTTGACTATTGATAACAAACTTGAAAGTATTTTCTTAGTTATGCAGGCTAGTTCCTGATTTCAGGGGGTTGGAAAGACAAAAGAAAAGCACTTCTCCATCAGCACACCCAAGGGATGAGGACTTGCAGAGACTGCATTTCAGGACCTCTGCTTGATACAGGAACAAGGTCAACCCCTTGCTGTAGCTCATCCTTGTCAGGGAAAGTACCTATAGACAGAAAGAAAACTCTCCAGGTAGCCTCTGCTTTTGAACATCTGTGCAATCATAAAGATTTCAGCAGGGAATTAGATATTTAAGGGCAGAAAGCACCACTGGATCTGACATGCTGGACAACACAGACCATCCCATCCCATCCCATCCCATCCCATCCCATCCCATCCCATCCCATTCTTCTTGTAGTGAGCCAACTAGTGCAGGTTAGGGTGGTTCAAATTTAAATTACAGCTTGTTATCAAGGTCTGAAGACTGACTGTATTCAGTAGCTATTAATGGCTTGGGCAAAATCCAACATCAAATATTTGCAATTAAAAATAAACTGACAAATGTTCCATTTAGGGAAACGATGAATTAAAAGTCAGGAGGAACTGGTCAGTAGGTGGCACAAGAACAGCACAGGACTGCTCTGCAGTCTGAGAGCTGAGTGATTGGGAGTTGTATCCTGAGCCTTTTTTTTTCCTCTACAGTATTTATAAACCCTGTTACCCGGTGATTTAACTAACTGAGTCATTGCACTGAAGCACACGGAGTGAGTGGCTTAAGTGGAAGGTTTCCTTGAAACTCTAGTTCCTCCGTCACTGAGTGCACTCTGTACTCTTGACATCCACTAACATCACCTTACCAACTGCTTCCAAGCATTAAATAAGATCAAATTCTACTGTACATCAGAATTGGCATCTGACATGCCAAAGTACAACGCTCTGACATTCAGTAGGCTTGTCGTTTGCTAACTTGAAAAATTATTGCTTATATTGCAAACAGAGAATCTCAAAGCCATTAAGAGAAGTCGGGGAGCACAGCCCCATAACAGACCCCTTTGCTGATGGAAAAGTGCTGATGGACTGTGTTTGTTTATCAGCAGCACGTTAGGGAAAAAATTAGAGCCACGCTTCAGGCACCAATTTGTGGCCATTCGTGTCTGCAGGAAGTCTTTGTCTTTCTGGAGGAATAGCAGCAGCTGCTAAAAAACTACGTTGTGCTGGCTGGCAGGTCAAGGACGAGTACCAGAGTGAGCAGTTATATTTAAGCTTGGAAACTCTGCAGTGACTGAAGGCTGTTGTCTTCACTGGCTGTTGCCAAGGTTTTTCTTGCCGATTTGAGTTACGGGAGCAATACGACTGGGTGCAAACTGCCTCAGCAGTTCCTATATCTACTGTGCAAATGCACGTCTCTTCCTCTCCACCAAGATTTTGAAGTACAGTGTGGAAAGGCACATGTACTGGGTGCCCTGCCTTGTGACTCCGGCTTGTCATCATTCATTTACAGAAAATGAGCTGGAGGAAAATTGAAGGAGGGGTGCTGTCAAAAATGACATGCATAATTAGGCTTTTCGGAATGTCTCCTTTGCACTTTGGTGCCAGATCACTGCATGTGAATCACCCAGAGTGTTGTGAAGAAAATGGTAATGAATTTGAACCAATCAAGTGTAAAAATGATGGCTTTTCTGTACTTTAAGGTAAACATATATCTACAAATACTTTATACTAAGCTTAGGTGTGTCTGTGTTTAAAAAAGAACAGAAAAGGAGGACAAACATCAAATACTGAAGAAAACAAGCTATCATCAGCACAAATATACTTGTCATTTTAGCACATTTTCCTTAAACAAGCAAAACCGAATGGTATGTAGTCAGTCTCTTACATTATTCTTACATATTATCTTCTGTACCATTCTAAAAAGACAATTATAAGCACTATTTAAGCATAAAATACACCAAACCTGTCATACGTTTCTCATTTCAGATCTAATTTCTATTTCCAGCCCACACATACCTGCTGTTGTGTCTCATTTATTGCTGTAAATTATGTGCATCAGAGTCACTGCAAGTAACTGATGACACTGAGATCACAGCCATGCTGAATTCTAATAAAAAAGTGGCTCTTCACCACTTCAAGTCACCTCAACTCATATTTCCTTATTCCTCAAGTAAAAGAGGACAGGGAGCCTAATTTTGAGATACAATTTATCGAAGACTGGAAATATGCTGAGATGGCCAAAGCAGATGGAGACTGGATGTGGTCACCCAGGAATCCCTTCCAGTCTGATACGGCAATAGTTTCAGCAGACCCAAAGCATCACACGGGTCGTCCTTGATAAGAACAGAATAGGTGATGGTACCAATTGAAATACCAGAAGAACGTCAGTGGTGAAGATAACCTGGTCCAGCTGGTCCCTTATATGCCAGCAGAGTTGTCCTCCACAGTATGTGCTTAATTGACTCTGAGCAGTCTCGCAGTGCAGTTATTTGACTCAAGACTCAAAGCAAATTCTTCATGTTTTTCGAAGTATTTCTGCACCACCCATTACTTTAATTTCTGATCAGCTCCAAATGAATAATCTGACATGACTGCTGTCTGGCAAAATGTAATGGGGGGTCTGTGGAATTTCATGTCTTTCCTTGATGGTGATTTGTGAGTTTGGTTTTAAATTTTCAGGCTGAGGTTGTTGTACTGAATTCTGTGTAAATTCCCACTGTAGATGAGCTATGCGTGGGCTTTAACACAAACTTCAGGGGCAAATATCACAGAGTTTTTCACATTCCCAGTAAGGATTCAAAATACCGCTTTTAGTCCAGACAAAGATGAATCCAACAGAGTTTAAAAAATTAAGCTCAAATGCATCTGCTGGATTTTATCTGTCATTACACTCAAAGCACAAGATTTACCTACCTACATCAGACACAAAAAAAATCAACAACAATAGCCCTTTGCATGACCCTACTATGAGATTCAAATGGCAAGGGAACATGAAACCCCACCAGCCACCCCTCTCCAGTTACACTGGTGCGTGTGGCAGGGCTTTCTGCCCTCCTGCAGAGGGAGTGGGATGTGTGTACAGTAGCTTCTTGTGATCTAGGGAACATTTCAGATAAAAACCACAGATGTATTTGCAGAGGCAAAGCTTATAGGTATGGGATCAGGAGCATAATCATTAGCTTATTAGTGGAGAGGCCATTTTGTTGCATTACCAAACAAGAGCCTCAGACAGTGGTGGCAGGGTTATGAGTGGCACTCTGGGGATTACTGTAATATCATACGTTAGAACAGAAGTAGGAAACAATGATCACACCTACCAGTGCAGTAGACATGGACACGCTAAAGCTTTGCTGTGCTCAACCGTGCTCGGCACCCCTGTTTCCTCACCTTGCAGCAGCGGGGTTAAGGTTTCAAACACAGGGCACGGTTTTGTCACCAGAGTGCACATGATGTTTTTGTGGGGCATCCTAACATCCTTGGATCTCTGCCCGCTCTGGGGTCCACCCAGAGCGCAGCAGCTGTAGACCTGCAGATCCACGAACGCCAGCCGATGCCAAGGAGGCTGGAAAAGGCCTTATGTCTCCAGCAGGCACCTTTCCTTCCCCCAGGAGCTCTGCACACTCTTTGCCTGGCCCTGAGCTCACCCTCCCCTGGGAGCGCTGCCGTGGCTCCTCCGCGTCGCGGGATCTCACGTAGGCAGCAGGCGCAGAGAGACAGGATGAAATTACGCACCCTTGGCCGCTTTCATGCATAAAACATGGCATGGCGACAGAGGGACGGCAGGGCCTCGGCAGCCATCCGCCGCATCCTCCCGCCCGGCTGGGGCTCGGCCCGGGGCTGCCACAGGTTTGCCCAGTGGGGAGCAGACCGTCGCGGGTGGCCCTGGGGACGGGCGGCCCCGGGAGCCATGGACCTGTCTCCATGCCTGCACTGGCTGCGGACGCGGCTCTGGCGATGCGGGGCCGGGCGGCGGCGGTTCTGCAGTAAGTGTTGCGTCCCGGCCTTCCCTGCTTCTTCTCCCTTTTCCATCTCCGTGCCTTCACCCGCGCTGGATTGCACCCAGCCCGCAGCCCCCCAGAGACCAGCCGAGTCCCCAGGCCAAGGGCTCTTTGCTTGGCCGCCGAGGGCACGGCAGCAGGGCAGGGGCACGGCCATGGCTGCCTGTCCCTTACAGCCCCCGACGGGGATCTGTGCTGAGCAAAGCCTAGTGGCTGATGGACCATCTTCGGGAGAGGATAGTTGGAAAAGGTCCCTTCCTAACGCAGCTGAGCACTTTTTCCATACCTCTAAGAGAGTGTTAAGAGGGGATGGTTTGTGTCTTTGGAAGGGGAATATGAAAAAGTGCAGAATAATACCTACCCCTCTTTTTTTGACTAGCTACGTGAATCAAGAAAAGTTTGGTCAAAAGCAACAAAACCAGGTCAGTGGCTTATGAAATGTCACAGTGTAGACAGTGTCCTGAGGTTTCCTGCTTCTTTGGCTGATAGAAGCCGTGCACACCACTGAGCTAATGTATATATAGCCTTGCTGCAAGTTGATGGGGCACATGATTCACCATTTCACCATGGTTTTACTGGAGATGGTTTGTTTACCTTCCATGACAGACCATATATACTGCAGTGGAGGCCTCTGTACAGAGGTCCAGACACTTGTAGCTGGTTTACTCAGGCTCACTTTCAGCTGGCACCATGGAGAGAAATGATGCCAGTGGTTCTGCAGAGACTCAGAAAGGGTAATGCAGCTGTGACAAACTGTGGATTTCTTTGGTTCAGGCAACTGTAGTGTCTAATTGCTCCTAAGAAGATGCAATGCAGTGGCTCAGGAGGACGAGCTGGGTTGGCTGGCGAACTGAAGCACCTTCTCTCTTATCAAGGGAGTGATATATTGTAAAGAGATCCCAGAATGAGAATGCCATGCAGATTACCCTTCAAAAGGATAAATATAATGAGCATGCTGTCTGCTGTCACCTCTGCCCAGAGCTCACGTCATTTCGCAATCCTAGCTTATCCATAGAGATACCAAGGTCTCTGAATTTTTCTGAATTATGGTGGTGTAGTATAGACACAAAGATCTCACAGTTACCTTCTTAAAACTTGTTTTCTCATAAATTCAATTCCAACTTGCCTTTCAAGTTCAAAATATTACTGGTAGATGTCAGAAAGACTGAATTTCCTAGTTGATAGACTGTGTGCAGTCGCTTATTGGTTTTTTGGTGCTTGTGGCTTTTTGAGTATTCTGATCAATTTTCTACTTGTTAATGAAGTAGAAAAAAAGAAGCAGTTCTGTTTCATGTCTACTTAGGATTACATTTGCCTTTTCAATTTGAAGCTCCCTACTTTTTAAAAATACACATTTGGCAGATAGTTGAGGAATGTGTATGGAAACTTCTTACCACAACATTCACTTTAGACATTAATTATCCTATGAATACATATGTTCTTTACTCGGGCTGTCCTCTGAGTTAATAAGAACTACTGCCAAATGCATGCAGGAGCACTTAGCTCAAGCTGTAAGAATGGGAAATTCGAGAACAGCAGATAGTCTGAATAATTGAAGGAGGCTTCTTTGGCTGACAATGGTGCTATCTTTGCACATCTCTCCCAGCCCATCTTTTTATCTTGCCTCTGGCTCAGTGAAACATTGCAGAACTGAAAAAAAAAAGAAAAAGAGGAATAAAAATTTTTTTTTTTTTTTTTTTTAGTGAGTCTGAAAAATACTAATGAGTTAGAGGAGTGTTTCTTGGCTTTGTCACTAGAAATAACTTCTGGCATCTTTAATTAGTCTGCTTTATCCTGCATTGATGAAGGAGCATGGATTTCTGTGAACTGTCATGGTGGGTGTTGAGGACAGTTGTGAGGGTCCACTCCTTCCAAGTTCCTTGCGCCCACACTCAGCTTGTACTCCCCAGCTGCCTTTTGCCCAGGCACTGCAGCAAAACTGCTGCTATTATAGGAGATGTGCTACTTTTCTGTTTAGAATTAAAGAAAAAAACAGTCTAGTAAGGAAACTACTGCTGGCTGGTTTCTGAAGAGCCTGTGAGCACAGGCTGTCACTGTACCTTCCTGCTAAAGCAGTCATTCAAAGGAACAGGCAGGGGACATCGCAGCCCGTCTGTGCCTGCCCTTGTGTCCCCAAAGGAAGCTCCCAGCAGGCACATGTGCTGCTGGCAAAAATGCTGCTTCAAACAAAGGCACATTTTTAAATGGAGAGCAACACTCTCCTCGCTGCCTCACTGGATGTGTCTGACCCTCTGGCCCAGGAAAATCTACTGCAGCTCACACCAGAGAAGCCCTCTGAGAGGCTTTTGACATTCACAAAATTGATTCTGTTTCCACTTCACAGAGAGGACTGGTTCCAACACTGTGGGAGACATTGGACAGAGTGTAAGTTCATGATACTACTGTAAAAAATGATACTGGACTAATGAAATATGCTTTTCTGATGGATGCTACCATGTCCACGCAGACAAAAAACATAGTGAAGCTTTCCTGTAATGAGGCATCCATGGCATGTCCCTCTCCCTGGGCTCTTGGGAGTCTTGTGCAGGTTGATTTTGGTTTTTTCTTTAATCTTCCTTGTCCCGGCCACATATGGTTCACGAACTTTGTAGGAACTTGGGTTCCCAAAACTGCTGTTTGGCTGCTAGGTTTGATTGAAGTTGGTCAGTGGGTTAAAAAATATTAATGATCAGAGTGTCATCACATGTACAATGTTTCCTTAGACAAGCAGGCTAAAAGGTTCTGCTCAAACCAGTGCTGGAAGCTGAGTTTGAATTATGCTAGTAGTAACTGCATGAAGAAAGTCTTTCGTGTGGGAAGAGCCTGAAAAGCAGCTGTTTGCAGCTACTCCCCAAGAGGTACTTGGCTAATGGCCACCAACACATGTTAAAGCCCCAGGGATCTGTGGGGAGGAGGTTTCTCTGGGTTTTCCTGAAATTTAACAGATAGGGTGTGCACACAAAAACTCTAAAACTTCACACAGAGCAAAAGGATTGTATGTCCCTGATGCATGACAACACATTGGGAAATTCTGCTGGTTGTGTGTCTGCGGAGAAATTTGGAGGGCTTTTGCTGGCTTTCCATGCCAGCCAGGTGCTCATTGGTTGCAATGTCCCTGGTCTTGGGTGGCCTCTAAAGCTATTCTGCTGAGTTGGACCTGTCCGTACCACTTCATGTTTCAGTGTAAGCATTTGGTGAAAGGGACGAGGTGGGGAAGTTGCAGAAGAAACGTTAACTGATTTGTTTAGGGCCATAATCCCAGCTGAGGCTGGGAAGCAAGACATGAGGTGCCCATGCACATACTCGTCCCACAAGCACCAGCCACCCATGGCACTATGCAGAGTCTGGGTCTGGGTCTGGGTCTGGGTCTGGGTCTGGGTCTAGGTCCAGGTCTGAGACCAGCCCTCAGCAGCACTGCCTGTCACCACCACAAATCCACTGTGGGACATTGCCAGGTATCAGAGGTCCGGCCATAGAATTTACCCAGCAAGGGTGGGCCTAAAAAACAATGTTCTTCTGGTGCTAATACAGCTTTCATAACCCACAACCTGTAGGGCAAGGAATTGATGGCAAGCTTTGATCAAATCTCATTAAATAGTCATCGTTAGGCACTTTTTCTCCACACCAGCAAGTCCTACTAGAGTAATGTTGTGAGCAGCCTGTTATTATTTCTGCTCCAAACTGGCTGTGTAATTTAGAGATAGGAAAATGTCTGCGATGTATTTCAGTTTGTTTCCAAGTGAAAACAAAAATCAATTGCCACCAAAAATCAGAGAAAAACAAGAAACCGGGAGCAAAAACGTCATCTGGAAAAGAAAAATGGCAAAAGCACAATTTGTACGTGAACTGAGTAGTCTCACACAGTATCAAATGCTACCTTATTTCATGGTGTGCGTGATTGGTTCTTAGGTAAAAAAAATGATGCAAGTCATTGGTGTTAGGGAAAGCAATACAGAAATACTGTTCATATTCATAAATGAAAATAATGATCTATAAGTTAGTCAGTTGGCCTAGCTTTAAACTACACTGAAATGGCAATTAAAAGTGTGCGCTGTTTGTCCTACTCATTCTTGTTAATAATGTAGTTTTAAATGGTGTTTTTGTTCTGGGGAGGGAGGAGGAGATTGCTTTCCTGCAGAGGAATAGACCTTAGGTGATATTGGATACAAGAGCTATATTTTGCCTCTTACCTCAGGGAAAGGTTCTTTGGAAAACATACTGTAATGTACCCGGAGGCACGATGCCCCGCGCAGCCCTGTGATACTTGCGTGGGCAAGAAACCTTTCCACTCAGAGGGGTCCATTCAGGACTGACTCAGACTGAGAGATTTCAAAACCATCCAAGGCATGGCTCTTTGTCTTCGCAGACCTTTGACGTGCAGAAAGACGAATGTGCATGTATGACTAATGTTCACCCATTGCTGTGCAAAACTGCTTTTCCCACAGAGCCTTTCTTAGCGCCGTACCGGTGCAATGCTTAGACTCCATCCTTCAGTGACTGGAAAATCATAATGGGTTTCTAGGTATGTTTTGAATACCAATTAAAATACTGAGAATTTCACATCGAGAAGGCTTTGAAAACAACCTCAAGAACATTAGCATGGTTTGTTTTGTTTTTCTTAATATCACCCCTTCAACCATTCATTTTCAGTTGTGTTGCAGAGAAGCTGGAACTGCTTTGTCATTATTCATTACAACCAGGGAACCTGACAGCTTATTGATGAGGCTGCAGCAGACCCCTGGCAGGGCAGTTGGTGATAAGAATGTAGTAGATGGATTTGTAAAACACGCAATAATTCAGTGGTCCTCATATTAAGAAATCCTAGGAAATGGGCAATAAATGCAATTGCCTCAGCAAGACAGATAAAAACTTTTGTAACTTTAACCAACAGCGATAGTTATTTTGTTTGTTGTGTTTTTCCCCTTCCTTTGGAGGGCTGTACTCTCTTTATGATTATAGATTAAGCATATAAACCCTCTTCCATTTCATCCTTTTGCATACAACAAAACCTTAGAAATTGTCAGTTGAATTACCAGCAAATCTGGTAACTCTCACAAAGAGCAATAACAAATTCATGCTCAGCATCCAAAGTATCATGCTGATGCAATAGCTATTGTTGTGATGGCACTACTGCTCCTCACTCATACAACACCACCTTCTAGATGTCCTGTGAAGCCTTGTCAAAGACGCCTTAACCTTAGGAGGCAACTGCTGAATGAAAGGAAGATGTTCAGACATTAAACATCTCCCAACACCTGTGGGATTTAATGATAAATTTCATCTGGGCATAAAACAATACTCACCGAAAATGAGGGGCAGTGTAAAGAAATAATTCTGTCCAATAGTTTCCTCTTTTTTTTTTTTTTATTACAACTGATGTTCATATAGTGAGGACCTCAGCATTCTGCTGAACTTGGTCTTGGAAAACCCACAAGCCCCATATCTTCAGAGTAGGCTACATTACCGAATGCCTTGCACTAAATAGCTGTGGTAACTGCTTACATAAAATCCAAAGGGATTAAATCCCTGGGAGGGCCTAGGGCCAATCTCACTTCAATCCCACTTAGACTGTACTTTAAGGAGGTGCATGGGCCTTACACTACACAGAGGAGACTGGAACTGCCCAGCTGCATCCTGTCCCATTGCCTGTGGGTCTGAGCATAGCACCATCAACTCCTGCTCTGAAGACAAAGGACATGGAGTAATCTAGACACTTTGTGTTGCTAAATACTGCTGAAACACCCTGCTGATGATCCTCAGTTCCTCCACCCTACTCCCTGAGAACAGTTTAAGCTACTCCCAAAACTTTTAGATAGATAAAATTAGTCAAAATAAATGTCAGTCTTAGTGATCTTCTGTAGAGGGTTTCAACCCTACCTTTTTTTCGAAATAGGTAAGGATTTAGCAGACAGCTGAAAAGAATCGTGACCTGGGGCAAGGCTGGTCAGTTAAACAGAGTGATTACAGTGTCCACATCATAGGCACTAGCAAACCTGTGCCAAATATGACTTCTTTACTTAAGCTTTTTAGCTCTGTTAATCCTTTCGAGCTGAGTAAGGAGTGACACATTGGAAAACTAATCTGGAAAGCAAAGAGAAAGTGATGAAAAGGAACAACAGATTATGCCTGTGCAGAGTTTACCGGGGCTAAAGAAATGCAAAAGACATGTAAGAGCCTTAAAAGCATTAGGACAGTCACCAGGCATGGAGTGGTCACTACCCTGAGCATCTGGTTTAAGAAGCCCAGATAGAAGCGTGTAACTTGGAATAAAACTTAGGTGTTGTCAGATGAAGACTTAAACCCAAGCAGGATAAATATGCCATTAGGGTGGACTCTATATCATGGTGTTTATGATGAAATTGTTTATAATCCCTTGTGAATTTTGATCCTGTGCCATCGGCGGCAGTTGCATTTGTCGAAGCTCTTGAGTGTTGGTGACAGCTTTCCATCAAAGCCACTGCATCCTGAAATCCTCTTTGCAAGTCACCTTCAAAAGCCAGCGTGGGCTGTAGTTGCCCATGGCTGAGCTCTAGAAGCTCTACAAGAGCTGAGTGTTTCTCTTGAGGAGAAACTGAATTTCAGAAGTATTTGTAAAGCATCTGTAATACTGGAAAGCAGCCACTTTCTAGGTGATGGACAGCTATAGGGAATATCAGTACGCGTCACACAAATTCTGGGAGGAATACAGACTTGCAGTGAAATACTACCATTGTGCTATTAAAGTTGAAAAATACTTTTCTTTTTACTTAGTTACCAAAATTTTCAAAGCGAGCTCTTCACTTCTAATCTTCATATCAGTTATTCTCCAACATATCCGCCAAAAGGTGCTTTCACATTTGTGACAAGCAAAATTCTCCACTTTCAAAAACATTACAACACTTGCTCTGATGCAGAAGTCAGATTGCTGGGATAAATTCTCTGGATGCAAACCAGCATATTCAAAACCAAAGAAATTAAGCTCAAATTTGCAATTTTGTTTTTAACATATGGATTTTAGACCACTAAGACAAAAATGAAAGAAGGTTAACATATTCCAGATATTAAAGAAACAGCGTGCAGTAAAATAATAATAGCAAAGGTCTGCAAAACTGCTTAGCAAGAGTACTGGTTACATACTTCTGTGTAAGATGAAGAGCCTTATCATGTCTTCACACAACCAGGCTTCAGTGAAAATAAGCTCTTTTATTTAATATAAAATCTGAGCTGAAACTTGAACCCTTATGTTAAAATAACATCTGGTGCATTCACAAAATATCGGTGTAGTAATGGATAGACCTAGTTATGGAGGAGAGCTCTGCAATGCAGGAATCTCTCTGTTTCCCACTCCTGTTCATCCATGGAGTGTGAGGAGATTGGCATCTCCCAGGAGGAGAAAACACAGACAGGGACCTGAGAGCCTGGCCAGGTCAGAGGAAATGTCTGATGGAAAGTATGGAAGATAAAGTAGCTCCCACCACCAGCTTTACCCTATTTACCCTTTCTTTTCAAAACTTGTGCTGAAGGAAGTTCAGGATCTGAGAAGGTTTAGCTTTGGGGAAAGGGTGGGCTGATGTATAATTGAACCGCTTCTTGTTTGGAGCAGCAGTACAAAGCCAGGCTCCCACACAGAGTTCCTAAAGTCTAACCCAAAAATGTCAAATCACCTTGAAGCAGAAAAGGAACATCTAAGAAAAACATAGAGCAATTCAGTTTGCCTGTAATTGCTTTTCTTTCCTTTGCTTTTCTAGTGCAAGAGTGCTGGATAAATCTGGTATGGTTTAAAAAATAAGTAATTAATATTTTACCTCCACATGCATATGGGGTCTTTTTAATACACCCATATGCTCTTTAGAAACACCAAAGTACTTCAGCAAGTTTTTCAACAGGAACTGAGAAACTGCAGCATCTTCTTGATGCTGAGATGCACATTAGCTGATGAGATTTCTGTGAAGAAAATTGTCATTATATTAGAAACACGGTCCTTTTTAAGCACATGAGGTAAGCCCGTGGCTCTTGAGTGAGCTCATTACTGTTCATTAATACTCTGCTTGTGGTAATAAGCTTGGTTAAGCTACTTCTGATCGTGCTGTGTACAATGTCATGAACATGTCTGACTGCTAACAGGGACTAACTTGGGAGCTGGACTCAGGCACATCCTTACATGGTGCTGCATGTGCACCTGCAATGGGAAAAGAAAAAGGGAAATTACTGCAACCCAAAGAAGACAGAGGTGCTGAATAATGAGAAGTGTGCTGCCATGGCCCTGTCAGGAGATGTCCAAAGGGATCACACAAAGGTGCCATTTCTGTGCAACTTACAGGTGGGATGCAGAGCTAATAAGTCCAGCCCATTAAGCCTGGACTGCCTCTAGTATGCAGCTGAAAAGCTGTAAGTTGTCAAGAGGTAGAGGATAAGGAGAAAAGCATCACGGCATTGTGTCAGCTACATAGACCCTCCCTGCACAGTGACCAACAGCCACAGGGAATGGAAGCAGGTATGCAGGGACAAATCCCCACAGATGTCTGCTTAGGTCATTTGCTAGGAAATGTTTTTAGGTGTATACAAAGTGATCCTCTCCCCTTCTCTATGCATTTCTTCAGGCTGCAAGGCAGGGGAGAGAGGAACACCTGATGCTCACCAGGAATGTCTTCACTGACACCTCCTCAAGTAGCTCATGTCTTGGGCAGGTGTTGCTTAGTTACACTTTGTGAATAATTTTCCCAGTTTACGTTACAGTCACGAGGGTAAGAGATTGTGAATATATATAAATAACAGTTGAGATTGCAAAGAACAAGTAGGTAAATTTTGAGACAAACAAATCCATATAAAACAGAGTCCCAGCCAGCCCATAAGTTCTGACCACAATACCTGAGGAAACACTTGGAACCTGTTTCATGGAACATTCCACCGTTGCAAGGCTTCATGGCACAGGGTGAGTCTGATGGTACAGCTGGGCTGATCAAAGCCAGTCACCACTGGCAGCAGTGAAGAGAAACCACACTAGCCAGTTTAAACCCTCAAAAGACATCAAAATACCCAAGTTCCTTTGCACATACCAGCAGAAGGTACCTAAATACCTTTGATGAGCACAAGTTTGCACGCTTCCCCTTCATGCAACAGTTGGTAATCTAGGCAGGTCCAACCAAGCACAAGTAAACCACGTGTTTAATGCCATTATAGGGATGTTGGGAAGGAGAAAGGCTGCCTTCCCTCTCAAACCAGAGGCCGGGTTATGTTTTGCTTACCCTGATGAGCACTCAACTGCTCAACTGCCCCAGCAGATATCCCTGTGTGAAATCCATGTCAGCCCCACAGCCCTGGTCAGAGCAGTGGCTCAGGGAAGCCAAGGAGCTTCCAAAAAACACCATAAATTCATCAAGAAGAAGTTTTCTTTAGGGCAGGAGACAGTGGTGGTCCTCCTCCCATGGAGCAAGGGCCTTCTTCACAGCCACTGCCTACCTCCTGTGCTGTCAGCACATCAGTATACCACAGGAATACTCTGGAAGCACAATGAAATGGTTATTTCTAAAACCGTGAACTGTGTTCAAGCATTATCTTGCTTGAAGGAAGAGCAGTGAAACCACATCTCTTTGCAGCAGGTCTGCATGACTTCTGAAGGTGGGTCAGAGCTATGGTGGGATCTTGCCTGAGACAAGCCTCAAGGATCAGACACCTATAAATAGCCCTTCACATTTCTCATTTTAATATTTCATAAGTGTATGTTTTCATTTCAGCTATCATCTGACACCCAAACTCCAGCTGAGCAGCAGAAATACCAGCCCATGTCACTAACATTATTTACATTGGTTGGCAAAGTAAGGGCAGCTTAAGTTCAAGTAAGCATTGGTAATGCACATGCCATAGGTTTGGTTTACAAAGGCTCTATCAAATCCAGATAGAACAGAAAACTAACTTGATGTCCTCCAAAAAAATCTACAGTTGTGGTTTTATCTACCATTTCTAGTAGTTCTTATTGCTGTGCTTGTTACACCTCATCATTGCCTAAGGAGAACACAGTCCTCTATTATTTGTGAATAAAATCAGCCATTTGAGATCAGTCATTACTACTGACATTAACATTATCAGTATTTGAAAGATGCATTTTTTTAAAAATGCTTTGGTCTTTGGGGCATCTTTAACTTATTACAGCCAGATTGATACATGAAAATGATGGGAAAAGTTTGCATTAAAAAATTGAGTGCTATTGTCATATTGCCATTTGTATTCAAATTTGTCCATTCAAGTACCAATCAACAGAGTCTCTGAAAAGGTCAGAGGGAGGTCTGGTAGACTAAAATCAATCATTTCCACTGTGATGCCCTGCTGAATTAATCAATTAGAAGTGGTTTTAAGGATCTTTTGTGCCACTTCTAACACCTGTGTGTTGCTGTACATTCAAAGAGTCATGCTGCACGAATTAGATTTTGTGGAGGATGTGCTTTTCTTTTATTCTTAAAAAAGCCCCCAAAACAAACAAAACAAAACAAAAGCAAGAAAATCCCAAAAGCCAAACCAAACAACCACCACCACCAAAAAGCAATTCGTTGATTGCAGGAAATCAATCTTGTCCAATGAGTGCTTCCCTGAGTAAATGGTCAAAGATGTGTCTGTATGAAGGCACTAGCCAAAGAAAATCCGTATCAACAGAATTATAGGTTATATTGTAACAAACAAAAGTGTGGAATGTGTGATCACTTGAAGGTGATTCTTTGGCTAGCTGTGTTGCAGCTCTAAGAAAAGGGATTGTTGTGATCTCTTTCTGCATCTTTATGTGACATGGTGTCTTGAACCATACATCAGGAGCTACACAGTTCTTCTCTCTCACATGCACATTGAATTAAGCCCTGTGAAAGTATTAGTAAAGCATTATCTCTTCTGGATCTACTACTGGAGGTGATAATCTTAATTTTTCTGGCACAAGTATATGCATTACTTTTGTACTATGACACAATTATTTTGGTATTGCTTTAATTAGCAACCATAATTGCTATTTAAAGTAAAAACAAGGTACTTTGTGTCCCAGGTATTTTCATTAAATCTAATTGACTTCTAAAAAACCCTCCAACAGTAGCAACAACAGATTTCATGATCTGCTAAGCATGGCCTCGGTGTGTACACTGGGAGGCTGGCAGGATGCTGCAGTGGGCACACCCGTGGGATGGGGTTCTCTTTGGAGACTGCTGTACACCCCCCAGGAGAGGAACAGGAGATCACAGAATCACATAGAAACACAGAATAGCAGGGGTTGGAAGTGACCTGTGGAGGTCATCTAGTCCAACCCCCCTGCTACAGCAGGGTCACCAGCTTGCCCAGGATCACACCCAGGCAGGTTTTGAATTTCTCCAGAGAAGGAGACTCCAAAACCTCTCTGAGCAACCTCCTCCAGGGTTCCAGCACTTCAAAGGAAAGAAGATTTTCCTTATGTCCAGATGGAACCTTCTGTGTTCCAGCTGGTGCCTGTTGCCCCTTGTCTTGTCACTGGGCACCACTGAAAAGTCTGTCCCCATCCTCTTAATACCATCCCTTTAGATACTGGTAAGCACTGATAAGATCCTGTCTCAGTCTTCTCTTTTCCTGGCTAAAAAGACCCAGGTCTCTCAGCCTTTCTTTGTAAGAGAGATGTTCCGGTCCCCTTATCATCTCTGTAGTCTCCACTGGACGCTCTCTCGTAGTTCCTTTTCTCTCTTGAACTGGGGAGCCCAGAACTGGACACAGTTACTCCAGATGCAGCCTCACCAGGCTGGAGAAGCTAGGGAGGAGAACTACTGGTCACACTCTTCCTGATGCACCCCAGGATGCCATTGGCCTTCCTGGCCAAAAAGGAACATTGCCAGCTCATGGATCTGCACTCCTGCACAGCCCCGAAGAACCCCTCTCCTGAAATGCTCTCTACTTTGCAGACTAGCTCATCCTGCAGCGTACATGTCTGTGGAAGCATTTCCCTTCTTTTTTTTCAGGTTTTCCTCTTGCTGTTGTTAAAAATCAGAAGTTTAAACCCCCTTGCTATGGTGGCAGATGGCATTTGGGGGGAATTTAGTCCTTGAAGGCAAAACTGTGTGTCCAAGTTATGATTTCATTTGTATGGTAACCTTACAATTTGGCTGCAGCAGAGATGCTGAGTTGATTGTGCCAGCCTCCTCTAATCAAGTTCTCTATAGAAAGAAAGTGCCAAAAATAAGGGGTGATTTATTTTTTTTATAACTCCATTACTTCATGAGGATTGTTCAGTCACATAGCAACAAAGTGTGTCTGAACAGAAAAATTCAGGCTGGTTTTGCAAATATCCAATTGGAATCAGGATAAGGCTCAATAAATGCAAATAAATTGCATGCCTGATAAATGTGCTGTTAAATTCATTTGCATATGGGACAGTTCCAATAGTCACAGCTCTTTGGTGGAGCATTTTTTTATACAGCAGACAACCAGGGGGTTGAGTGGTCCATGCATCCTGCCCTCTGACATAAACCTGCCTTCTTTTCTTTCCAGACCCTATGGGTCCCACCAGAGACTGTGACTATTTATTTTCCCAGGGAAGGGATGCAGAGCAAATACCTGCAGCCTGTGCTGCCCACCCTGCAGCCATGCAACCCCCCTGTACAGAGACCAAGCCTCCTCTCCCAGGTGCTGGGAGGGAGGACCACTGCTGGACTTGCAATCAGCTCAGGAAAGATGCAGCACAAAGTCCTAAAATCTTCCAAGGGAGTTTCTCTCTAAATCTCCTGGAGAGAAGGTGGTACTCTGGAGGCTGGGGCTTTCAGTGTATTACATCTGATGCTCAGCTGCTCCCAAATTATGCAGAATTAGGTGCAATTTGTGAGGCATTTATGTCCTTGAAAGTACAACAACCAAAACCAAGCCAACCACCCTGTAAAGCTGAGGAAGAGCAGTGTAATTCTCCTGTCCTTGGTTTAGGTTAGACCATAAAAAGGACTAAAGACTAAAACATCCTACTCTGCCAAAGGTCAGGCTTGCTGTCATCTCCTCAGTAACAATCACAGTTGTCCCCTTTGAGAAAGCCTGTTCATTGAGCCCACCAAAAGGAGAACCAGATCTTTGCTCAAAGTCAGGCCCTGCTAGTCCTGTCTGCAGTCTGTTATTTCAAAGTGTCCACAGTCCCTTGGGTGTATCTCCTGTGCAGCCCCATGAAATAAGAGATTAAAAGGAAACAACCCCTCTCGCAAAACTTACATAGACTCTCCTTTCAGCTGTAGGTCTTTAAGAGAGGTCACCAAACTTTGGCTCCTACAGAAAGCACTTCCATTACAGGCTCCTTCCCTGTTGGGCTGAAAACACAAGCCCAGCTCCTCCCAGATGGCATGTCCCCTCACCCACTAATTCAAAGGGATAGGTTTGTGTCTGTGATGCTCTTCCCAAGCCATTATGTTGCGTTTGGGTAAAACAAGAGGATAAGCCATCAGCTTACCAGTACTAAGCCTCCAAGCTACTCTGCCTGGGCAGACTGATTTCAGCTTCCTCTGCTCAAATTTCCTGATTCTGCAGACAAAAATGTCCTGCCATATTCCCAATGCCTTCACGTTTTATTGCTACAAGAAAGGCAGCTGACCATCATCACAAAAGGATTTCCTCATACTATTTATTCTACGTTTCTGTAACGCACATCATAACGCAACTGCTTTTTGCTCCTAAGAATTATGTGGTTTAATTTAGATAGAAAAATTAGCACAATTATCAACTGAAGCTGAAAAAGCCATGCTGAGAGCCTGCAGCTCGTAATATTAAAATGCAAGATAAGATAAATGAATGCATTTTTATTCAGATAATGCAGCAGCCTGTGGAAGGCATTTCTCATCACACGTGAGATGTTTTTCTTAGAGCTGTGATTTTTATAAGATTACAGCTGCTTGCTGGAGCAGAAGCACAGCTACTGGTGTGGGCCCACAGGCAGCCCAGCATCTACCCAGTGACCAGGGACTGCTCATGGCCCAGCAATACCCATTTTCAGAAGGCAGAAAAGGAGGAAAAGCATCAGGGAAGCAAAGATGATTGCTTGGAGCAGTGACCAGCACTGGGTGCCAGGGCAGGGTCACTGTTCCAGGTTAGCACTGATCTGATCCTGCAGAAGGAGGAGTTTTCTGCAAAGGTGGATAGCAAGCGCACTGAGGTACGCAGCCGGAGGGATATTGCACTAGTGCTCCTCCGGGTTTGTTCAGTTGGTGCCTCCTTATTGCTGTGATAGAGCTTTGGCATGATCTGGAGGAAGCTGACTTTGGTATCCTTACCTTCAGTTCCTGATTTCATGTTAAATAGCCACAATAGTTTTGTGCAAATTTTAAATGTTGTAGACACCTCATTTTCCTGTCTTTTTGTTTGTTTTTGTTATTAACTTAACACTGCTGTTCCTTCGGTAAAAATCCAGAGATTCTATAAATAGAGATGCAGATAGAAATTAATTCTTTAGCTTGTTTGAGTGATGATAAGTACCCATGACATTTGTTAACACCCAGCTACATTTCTTTTTTCAGCTGGGGCTGCTGGCACCATCCAACATTGTCTCCAGGCACCTATAGCTGTCACCTAGAAGCACTGAAAGTACTTGGAACATGTTGTTAATTAAAGCCCAGAGCTACAAGAAGATCTAGGTGTGGCCAGAATCCCTGACAAACATAAATGTTGAGTAATAAGGTGACACAGCTGCTTTGTGCGGTGGCAAACCACTCACTGGTGTCTTTGTTAGGGGAGTACCACCAGCACACCCAGGAGAATCAGCTGCTTGGGGGGATTTTATTTGTAGGTTAGATTTTCCTGACTGAGCTTTATTAAAGGACTCATAGTGGAAGTAGGCGAGTGCTGATGTCAATAGCAGGGTGATGGGACTACCACAGGGCCCACATAAATGGCTTTATCTGGGGAAGGAGCTTTCTCCTGCTGCCTGGGGACACCAGGCTGCTACACTGAAAACGGTCTGAGAGGCACTGAGATATTTGCTAGCCTCTCTGGCAGTCAGTAGGGAAACTTCTGGGGGGTGTGCTTGTTGGTGAAAATGTTAATACCTATGACCTTTGAGGAGCTTTGGCTGGTGTGTGTCTCCAGTCTTCCAGCGGACTGAGGAGGCCAGGTTCCACCAAAGTTGCTTTGTGGGTGCAAATGTGTTTTGTTCTGTTTTGTTTGGGTTTTTTCAACCTGTCCATTATGCACAAACACACAGGACCATACAAGAAAACAGGTGAAATTCTGGTTTCACAACACTTTCTGACATCTTTGTGATGGGTTTCCACTGTGATTCATTCGCTGTCTTTTTATGTGTCCAAACTTATGTTTGTAACAACTCTTGTTAATTCTGGAAAATATTATCCTTCCTCTTTGTGCCCTCTGCAACTTCATTAGCATTGCAGCAATAGTCATGAGGGATTCAGGAATGAACTTTGGAGCCCCTTTCTCTTTGAAGGTTGATATAAGGATAGTACAAGTGGTAACCTGTGTATTTCATAGTGATTTACTACAAGTAGATTAATTATTGCTAAAAGATAGTATTAAGGTGTCAAAAATAAGACCAAAGGTTTGTTTGGGATTAGAAGGCATCCTGCTGGAATATCATTTATATGCAAGTGGTTTGACTTGCTAACAGCTGACATTTAATATTTAGGAGCATTAGGGAGGAGAATTTGGAAAAGCTATGTAGCTGCAGCACATTACTGGAGTCTGTGGGAGGACTGGATGCCAGATAGGAAGATCTTTGTCATTATGTCCAATTATATAAACTGTATAATGGAGGGGTCGAGAATATAACTCAGTTCTCCTGAATTTCATCATCTTTCAAGTCTGTTCTCTCACTCAAGATCATACCTCTGTCTGAAATAAGACTCTTCACAGGAGATAAGGACACAAACTTACTGCTTTCCAGGTTAAAACTGTTCAGAGCTAGTGATGATTCTGGTCAATGGGTTCCAACGCCTGTGGTGTCAGTGAGACAGGGTAACAAATTAGGAGTTGCATGGAGACAAGACCGAAGGGGGTCTTCACTTGTTCAACTTGCTGAAATAGCTGAAACAACTGAAAAGGGCAAAGACATGCTTTTGGGCACAGAAGTTCTTCTTCAGGTTGGAAGCAGCAGACTAACGCTGAATCACATGTACTGGAAGTTAAGTAACAGCTTTGGAAAACAGTGCTAATCATTTAGATATCTCAGGGTGGCTTGTAACTGTGGAGTAATGCAGAATGCTGGAGAGAAAAAACGGTGATGAAGTCATTAGCCCCTCAATTACAGACAAGAAGAGAGGTCGCTATCACATCAAGGTATAAGTTGGGACAGAACATGGGAAAATTATTATGTGACATGAAATCAATTTCTCTGTTGCATTTACTAAATATTAGTAGCATTCTGAATTTTAGTTCCAAGTCTAGTCTTTAGAAATATTTTGCAGGCCTACGTCAGTTTTTAGGTTTAGGGTATGTCACAACGTGCAGCAAGAAAGTCCCTGCAGGATTAAAGCAGAACTCAAATGCAGAGAGTGATGATGTTGCAGTGCTGGAAAGAATAACACACTACCTTCCTTCTGTGCCCTGGGCAGACACAAGGCCTTTGGGACATTTCTCTATTTTAGGTAATGTGGTGGGCTCATGATAGAGGAACTAATAGTTCTACTTAACACCCAGCAACCTGGTTTCAAGAGCAAGCCAGCCCACAAAGCAAGACCAGTTCCTGCTACAGCTGCATTTTAAACCTCAGTCTCAAATGTCCTCAACCCCATAACTCTCAGAAGTGGATCATTAAAACCAAGTTGTCCTCCCCAAAGCTTAAAGGGCCACTGCATGCATGTCACTGTATGAGAGCCTGTAACAGTGAAAGGTGTGTGCTAAGTTATTGGGATAGACCAAGAATGAAGAATATCAAGAATTTACATAAAAGCAAGGGAGGAAACCCTGTCAGACTAGTTAGATCCCAAAGAAACCATCAACATCCCAAACCATCAACCATGCAACAGCCTTGAAAAGAAATTTTTCTACTTGATTACAACTGGCTTTCTATAAACACAGATTATTATTTGATGGGTTCAAGGAGGAAAATGGTAGTTAGGGAAGGACTGCCTTCAAATGCCTTCTCTGAGCATTGACTTCTCCCCCTACATATCTTTAAGAAATGGGAAGATTTTCTTTTTGCTCCTTTCTTTTTTTTTTTCCTTGGCTTTTTTTCCCCGTTTTTCTTTATAAAGGGTGTTGCCAAGGGGTGTGCTATGGCACCATCATCCCGCAGTATGTTATTTGCTTCATCCCTAAGCAAAATATTATGAAGTTGTTATTGCATATCCCTGCTGTAATTTTGGAAATGTGATCCTCAGCATTTGGGGGATCACACTCCTCCCTGCCATGTAAACTTCCTAAGCAGTTCTCTGCCAAGCTTTCAAGTGTTTCAATTTCAGGTTATATTGATCTTATTTCCGTTGTGTTTCCTTTGTGTATTTTATCATCAAAGGTTCTTTATCACAGGCAAAAATTACATACAATTCCACCTGGGCTGTAAACACAGGACATGCAGTCCAGAGCTCCCACGTGTAATAAAGATGGAGTAAAAAGTTACTTGAGCTGCTCCAGTAACTTCAAGGGCAGGGACAAACTTTCTACCTTCAGTTTGAAGTGCTGTAATTTGGCCCACCTAACTGTAACAGACCATGTGTTATACACATCTAGATGGCCCCTCTAAGTTCAGCTAGTTTGGAGTATAAATCTTACTGAAGATTGCTAGAGTTTTCTAGTCTAAAAGCTGCAAATTCCGGCCAATAGAGCCATGATGTCATGGGTATGAAAATGAAGTTCTGAGTTGTGACTAGTGTCCCTGGAGTAAGTTTTCCAAAGAGGTGGTAGATGCCCCATCCATGGAAACATTTCAGGGTAGGTTGGATGGGGCTCTGAGCAACCTGATCTAGTTGAAGATGTCCTTGCTTCGGGGACATTGTCCTTACAGAGGGCATTGGACTAGGCAATTTTTAAAGTCCCTTTGAACCCAAAACATTCTATGATTCTATGAATAACACAAATAGGTAAGAAAGGTCCCTTCACAATGCCTAAACACTTTCTGTAGATGTAGGGTATCCTGAGGGAAATCCCCCAGCAGCTGATTTGCAGCAGTTGTTGAGATGCCTGTCATGCATAGCAAGGGCGTTGATGATTTGAGCTCCCTCCACACAAACTTGCCCATCAGTTGTCGGCTGTGCTGCTAAAGACAGCTCCCGTTGGTGTCTCCCAGCCTCACGGCTTAAGAACACCAGCAGCAGCTCTGGCACAGCTGTGCTGCCTTTGCTCCTCACACAGGGATTAATTCCGAGCTGGAGAACAGCATGTAGTACCACAAAGCCTCATGCTGACCCTGGGGCTGTTCTTTAATGGCAAAGAACTTTGTGAACTTTCAGATGATTTTGTATTTGATGATTTATTTCTTGTTAAATATCTTTCCTGAGCCACCTGCTGTTCTGGCCTCTTTCTTGGACTTGCAGGCTCTCACAACGTGGTGCAGCACAGAGCATTGCTTGGCACTGGGAGGCACATTCATCCTGGTGAAACTCAGGCGGTGTAACCAGGGGATACACTTGCACTCACAGACTTGGAGACTTATTTTCATAGCCTGTGTTAGATTCAGGGATTGACATACTTGACAGGAAGCATACCTTCTGGTATGGCTGTTTAGAAACATCAATAGCATATCTTGGGTCAGTGTAACACTTCACACATCAAAATGATGTATTATGCACAAAGCACACATGCATAGATGTGTTGAGGTAGATGGAGGCAGAGACTATAACCCAGAAAGCTGGCTTTAAGAGAAGAGCTTTGGCACCTCTGACCATCCCGTGGGGCAGGCAGAAATGTAAGGTGCTAAGGTTCCAGGCAAAAACACACAGTAAAAGCAGAGGGCTTCATTTATCTTCCTCAGAGGCATTTGAGATTGCTGTTCCACAGTGCTGATTACATTTGTCCATGGCAAGGTGAACACCACCTGCTCAGCTGGTCACTGAATGAGAGGCTAAAGAAAATACTCATACACAGTAGGACATCAATAGGTCCACCACACCACATGCTAGTGAGGAATAACTGTTCACATCTCCCATGAAATCTGGGTATCACACTCTCATGAAGCAAGCAGCAGCAGAAATATCCACACGGTCACTGAGTCCTGCCTCTTATTGCCATATAGGAATTTCTTTTAGAAAGTTTTAACAAACATTTTACATCAGACGCAATCTTGGTAATGCACAGAAAGACTCTGTTTGTATAAAAAACTCCCTGTGACACTGAGGAGTCAAGAAAAATATTAATTTACGAGAGGTTTTCTCCCCTGGGGCTTGCTGGGGCTTTGCAATCTTGGGTGAGTGTTCGCTTGTTTACACCCTGTACTCCCTGGGATTTCAAGCCTCATGGAAAACAGCATTCTCCATCTGGGACAGTCATGCAAATAAACAACTCACTGCTATTTACTGTCTTTCCTTGATTTTCTCAGGGAGACATTTCTAAGCAGCAATACAAGCAATACTGCAGAGCATCACCCCTTTACACTCTTGGTTGGAGTGCCCTGGCTCTTGCACTGGGGTGCTGCACGTTCCTGCATGCGGGCTGGCTTAGATATGAACTGCTCTACCTTCCATTTTCTTTAGCACTGGTTTCAATAATGCCTTTACTTACAGAAAGTATTTCCTTTGCTTATGAGAACTGCCAGCGACGGATAATGTGTGATGTCACCCAGCTGAATCAACCCGCTCCTTCCCCGCCATGAGTAACATGTTGTGCCCCTTTTTGTCATGTACCGAAAGAGTTGTCCTACCAAGACCAACTCAAAACGGCTTCACCTGGAAGCAGCTGCTCTCTGCCTCACCGTGTACCTCCCAGCAGCTTGTATCCCTGTTACACCTCACGTACCGTGAGATACCAGATGCTTGCTAGCACAAGTGGCCAGCAACAAGCAGAGCTGAACTGGTGCCAAGCATGAGGGCTGCAGCAAAACTGAAGCATCCAAAACCTCCCCTCCTGGCAGCAGCAAGTATCAGGTGTGTTTCGGTTTTCTGGTGCAAACCCATCTGTGAGGTCAGGGCAGGACAGGGCGGGAGGAGCCCCTGGCAGGGCACGAAGGGGCGCCGGGGACAGGGAGAGGTGCTGCAGGGTGCCAGGCAGCTCTGGCCTGGGGGACTGGGAGCAGTTGTGCCTTGGTTTCAGCAAAGGGTCTGCTCACCCACAGCAGTTATCCTGCTGCTTGCCCAGCTGGGTTCCAGAGCCAGCCCCCCCAGAGCGAGCCCAGCCAGCCAACCCATCACCTCCACCACTCAGCACAAGGCCAGCTGGTGCCAAGCTGGGAGCTAAGTGACCTGTGGAGTTGGGGAGAGCTGGGAGGGGAGCTCTCAGGCACTCACCTCCTCCCAGGGCCACAGGGATGGCTATGGGGATAGAAACACTATCTCCTGATGGGGAGATGCAGCTGCTCTGTGTCACACATCACGGGCTGGGACCCAACCCAGCCAGCACCAAGTGGTGTCTTCACCGCCTGGCTGGGCTGCTTTTATTTATAATCAGGTGTTTGTTGTGCTAAAAATTGGACACAAATACCAAACTGTTCTCCTTTTAAGTTCTTCCATGAATAAGATGATCAGCTTTTAGTGTCACTTTGCTTTCCTTGGCTGCCAAAAATCCACTGAGAAGGAGAAGAGCAGAGGGTTTATTTTGTGATGAGAGGGCACACGATGCAGAACACACTCTGGGATTTGCATGAGGCGACATGCTGCAATCATTTGTAATAATTTTATTGTGTCATCTTTCAACATTTTTCCTGCTCTTTAAAGACTGACTACTGTCAGGAGTAGGAAAGTGTTTTCTATGAGGCAGAAGACTTGTTGTCAAGCAGTGGCCTCCTGGCAATTGCACTACCAAGGTCAGGTTCTGCTTTGAGAAGACATTTTGCCAAGTAGCTTCAGCAAGAAATCATTCTTTCCCATTCTCTGACTTGGATTTGTTTGATGATTGTGGGTAAACATTTTTCTGGTCTGTGCCTGAGTTTTCTCAATTCTAAAATGTTTGTGAGACCGTTGTGTGGCTGCTGAGTGTTGGCTGGTGAAATGGGCTCTACCTGACCACAGTTTTCAGATCGAGTGGAAATTTTAACTGATGGCCATTTCTGCCTCTACCAGAAGTTGCTTAACTACACTGAGGTGGTTTTGCAAGATGTCCTGTCAGAAAGTTACTGAGGATCTTGTCCAAGAAAAAGATTCTCAATTTTAGGTTAACTTTAACTTTCATTTAGGGTTTCAGAATCTCTTTCTGTCAGAAAGTGGCTCTCTGAGGTCTCCTACCCTGCTGCTGAGACTCAGCTGGGCCAGGGGCTTTATATTTAGCTGATGCTATGTGACTAGTTCTCCAAATTCCTTCCTTCCTTGTCCTTTTTCTCTTCCTCCTTTCCTTCAGGGCAAAAATCTGGCACAGATGTACCATGGTTTAGCTGGGGTACCCATAGGTCTTTCCCACTCTGCTTCTGTAGTTCTCTAACCCCATCACTTATATAAAAATTATCAGTTGTTTTCTTTTCCAGTCTATAAACAGATCAAGTGATTGCACAGCCAGTACAAGGTGGTGTTTGGTGAATGAGAGTGCAGTAATGCAAGGAGCTGTGTTCACAGTTTTCCTCTGCTGGGAGGCTCTCCTTGCCCATGAGCCTGCCAGAGCTGTCGGCAGCACTCACAGTCTGCATCCGAGGTGCGGACTCACTCACGTCAGCCAGGGCATTAGCAAAGCTCTGCCAAACTCCCAACCATGAGAGCAGGGAACAGTGATTTCATGGGATTTGCATTTGTTCTCCAGCACACTGGATTTGTATTAGTTACTTGACTGTTTTTTTGGGTTTTTTTTCAAAGAAAAATAACTCCTTCTATGCCTAGATAACGACATTAACTGTGTACCAAAATGATGTACAGCTCTTTGTTCCCACCATGGGCATCCTGGGGGTCTTTTTTTCTGCTGTTGTTTGTTGGGCTTTTTTGTTGGCATCCTTTTAAAGTGTAGCAATATAAAATTTGTCTTTGGAGCTCAGCGCCTTCCAATGAAGTCAGAAAACAACTCCCATAATTTGATAGCAGGGGAGGGAATTTGCACCAGTACAGATGTGCTCAGAAAGCTCTAGCAATTTCTTTTTATTTCCCACATAGTTTGAAAATTCACTCCTTTAAATAGGGCTGATCCCCTGGCTTCATTTTCCAGTTACTCTGGGGTGATTAAAGATATGCATACACCAACTGTTTGTGCCCTCCCTCCTCCCTTCCCACCATACTGAAAGCCATAACAGGAAAAGCTATTTCCCCACCCACCTTCAGTCTGCTGTTGACCATGAGGCTGTTTCATACCCAGCAGCTGTGGATGCTGCAGCTGAGGGTGTGATGCTGTGGCTTTCCACAAGCTCCTCTGGAAGCAGCTGAAACGGATGGAGACATCATCCTTCCCCAACCCGCAGCAGCCTCGCCTGCTCCTCACCTCTTGCGAGTTGTGAGGCTTCCCATGGCTGTTTCAGCTGTCACCATTGCTGTGCTGTACTGAGGAATGTAACTGGGATGTCATTGAAAGCCTCCAGCCAAGGAATTTGTTTCCTGGCTGTGCTCTGCACAGTGTCTGAAAGCACCAGGATGGGCTCGGGGCAAAAGTTGATGGTGGAAGATCAGGACCTCTTCCTTGCACTCAGAAAAACCCTGGAGGCTAGCCTAAAACCAAAACGCTGACAACTGTGTGCATGGTGTGTTACTGTTGGTGAGACTAGTGTTTGTAGGAGCCTCTGCTTTTGCTCTGCAGTGCTTTGTGTCTGATGGTTCCTTGGCCTGTGCACGGCTTGGGAGCAGAGGAGACCCCCTAACCCCAGCAGCCAGTGTTGATTTTTGGTCACTACAAGCAGGACTTTCTGTGCAGTTTGGGATGCCCAGCTTGGAGGCTTCCTAGTCTCCAGGGGACATGTTATACTCCTGGATCCTCCCGTAACAGCCCTTTACTTGGCACTAAGATACTCAGCAAAGTAGCTGTGCAAGTAATATTTTAAGAAGCAAAGTGCCACAGTTCATTAAAGGGAACATTATGAACACAATCAGAAGCGAAACCATGCAGGTAAAGCAGAGGAAAGCTCTGTGCAAAGCCAACTACCACTGACTCCTTGTCCCTGCGAGTGCATTTCTGCCCAGGGCAGGTGATGGTGGGGCTGTGGGATCTGGGCAGAGAGGCGTGTGGAGCAGAGGAATAGCCCAGGGCTGAAAGCAAGTGCTGGAGGCACTCTGGGCATTTTCTAGACATGCTTCCAGCAGGATATTCACATGGTCTTGCACCCCGAGACACTGGTGTGTAACACCTCCTGCATCTCTGAGGGCTACTACAGCTGACGACTGAACCAACAAGAATGCACTGTCCATCTGGAGAAGTACTGTCTTTTGCCTAAGAGTGTTACTTACCATCTCTTAGCTCTTTGGGTCATGATCATGCAACGGTTCCTCCCATCCCTGTGTCTCTGAGCTGTTGTGCAGGGCCTGGTGGTGCTCTGAGCAGCAGCATCTTTTTTGTTCTCTATTCCACGTTCAGACAGAACTCTCGGTACTGTCTGCAGGTACCTACGTCTTCCTTGGTGAGGAATACAAGCCCTGTTATTACGTGCCTGCACCCCTGCAGTTCCTGAATGCCACCCACATGCTCACCTTCAGTAAGGGCTGGCTGGTTCTTTATTTATCCCCTTTTAAATCTGCATGAAACCTCTGACCAGCCTACCTGGTTATTAAGGGCTGTACTTCTGTTGCAGACGGAAATAAACCCTGAGTGACAGCACTCCCAAACCTGGTGATTGTGAACTCTACTTTGCCTGTACACAAACATAACATTTCATTTGGATTTGGCCAGTAGACAGTAGACAGGAAAACAAATACAGGTCTTTAAGGTAAGGCTCAGATTAAATCTTTCATTTTACACTCTGTGCAGATTTTATCTCCTAAATATTTGATGTTATCCCTTAAATGCCTACTTCCTGGCTCTTCATTTTGCAAGCGATGAGAACAGATCTAGTCTGGCAACTGTGTATCTTCTGGACAGATCACACTGTATGCTTGTGCTGGCACCCATTGCTTCCTTGATGGAGGAAATGAAAGAAATCAAGCTTTTCACCATCTCAGTGATAAGAGAAATTCAGTACCTTCATTGCCTACGCAAGCAGAGAGTTTCTTTTTAATCACATAGTACTAAAAGCAAATGAGTCTACCTCCAGATCTCCTACCATAGATTCATAACACCTCCCACATTCATCAGATAGAATAATGAATAAATAATGTATGAAAAATGCCTCCTAGCTATGAGCGGTGTCCTTATTACAGGAACACGTAGCATTTCAGACTGGGGAAATCTGAGGAAACTCACTGAAATGAGTTCCAAAATAGCTGCCATAAAAATTCACAGAAGGCTGGTATGAAATAGAGATGGCTTTTTCCCACCAGAAACATCAGTGAGCTATTAGCAATGTGGAAAAAAAAGCTATTATAACTATCACAGAAACAGCAGGAGTAAAAGTCAGCTGGTATGGTGAGATCAGCTCAGCAGCCACTCGCTCTCAATGCTGCTGGTGGATTCTCTGGGCAATAATGGGTACAAGTTCACCCTGTTCTGCAGTCACTTCAGTGCTTGCTGTGAGGCAGCAACCTGGCTGCTGGCTGTCAATCATGCAGTAGTTAGGTCTTTATCACTACATTTTAATTACAGCATTCTCAGTGAAGGAGAACCTCCCTGTCTCTAATTTCCATACCCTCTGGATAAACTGGTGAGGGGGATGCCAAACTCACACGAAATCTTCCTGGCTTTAACCTCAACAGTGGCACCAGGAGCCAGTGTGCCTGGATTTTTTATTTTTTTTTTAGGATGTGGCCTGGGGCCCACGCAACCATTGTGGTTTTCTTCTGTCTCTCTCAGCCCCTTAGATGATGAGTAGGTCTGCCCCTTGAACATACTGCTGACAGAGGGTCTGGTGGGGCAGAGCCATGGTTCAAGCAGATGCTGCCTGCAAAAGGAAGGACTGATGCAAGGAGATGCTGCCTGCACAAGGAAGGGCTGACGTGGGGGCTGCTCCTGTCAACCTGCTGCTGAGCTTTGCCAGGGGTGACAAACAAAGTAACAGAGTGGCAGTATTAGAAAACCCAGTCACAAAAGAAAAATACCTTTATGTGCCACGTAGGATTAGTCGTTTATCTGCTATTGGGTTCTGAGCAGTGAAATTAATAAATACAATAAATGAGGAGTAAAATTTATTATAAGTGGTTTGTAAGTCATACAGTCAGAATCCTATACACCTTTGTAGGCAGAAAAGTACTGATAGTAACTGGCTTTGTAGCACTTTCCTTGTTCATGAAGGCATTTTGTGTCTTCAGATAATCCCTCCTCTTTTGCTGGTCCTTCTCTTAAACTGGCTATGCCATATAGGCATCTTCCTGACACAAGCATAGCTGCCTTGCTGCCATCTGCCACGCAAAGTGCTCTTGAAAAGAGGTTCTTTTCCCAGTCGTTGGAATTATTTGTCCCAAGACACCACAAATGAGCAAAGAGCTCACATGGAAACAAGTGGGATGATCTTCTGGGATGCTGCAATTCCAGCACTTTGGAAGACCATTTCTAATTACAAAATAAGAGGAAAGGACTGAAAAAGGATTTTCTCTTTGGTGGATTCTGCACTTCTATTAGTGAAAAATAGCACAGAAAATTGCATTTGCTCTCCAGTGCAGCCAGGACATCATTGCAGGGGGAGCAGATCATGTTGGCTGAGCCTCCTTCACAATATCCTTTGGACTGAATCATCTCAGCTTTTCACCCACAGACTGTGAGACTCTAAAAGGCTTTTCGTGTCATTCTGGTTGAAATAAAATCTTCTTGCTAGAAATTAATTATTGAGTGTTCTGCTGCTTTATAATATATTTATGTGCTCTTGGGAACCACTTTCTTTTAGAGCACAGAAAGCATCATCTTAAACACAGCTCAGGCAAGAGAAGTGCCCATCTCTGCTTTGTGATGCCTTTTCTGGAAGAAGTTTGGGATGTAATTCTATCCACAAACCATTCTAATGTGACCATTACCAGATGTTCTGAGCATTGTCTATGAAACAGAAGATAACCCTGGTGTTCAGGATGGGCTGCTAGTCTTACTCAAAGCACTTTGCTCAAAGGACTTTCCTCAAATCCAGGTTGAGTGCTGTGCAAGCCTGCAAGGAGCTGTATTCCATTTTCTGCTGAGGTTCACAGCTGGGCTCATGCCCACAGCAAGTGCACCCTTCCTGGGCTTTGCCAGGCTGCATGGTTGGCATCTGCCATAGCTCCCTCATTCTCTCTTCCCATCCCCAAATGGACAAACATGGGCAGTGGAGTGTTTTAGTTTTGTGACCTGTTTGTTTCTGACTTGTGCGGGTGTTTTTTGGTGAACGGAATTGTACTGCTGTGTGCGTGCAAGGGAAGTCCAGCTAATGAAGAGCAGTTTGGGCTGGTGACTGGGCCAAGGAAGCTCACCGTCTCTGGCAGTAGCCCTCTCCACAGGCATGGGCCAGCCACTGAGCAATATGTGTCTTTGTCTCTGCTGAGTTTGCTCCACTCATTGGGCTGTGGAGGGATAAGAGGTCATCCACAGCCAGGTCTGAAAGGCAGGGGCTGTCCTGCACAGCACAGCTTTGCTCTGCCTTCCCTCTTCTCAAAAAAGAGGGTTTGCAGGGGTTGCTTCTCACCCTTGCTTGCTTAAGCTCCCGAGAGCCAGACAGAGTCCCTTGAAGAGATGGAGATGAAGGAACAGAAGAGCATGGGCTAAAAGCTCAGCGTACTGCTGTTCTGGTAGCTCCTGAGAGACAGAAAAGCAATTAAGAAAGTAAAACTTACAAATTCACAGAGCTGGGTCAGTCCTTCTGTTGCTGTTACACCATTAACGTATTTTGTGATCCTCCTACACTGAGTTACTTTCCTCTTATACTTAACCTTGACCACTAAGGAAAAAAAAATCTGGCAACTTCAAATTTCATGATTCATTCCACAAGTTATTGCATCTTCTAAACTGCCATCTACTCCAAAGGTTTAACTGCAGGCTTATCGCCTGCCTCAAAAGTTTCGTTTTGGCCTTGAAAATGCCTTATTCGGGCACACTTACAGAGCTGGGCCTGCAAGCACAGTGGTGATGGATTGCTGACCTAAGTGCTAAAGTAGCTGGGGACTAGAGGGGATTTCATTAACATCTCTAAGACATGACCGTTTGCCTTGCTTTAATCAATCGCAAGTGCCCAGACTTGGCACAGGGACAAGTGGGCACTCTGGGAAGAGGTGTTTGGATGAGTTGGCGGTAGGCATTGTCCCAGCCTTGTGGAGCAAGGAGAGAAGGAAAAGAGTCGGGCTGTCAGGCACAAAAGGCACTCAGAAGACAAATCTCAACAAAAGTGAAGAAATTAAGATAAAACTCTTTTGGGGACTTCAGTTTCCCAAGCCCATGTGTTAGGAGGCTCACAGGTGTTCCCTTCCCACCTCCAGCTTCCCTGCAGCCCCCAACAACATCCTTCCCTCACGGTGATGCCACATCTTGCCTGCTCCATTCATCAGCTGTGGGTTGGAACAGCAAACTTTTTGAGTGGAAGTAACATTGCTTGGATGTCAAGGAAAAAACAAGCCATCATCATTTGCTCTTAGGAAGGAAAACACAGCAAAAGCAAAGGGCTTGGTTTCACACAAATCTTTATTCAGGATGGAAGCCCTGAGTATCATCAGCTCGTGTGTGTAACCAAGTTTGGTTCACAGGCAGTTACACAGGTCCTGGCTGTGTTTCAGTGGGAGGGCTTTGCCTGCTCACCCTGCACACAAGAAGTGTGCAGCGTTGGAGGAGGTCACCTCACATTTCTCACAGCAGCCCCTGGTTTCACAGATTCCCAGGCACTGCTGGCCACACCTGGAAACCCTAACTTAAATTTGTCTGCCTAGCATCTTTCTTGAGCCTCTTCTAAGTCTGAAATTTACTGGAAAACTTGCCAGCAAGATTCGAAGACCAGATTGAGATTAATTTAAAATTTGGCTGATGAAAGAAGGCTCAGATGGAGCCAGCGCTGCACTGAATATGTCACCAGCTGCCTTTCTTCTCTGTTTTGCTCTGCTCCAAAAGACAGTCTATCTACTTCAAACAGGCAGTCTTCGTTTTCTCAGATGTTTTTGAGCAACCTAGTTTCACTGGAGAGCATTCCATGGGGGCTGGGGTTTTCCTTCTTTGAAAATCCAAGACCTTCTGGGCATCAACTACCAGGAGAGGGCCAGACACCAAAAGCAGGCAGCTTTGGACAGTTAGCAAAGCTGCTTCAGAGGCAATTCTCCCCAGGGAGGAGCAAGGTTCAGAAGCTGTTCTCAGCCAGCTTGGTCCACATGGTGAAACTCTTGCGAAAAGGAAATGGTCTTCCCACGTGTCAGTTTTGACACCTCCATCCTGTTTCTTGCCTGTATTTCAGCATGCTAATTGCTTGGAAAGGTGGGGGATAAAAGATCTTATACTTAGATCTTCGTGTAGGTGCTGTTGCTAAGAGGCATGGTGAAAAAAAAAAAAAAACAAAACTTTTTTTCTTTTGATTTTGTATTTTATCCCCATCCTGAGGGAGGAGGGGTACCATCTCTTTCCCCCACCAGCCTGGGATTTGGCAGGAGGGCAGGGTGCTGTGGTGGTGGGGCAGCCACCCAGTGAGAGCTGGAGAGAGGCTCTCTCCAGGGCTCTGCCTTGGACCGCAGTGATGACAAAGGTGAGCTGCTGTGTGCTGAGCAGTGCCCATTGCTGCCCACCAAGCCAGCCCATGGCCAGGGTACTCCATCCTTGCCACCCTTCCCAAGCGGCAGCATCTCTCTGCCTCTCTCCAGAACTGGGTGGGCAGCATAAAGTCAAAATCTTGATGATCTTTCCAACCTAAATGATTCTATTATTCTATGAAACTAAGATAAACTATACTCTTCCCTCTCCCCTCCCTTAAAGCTTTTTCCCAGGCTGTATCACTCTCGGTGCGGTGAGCATGAAGTCGGGCACGTCAGTGCATCTTCTGCAACAGCTGCTTTGTCATTCACTTTAGGTCACTACTTTGTTATCAACAATTTCTTGTCTCTTCTGCAATAGTGAAGCCTGTACCGAGGCTGTTAGATCAGCCACAGCACCATTCTGTTCTAGAACAAAGCATCTGCCCACAAGGATACGTGAGAGTGTGGTTTTCCTTTTGACCAGTTTATGTTATTTCTATCAGCTGTGGATGTTATTTCTGACCTGGCTGTTGTGTAAAATACTGAAACTCACTAACACTTGGACTTTTTTGCTTACTTTGAGAAGCTCATTCTATGGTCCACTGCTGTTTAGGAGAGCCCCTCAATGGCCTCAATATGTGCGTGGAAAAGGTGATCTCTACACAAGAGTTAAACTTGTTTGAAAAAGCAAATTCAGGAGATGCAAACATGGAAAAAAAAAAGTAATTGCATGGAGTACCACATTTGCTGAAGCTCTTGTTGCTATTTTTACATTTCTGTGTTGTACAGCTCTCTCTGAAGTAGCTTTCTCAGCAAACAAGGCCAGGATGAAAGACAGTCTGATTAACAAAATCAAGGCTGCTGAAGAAACACTGATGCAGTGAGTGGTGATCTTTTCTTGAGACAGCTAAGTATTAGTGCAGAAATGCAGCAGGAGGGAACCAAAATCCTCACCATGTACAGTCAGTGGGAGGCTTTAGGTACATTTTATGTATTAGATTTGTTCAGGATACCATGGTCAACAGCAGCCAGTTTATGTACATCCATCATTTGAAGGTGGAAAAGCTGCTCTTTACTTCCCAACTTAAACTACTGAACTTTTGTGAGGTAAGGAATTGCAGATGCATGTGTTTGCTGGGACTTCCTCATTCTAAGATAATCTACAAATTGTTTGACTACCCAGCTGCCAGAATTTCTTCCTGGAAGATGTGGCTGTGGCTCTTCACTTTGTTTTCATTGACCCCAAATCCACATCCCTTCTTTTGACCCTCTGTGCTTTGCAGGGGAGGGAGAAGTTACTCTTTGGTTAAAAGCAGCCAACAACATGAATGCCAAACCGGTCTGCTGTGGTCATTACACCATTTCTGAGCTGTAACTCACTTCAACAAATTGCAAAAAGTGAGACACTGTGCTTAAAAAAAAAAAAAAAAAAAAAATCCTCTTTTGTAGGAGTAAAAATGAAGCAATGCCTCTAGGAGAGCTACTACCAGCCCTGTGCACATCCAGCCCCCGCGCATGCCCAGTACCACTTGCTGAAGGAGGAAGGCAAGCTGGGTGGGGATCCCTTGTGGTGAGATTTCCTTTACCACAGGTTCCGTTCTCAGCTATGCTTTTATTCTAGGCCTTCAGAAAAAGAAGAAGTAAATCCTGCTGTTGCAATTATTCGGAGAACTTGATCCCAGAGTGGCACTGATGTACCAAGAGCTTACAAATACAAAGCAGGGACATTTTTTAGAAGTTCTCAAAAAGCTGCCTGAAAGCCAGAACAGAACAGGCCCATCTCAACTTAACAACCTTAACAAAAAAGTTCTCCTCTGCTGTCACACACAAAACAGGCAACATAAGAGAGCTTTTCCATCCTTTGAAGCCAACTGTTTGTTTTTCTAGAACCAAGATGCCCTGGTTTTAATACAACCCAACTGTAACTGTGCCAGGGTCACCTGCAGTGCATGAGTTGGAACAAGCGACTGGGGAAGGATCAAAAGCATAAGTGTCAGCATTGCACTAAGTTTGGGCTTAAATGCTCAGATTGCCTGGGACCTTGGTACCCAGTGTGAGTGATGCATGGGCTGGGAGAGAGCACCTGAGTCATGACCATTATCAGCAAAGGTTTCAGAGAAACCATTCCGGGCTAGAAAATAAACTACCTCACTGGTGTCTCCAGCCTGTGATGAGGCTGGTGTCACACCTGCTTTGTAGTTACCTGTGTGAATTTGAATGAAATCTTGGACTAGATGATCTCCAGAGGTCCCTTCCAACCCCTACCATTCTGTGATTCTGTGAAATGATGCCTTCCTATAAAACAGAGGAGGTTCAAAGCTTAGGGCAGTTCCAGCTCTTGCAAGAATGGAGTCAGGCAGGGAAAACCCTGCCAGAGAGGACCTGTGGTGTTTGATCCCTCTCTGTAACACAGTTTGGAAGCAAAGGCATGTCCTGAATTTCATACTTCTGCCTGGAACTTTATTTGCAGTAGCAACTCCTTAAGTCCACCAGCCTCTGCCGAGTGGTGCTCTGCAAGAGAGCTGCAGACTCATGTTAAAAAGTAATCTGTTAGCATTTCAGGGACTGATGGAAAGAATGCATTGTGGGTGAGGTGGAAATGCTGAGGCTTGACAGTGTCCTGGTGATGGTAATGGCTAAGGCAGACTGCTTTAGAGAAATGCACGCATGCTCTTTTTGCAGCTGCCCCAGGCAGGGTCTCAGCCATCTCACAAATGAGGCTTCCATCTTACCCACAGTTTGCGGGAATATGGGAGAATGTCTTCAAAAATTCCTTTGGCAGGGAAAACCCTCCATCCACATTGTCTTGCAAAATGCCTGGGGTCAGTACTATCAAGAACGATCTCACAGCAGCAGAATGAACACTGTGCTGATTGGAGATGGAAGAAGCAGAGAAGACTAGAGGAGAAGGCCAAATCCAGAGCTCCTTCGAGCAGCTGGAGAAACTGGGAACACGGTGTACACAATAAAAAGCAGTAAAAACTCCAAAAGTGAGTAATCTACAAGCAGGATTAATTTAATGTGAAGGAGAGGGATTCATCTGCAGGCACCATTTGTATGTCAGTGTGACCTGGAAGTCTAAAATAGATCACCCAGGGCTTTCACTCCATTTCTAATAGTTTACCTAAAGGGAAAGGAAAGAAAATAATAACCTTATGGAAATAATATTTAAATATTGCTGTGAACCAATTTGCAATACACTTTGCTTGGGATGGAAGACATACAGCTGAACAATGAGATGAGCTGCTTCCTTGTATTTCCTCCAACAGCCAAGAAAATACTATTGAGGAAAAAATGTTTGATTAACAAAGGCTATGGTACAGAAAAATGGGAAGGTCTTGTTGCTTTGTCAAAGGCATTATAATATTGTATAGACCTCTTCAGTCAATTTTAGAATTTGTTCTTGTTGGCAAAAAAAATCTAGCATTGATGTGTAACCATTAGTAAGATATAAGGTTTTGATGCTGAAGCAGAATTGACTGTAGTTGCTGGTTATGCTGGGGATAGCATCAGTTGGTTTGCATGTTATTATGGTATGCAGACTGCTTCTCTTTAAGAATTTTTGGGAACAATGTGAAACACTTCTGAAAGAAACCCATGGGATTTAACCATCAAAGGATAAAAAAATCCATCATCTATTCTTTGCTGATGACAATGACCTCACTGCATCAGAGAGGAATAGGTGTGGAAATAACTAGGAAGAAAGAATGAAGGCAAAAGCAATGAGACATGAAGATTTCTTACAGAAGGGGAAAGGTTACTTAAATTGGTTGAAACAGCAAATATGTTCCCATCTCAGCCAAAAGCCACTGGAATGTGCTGGCCCCCCCAAGCAGTGGGACAATGTAGCACTCAGCTAGGTGTCACTGAGAAATAAATCTAACAAGTAGAAATCCAGTGTTACTCAATAGCTCCTCTAGCAAAATAGCACTGAGCCTAACCTCAAGAGATCCCCGACTCCCACTCCTACTGTCCTTCCCTAAGGCAGAAGGAACTATTCTTATATTATTCCCAGTAACTACTTGTCTACTCTGTTCTTCAGAAGCTTTACAGATGCTTTGTGAGTTAAAGCAGCGCTGATTCACTCAGCACTGACTCACCCAAGCACTTGTTTTTTGCTGCTTCACTGTCTTGACTGTCGGAAAGTTCATTTTCCCAACTTGCTTTTGCTAGTTTCTGCTAGTTCGCTACCTAATTTGCTTCCTAAATTGCTTCCTTCATTCTGCTGTCTAAGTCCATGACTCCTTGTGCACCACAGAGGTGGAGAAGAGGGCTTGAGGACTGCTTTATCTCCCGTATTCACCTTCTCTCCTTCAGATGAAGTTGTTCCAGTTCCTCCTGTCTTTTCCTTATTTCCTGATTTCTAACCCTTTAAGAGGTCTGGTCACTCTTCTCAGGACCGTCACCAAATGGTCCCTATCCTCCTTGAACTGAGATGCCCAAAGCCATGTCCCTCCTTGGCAGAAGCCTTGCTAACCCCAACCACAGTGGCTGAACTACTTTGTCTCTCTGCTTTTTATCACACTTGATGGCAAGTTGTCTGCTGTTTCCAGGTTTTATTGCTGAATCCTGTTTGGCTGCCTCCAGCCTCCTTCCTGAAACTGTGCCACTTCAGCAGCCATCCCTCAGCCTGTATTCATGAGGTTGATTATTCCTGCTTGAGCATACTACCTCACGGCTGGCTTTCTTGCATTTAATATTTTCCAGACCATTTCTCCTGTTCATCAATATTAGCTTGCATCTTGATTTTGTCCTTCCAGTGTATGTACAGTCCTGGGCAGCCTGGTATCCACAATTGTAATGAGTGTGATCATATCCATTGTATCATCTAGGTTATTAAAGGATGTATTGAATAATACCAGATCCAATACCAAGGCTGAGCCCTGCAAGATCACACTTGGCCATTTTCTTCTCTTTTGATAACAAACCTCTACTTGCTGAGTACAATTTTCAAAGTCATATTAATTCTGTAGGGGTTTCATCCCCCTGCTTCCTCCTGCTGATTTGAAATAGTGTTTTGCTATGAGAAGATAATGATTTATTTTCATAGGCCAAGTGACACTGGAATGAAAAATGGCCCTCTTAGCAAAAGAAGAAATCCAAAGTCACCTTTCATGGGCCTGGTGGGATGTGCTAGGTGTGGAGGATTGAAGTGACACACCTGAATGAACACACATACAAGTCACCTCCGGGGCGTATGATGGGTTCACTGCTCACAGCATGGCAGGGAACATGAAGGGAGGCAATAGGACACCAACGACACGTGTCATGGTTCCTGCTCACTGTGATGTGCATATCCACTGGGTCACTAAGCACAAGGCTGTGCGTGGACCTCCCCCGCCAAGCCCTCACACCAAGGTGTCCGAGGTGGACATCAACACCAGATGGGCTAGGGGAGCCAGACTGTGGTTCTTTAGCCACCATGGCTTTTGTATAGCTCTAGCATGTTGAGCTACATCCCAAACTGGCACCATAACCTTCCTGGCACAAGAGTGGAGTTTTCCCAGAGGCCAGCTCAGACACACAGCTCATCTCCATTGTCTAATGCAGTACAGGGGTCCTTGGGAACCACTGCCCTGTCTGCTGGGTGAATGGTTCCTGGAGCCTGCCCTTTTTTCAGCTCTCCAAAATACACCCTGTGTGTGTGTGTGTTTTATAGCCTTATGAAGATACGTGTGCAGGGATCCTAATGTCTGTGAAGTTCCACTGTCCTGGGCTGCTGACTCTCCTCCTTGGACAGTAAGAGGGAGAATTTCTCCCAAGTTTTCTCTGGAACTAAATATCCCTATTTAAAAAACAAACAAACAAGCAGACAAACAAACAAATATACACCACTTAATGGGGGGGGAGGGGGGAGGAGTGCAAAAGGTTTCAAGAGTTGGCAAAGGAAAAAGTATACTAAACTCAGTCAGTCACTGGCACAGGCTGTTTAAGCATAATCTAAGTCCCTAGAGCCCTGGTACCTTGCAAATGAGTTAATAACTAGACAAGTTATTGTAACTCCATCCTTCAGGTTTCTGAGGAGGATGTTTACTGGGAGAACTGAAACTGCAGCAATATCCAGAGCAAAACTTCTATAAGTACTCTAAATCCATATGAACAATTCCTTTCCCAAACTGACCATTAACTGGTGTAAACCACCTTTACCTACATCTGCCTTATACTGTCTCCACTTTCCACCCTTACCTAC